>JAVIAB010000106.1:54587676-54612676 GCA_032433765.1 Megaustenia siamemsis
AAATGTAGTGTGGTGCATGAAGGACAGCTTACAGAAGCATTTGAAATAAGAACAGGAGTAAGGCAAGGATGCCTTCTGTCTCCATTTCTCTTTCTACTGGCCATAGATTGGATTATGAAAATAACTCAAAACAACAGAAATGGGATCCAGTGGTCACTGACCAAACAACTTGATGATTTAGACTTTGCTGATGACATAGCTCTCCTATCACACAGCCACCAACAGATGCAAGATAAAATGAGTATATTAGATGAGAGATCACAACAGCTAGGACTAAAGATTAATAGAGATAAGACCAACATTATGAGAATTAATGCAGTTGGCAATAACCAAATAAAACTAGGAGAAATACCTCTACTAGACGTACAATCTTATATATATCTGGGCAGTAATATAGATAAAGAGGGAGGAACAGAAAACGATACCAAAATAAGGATATCAAAAGCAAGAGGAGCTTTCATTGCACTGGGAAACATATGGAAATCCAAAGAAATTAGGCTAAATACAAAAATACAAATTTTCAACTCCAATGTTAAGTCGGTTCTATTATATGGCTGTGAAACATGGAGAATAACAAAATTGACAATCACGAAGGTACAGACTTTCATTAATGGATGCTTGCGCAGAATAAAGGGATGGAAATGGCAGGACAAAGTCACAAACGTGGAATTATGGAAATGTACCGGTCAAATACCAGTGGATAAAGAAATACAGCGAAGACGATGGCGATGGATAGGACACACACTACGGAAACCAACTGAGAGTATTACACAACAGGCCCTTTTTTGGAATCCCCAGGGGAAAAGACAAAGAGGAAGACCAAGGAATTCTTGGAGAAGACAGATTGAAGCAGAGATGAAGATGATGGGGAAGACATGGAATGATCTTAAAAGAATTGCAAAAAACAGAACGACTTGGAAAGTGTTTGTTGAAGACCTATGCTCCACTGGGAGCTAAAAGGTAGAAGATATTATGCTTTAGTATACTTTAGTTACGCTGTTACTTATTTTGTTAAGCACAAATATCAAATATATAAATTATCAAATATTATGTGGGGCCATCAAGTATTGCCATAGAACACATATAAAATGAACTGAAAGAAAAAAAAAAACTATGTAGATCAGCTAAATTAACAGGCAGATGAAACAAACGACAACTTTTCGGCTAAGCCTTCATTAGTAATAACAAGTCAACTATACAAATTAAAGACGTAAATTCAAGCCAGAAAACACCCCTTATCATAGCATGCTCATCGAATCACTTAGTATGCAGGCGTGGGTGTAAACGTGTGACTCTAACCTGATGAAAAATCAGATTGTTTAAGGGAAGGTAAAGCGGTCTAGCCTGGTGCTGTCCTCGTTATTTGCAAATATACCCGATAGATATTGGAAATATGAACACTAACACTATATTACTTTTATGATTAAAGATCTGATGGGTTTTCCATTATATTGTATTACTTATGCTGAAGAAGTAGAGATTTTAATGTCGATTATAAACAAGAAAAAACTTTAATGTTATTTATAAAAAAGAAGAAATACTGTGATGTTATTTATAAACAAGAAGAAATTTTGTAATAAGTAAAGTAAAGAGCCCCGTCATTCCAAGTAGTGTATAGGGATTATGGTGTTAGTAACCATAAATTTTACAGACCTTCGGCACATGATTTGTGGGCTAATGTGGTCGGTATTTCGCAAGGTGACCATATTTTTGAAACCCTAATCCGGGACGGATTAATTTTGACTTCAATTTTCCATCAATAAAATGACATTTCTTCCGTCTTTTTTCAAGTGAATAATGCATTAATGTTAAAACTAATTAAGACACATAACAATATAAGCTTATAAAAATTTAAAAAGAGCTAATAAAAAAAAACATTAGCGGTACTCACTTAAATGGAAGGTAAGGCTGAGTTGCTGTACTTTTCTGATGAGTGGATTTTTTTTTTTAAAAGATCTTTCTTTGTTTGGAGCATCTTAAAAAATTCAACACATGTTTGCTCATTGTTCACTTTGGTGATCAACATGGCCTTTAAAGTGTCCACACTTAGATGTGTTTTATCATTTGTCCACAAACTGTTCATCAGTGAACACAATCTTTCCGTTGCAACATTTGTTCCCGGTAGACACAAAAAGAACTCTGCCAGCTTCAGAATATGTGAAATTGGCACATGCCTGTTTTTGAAGTGGGAAGCCATTTCAATCCAACTCTGCCCTGGTAATGTTTTATTAATATTCCTCTCATTAATTCTCTGAGAAGGAACAAACTGCTTCATGTAAACATATTCGTCATACATTTCATTTTCTGGAAAGTCGACTAAAGGCACTGTTTGACTCACTAATGATGACGACTTCTCAATATCTTCCCAATTTGTTTCTGTTCAGCATTACCCAGCTGTAGGCCTCAAGGTTTAGACAATTATTTGCAGCCCATTTCTTCAAATAACTTAAAGCTGTTTCATAAAATGAAGAAACACTGGCTTTAAACTTGTTCACATCATCACTGTGGAATTCCTTCCATTTCAAGCTTTTTAAGGATTATCTGAACTCTTGATGGCAAGAAATCATCTTCCAGCTTGGACTCCAAGATAGTTCTCAACTCATTGATGT
This sequence comes from Megaustenia siamemsis, assembly GCA_032433765.1. Taxonomy (NCBI): domain Eukaryota; kingdom Metazoa; phylum Mollusca; class Gastropoda; order Stylommatophora; family Ariophantidae; genus Megaustenia; species Megaustenia siamemsis. The sequence goes on from JAVIAB010000106.1 coordinate 54,590,286, forward strand.
TGTCAATTACTTCAAAAACAGTGACCACCTGTCCTTCTAGTTTCTGCACTGCTTCGTGGAAAGGGGATACCTGACTATGAACAAAAATAAACCATGCTTCAGACAGGGTTTTTCAAAGAATTTCTGTATAAAGACTAGACATCTGTCTTGAGATTGAAAGTACGATTTTAAAGGCAGGAACATGTGAAGAAGCCTTTAATAGCAGGCAGCAGTGCAAGCCACCTAGTCTGTGCATAACCTAAAATCATCTGGAAGTCTATGTCCACAAACTGGCAAAACTCCTTGAGACTTTCAACTCCAACTGTGTATGATTTGAAGTGCAGATAAAATTTTATCAATAATCATCTCAACATCAATAGGTAATACATCTGCAGCTGCTCAAACAGTGTTGTTGAAAATATGGCATACACAACCAACACCTAACAAACCATGTCCAAGGTTTTCTTTCAGCTTTATATGAAAACATTGTTCTTTCCTTTCCTTTCAGCGCCCCCAAAATTTGAATTTGTGTTGTCTGCATATAATGCAACTACTTTCCATTCTAAACATTTTTCCGTTAGACAGTCATTAATAAAACTACTAACAATATCAGATGTTTCTCCTGGCAATAACTTCAATTCTAATATTTTAACTTTCAGCCCCTTATTGTGATCAAAGTATCTGACAAGCACAGGAAAAATATTGATTTCCTTGTGGTTGGAGGCATCTGTCAGTGTCGAAATAAATGTTGAGTTTTCTAGGTCACATCTGAACTCGTTTTGAACATGGGGTGTGAACACATTTCGAGTAATGGCTTCTGCTTTCGTACGTGCACAAGCACATTTTGGTTATAAAGTAACCTGAAGTAATTTTTATGTGCAGTCCATAGATCTAAATGTATGATTGTGTATCACTGTATGATAGGCAAATGCACCTTCTGTAGCAGCTAATTGTTCTTCTTTGTCATCAATCTGTTCAGCTCGAAAAAATGTTGTTAAGACGAGTTTGATGCAGCTGTAGCGACGGCTCTCTTAGGTTTATCACTATTTATGTGACTCCGTCACTAAACAACACAATAAAAAGAATTAGTTCGTCTGTAAACGAAAGTAACACAAGGAATATGCAACAACATGAAATGTCGTGGTCGCAAAGATGCTACTTGTTGAGTTTCAGTTTCAGTATACAAGATTTAAACTTTGGAGTGCATTTTACTGTTATTGTTTCGCCAAATGGACAAATAGTTCAACTTTTTAAACATTTTCCACACAACAAAGGAATAATTTATAATTTTAAATCAAAGAGACGTTTACCATATTGGCATAATTGGTAAACGTTTGTGGCCCTAATGTATGGTTACAAATGCGGGACAAAAGCTAAAAACATCGGCCAAAATCTGGACAAAGACAGCGGGACAAAAGCTAATCGGCCAAAATCTGAACAAATTCGGGACAGTAACAAATCCGGGACAAAGGGTAAAATAACAGTTAAAAATCAGGACTGTCCCGGAAAAATCGGGATGTCTGGTCACCTTAGTATTACGCCAGTGGTGCTTTACTTTCCCATTAAAAATCTGGTTTCCATTTAAGGCTGGGTGAACCAGGAATCTGTCGATCAGGATGGAACCCGACCTCTTGTCCTTAGTAGTCCAGTTCACCTACCACTGAGCTATCACGGCTCCCATGAATTATTGATTGTGGTCAATTATAATTCAAAATAAATAATACATGTTTTTTGTTTATACTAGCAAGAAGAACATTTTCTGTTGTTTATCTACAAGAAAATATTTTCTTTTCGCTTTTAAACAAGACATTTTCTCGTCGATAATAAACACGAAGATAGTTTAATGTTATTGTTTTACGATTAAAGTGATTTTCTTGTTAATTATAATTTAACAAAAATAGAATAACGTTTCTTGTCAAAATAGTTGAAAAGGAATAAGATATTATCGTGCGTTATTGAGCTACTGAGTTATTTGTGGATCATCAACATTCCACTTCGAACGTGTCCAAAGGTGCTCAGATACCCCTCCTCAGGATGACCATTAGAGACTATAAGAGATTATATTTTCGATTATAAACAAGAAGAGACTCTCCTGTCAGTTATCAAAAATAAAGATGAATTTTTTGTCCATTAAAATGTATAAGAAAGAAGAGATGTTGATGGTTATTATAAAGAAGTTTTAGATATTAGCTATACTAAAGAAGATTTTGGTAGCAAAAAATAAATGTTATAGTTCGTTATAAAAAAAAATAACATTTTTATAATGACATTATACAGATATATATATACTTTGATGTCTTTTATAAAGAAGAAGAATAATTTGATTGTCGCTGTTAACATTAAGATAATTGTGTTGCCGATTATATAAAAAAAAATAGTCGCTGTTAACACTAAGATAATTGTGTTGACGATTATAAAGAAGAAAATGATAAATATATTTTTTTTAAAATGGTGATAAAAATAACCCCAAAAAGGGAAAGTACTGAAGTATTATCAATACATCAACAGTAAAAGAACTACTCTGTGAACTCATATAATGCTGTGCGGGAAATTCTTAGGGAAACCTTTGATATTGAAACTGCCGTCTGAGTCTCAGATCAATAAACCAAAATAGAATTCAAGAGCAAATGGTGAGATGGAAAAACAGAAATGTATCAGCAATGAAAGGGGAAAAACTGTTTCAGGAAAATGTATTCCAATCTGTGGCGCAAATAAAAATTACCACCTGAAAGAAAAAAAAATCATGCAATCGTGAAAACGGAGGGGAAACAAATGTATTGAGAATGTAAAGTAAGAATTTGAAAAATGTATCATCGGATTAAAATAGGTTTACATTATAATTTCTGTGGTATAAATTCATCATCATCATCACTGAGTGCCATCTCCGCAACGAAAGTTGGCTACCATAGAGGGTCATTCCGGTGTCTCTTGCTTTGATGGTGCAGGTTGTCAAAGGCTGACTTTTCCATCTTGCTAATGTTACTCTTTCACGTTATTCTTGGCCTGCCTCTTTTACCTTGCATTTTCCCTGCCAAGATTACTTCTAGTAGACTGTTGTGTCTTTTAACATGCCCCAAATATCTCACGTGTCTTAGTTTGAATTGTATTTAGTAGTTCTCTTTTCATTTTTATTTCCAAACGTAAAGGTAAATTACGAGACTTGAATCGACATCTTAGCACGCGAGTTTTCACCCATATGTGCACGGCCGCCTATCCAGAAAGGTTCGGAGACTTCTGGATAGTGTCGCTTCAAACATCTAAACATCGAAGGGGCATTTCTGACCTTCCCAGAGTACTACCCTGTTACCCATTTCTGTCAGCGGCTGGGTCGACCGCAGAGGTATTTTTTTTCCCCAATCATGATTACAACTCACTCTGCTCCCAGCGGAAATCGAACACGGGTTGTCCGAACGTCGGTAGCCCAGTCTTCTGGTTTTCCAAACTAGTCTGCTGAGGCCGCAATTTTGAGTTGTTTTAAGACTAAGTGAACTAAGTTCGTCAGGAAATAAATACTTATATTATTTACAAACTAATAAGATTAATTATGGAATAATGATTTTGCTGATAAACAACAAAAATAAATCAAGAGAAAGATTTTTAATTTGAATATATAAAAAATAGAGATATATATAAGGTAATGCCAAACAATTTTTCAAAATTATAAATGAGATATGAGTGCGTGTGTGTGTGTGTGTGTGTGTGTGTGTGTGTGTTTGTGTGTGTGTGTGTGTGTTTTGGGTCTAAAATCAGGGGTTTGTCCTGATGTTATGTTAGTAATAAAAGGTACATTCATCCGCTGTGCTGATTTTTAACTTCACTACCTGTTTCTCCCGCTTTGAAGAGGACCAAAAATAAAATCTTGATTATAATGCATTGTACCGTTTGCAACATGACAGTATTATCTTACCTTTCTCTGTATCTCCCAGCCTATTTTTTAAATATCCATTTTTGTTCCACTTTTTAATTTAAAAAAGATCAAACTATTCAAATACTTTAAGATTGGGTATTCATAAATCTGAACCTTTGTATAACCACCAACATAAAAAAGATGGACAAATCTGAAAAGAGTGCAGGATTCAAAATACTTGGCTACAATAACATCAGATGGAAGACGCATCACAGAAATGAAAAGTAGAATAGCAAAGGCGAGAGTAGCACGAGCACAAGAGTCTGTTTAAGTTATTGTTGTTGCTTTGTTTCAGTGTTTGTTGTTGCTTTGTTTCAGTGTTTGTTGTTGCTTTGTTTAAGTGTCTGTTGTTGCTTTGTTTCAGTGTCTGTTGTTGCTTTGTTTCAGTGTCTGTTGTAGCTTTGTTTCAGTGTCTGTTGTAGCTTTGTTTCAGCGTTTGTTGTAGCTTTGTTTCAGCGTTTGTTGTGGCTTTGTTTCAGCGTTTGTTGTAGCTTTGTTTCAGTGTCTGTTGTAGCTTTGTTTCAGCGTTTGTTGTAGCTTTATTTCAGTGTCTGTTGTAGCTTTGTTTCAGCGTTTGTTGTAGCTTTGTTTCAGCGTTTGTTGTAGCTTTGTTTCAGCGTTTGTTGTAGCTTTGTTTCAGTGTCTGTTGTAGCTTTGTTTCAGCGTTTGTTGTAGCTTTGTTTCAGCGTTTGTTGTAGCTTTGTTTCAGTGTTTGTTGTAGCTTTGTTTCAGCGGTTGTTGTAGCTTTGTTTCAGCGTTTGTTGTAGCTTTGTTTCAGTGTCTGTTGTAGCTTTGTTTCAGCGTTTGTTGTTGTTTTGTTTCAGTGTTTGTTGTTATTTTGTTTCTGTGTCTGTTGTTGCTTTGTTTCAGTTGTTGTTGCTGCTTTGTCTCAGTGTTTGCTGTTGCGATATGTCATTGTTTGTTGTTCCTTATTTCAGTGTTTGTTGTTGCTTTATCTCAGTGTTTGATGTTGCTTTATTTCATTGTTTCATTTTGCTTTGTTTTAGTGTTTGATCTTGCTTTGTTTGAGTGTTTGTTGCTTAATTTCAGTGTTTGATGTTGGGTTGTTTCTTGTTGCTTTATTTCAGTACTTGTTGTTTGCTTTGTTTCAGTTTTTGTTGTTTTGGTTTTAGTGTTTGATAATGGTTTGTTTCAGTCTTTGAGATGTTGTTTTTTCAGTGTTTGATGTTGCTTTGTTTCAGTGTTTGATGTTGCGTTGTTTCAGTGTTTGCTGTTGCGTTGTTTCAGTGTCTAATGTTGCTTTGGATCAGTGTTTGATGTTGCATTGTTTCAGTGTTTGATGTTGCTTTGTTTCAGTGTCTGATGTTGCTTTCGTTCAGTGTTTACTGTTGCTTTGTTTCCGTGTTTGATGTTGCTTTGTTTCAGTGTTTACTGTTGCTTTGTTTCAGTGTTTACTGTTGCTTTGTTTCAGTGTTTGATGTTGCTTTGTTTCAGTGTTTGATGTTGCTTTGTTTCAGTGTCTGATGTTGCTTTCGTTCAGTGTTTACTGTTGCTTTGTTTCCGTGTTTGATGTTGCTTTGTTTCAGTGTTTACTGTTGCTTTGTTTCAGTGTTTACTGTTGCTTTGTTTCAGTGTTTGATGTTGCTTTGTTTCAGTGTTTGATGTTGCTTTGTTTCAGTGTCTGATGTTGCTTTGTTTCAGTGTTTGCTGTTGCTTTGGTTCAGTGTTTGATGTTGCTTTGTTTCAGTGTTTGCTGTTGCTTTGTTTCAGTGTTTGCTGTTGCTTTGTTTCAGTGTTTGATGTTGCTTTGTTTCAGTATTTGATGTTGCGTTGTTTCAGTGTTTGCTTTTGCTTTGGTTCAGTGTTTGATGTTGCTTTGTTTCAGTGTTTGCTGTTGCTTTGTTTCAGTGTTTGATGTTGCTTTGTTTCAGTGTCTGATGTTGCTTTGTTTCAGTGTTTGATGTTCCTTTGTTTCAGTGTTTGATGTTGCTTTGTTTCAGTATTTGCTGTTGCTTTGTTTTAGTGTTTGATGTTGCTTTGTTTCAGTGTTTGATGTTGCTTTGTTTCAGTGTCTGATGTTGCTTTGTTTCAGTGTTTGCTGTTGCTTTGTTTCAGTGTCTGATGTTGCTTTGGTTCGGTGTTTGATGTTGCTTTGTTTCAGTGTTTGCTGGTGCTTTGTTTCAGTGTCTGATGTTGCGTTGTTTCAGTGTCAGATGTTTCTTTGTTTCAGTGTCTGATGTTGCTTTGTTTCAGTGTTTGCTGTTGCTTTGTTTCAGTGTCTGATGTTGCTTTGGTTCGGTGTTTGATGTTGCTTTGTTTCAGTGTTTGCTGTTGCTTTGTTTCAGTGTCTGATGTTGCGTTGTTTCAGTGCCTGATGTTGCTTTGTTTCAGTGTTTGATGTTGCGTTGTTTCAGGGTTTGCTGTTGCTTTGTTTCAGTATTTTTCGCTTTGCTTCAGTGTTTTCTTCTAAGTTTCAATATTTTTTTTTGCTTGCTTTCATTGTTTATCACTTTTTATTTAGATTTATCCCTTTGTTTTAATTTAAATTGTGGTATTTCAATGTCTCTTTTTGTTTCAGCATTTGTCACTTTGGCTTAGTGATTGTCGCTTTGTTTTAGCATTTGTAACTTTGTTTCAATATTTGTCGCTTTGTTTTAATATTTGTTGCTTTCTTTCAGTGTTTGTCGCTTTTCTTCACTATTTGCCTCTTTAATTAAAAGTGTGACGCTATGTTTCACCATTTTTCATTTCGTTTCAACATTTGTCGCTTTTTCCAACAACATTTGTCACCGATTTGTTTGAGTTTCAACATTTGTCGCTTTTTCCAACATTTACCGATTTGTTTGAGTACACTTTGTTTCAACATTTGTCGCTTTATTCCAACATTTACCGATTTGTTTGAGTATTTGTCACTTTGTTTCAACATTTGTCGCTTTATTCCAACATTTACCGATTTGTTTGAGTATTTGGCACTTTGTTTCAACATTTGTCGCTTTATTCCAACATTTACCGATTTGTTTGAGTATTTGTCACTTTGTTTCAACATTTGTCGCTTTATTCCAACATTTACCGATTTGTTTGAGTATTTGTCACTGAAAGGCACACGAGGAAGGAAAATAGAAGTAGAAGAGGCCACATTGTCGATCCAGTGTTTTTTTTATTTTTAACCTTTAATTTTTGTCTTTTAAGACGCAAATAGAAAGAATCATCCTTGCTGCATTCACTCAGGCCCAATGGAGCTCAATTTCTTACTAAAAGTACTCAGACAAGTTGATTCTTCTGCACCAGTGATTCAGCGACTCCATATTTATATTCTGAAGAGCCTATTCATTGCGCTTGTTTAAATTCAAATTCCTGTTTCAGGGTTGAGGCTTCATCAACTGGCTTCAATAACTCATCGTTATTGTTTTTTTTTAAAGAAAAGCAAAGCTAATGAATTAAACTAGAGAATAGGAACGGCAAAAAAAAGTAATCTTAATGTCATGCAAAATATACTAACATCAAAATAAATAACACCAGAGCTGAAATCAAGAATAGCAGAATGTTAACTCTTCTCAACATTTCTGTATGGTGCAGAAATATGAACATTAGATAAGAAAACATAACAGAGAATGTAAGCCTTTGAAATGTGAATTTATAGAATATTTTGATGGAAAGAAATTAAAACAAACTATGAAGTCTTAAAACAACTAAAAATGAAAAGAGAACTACTAAGCACACTTAGAATGAAATTTGTGAGGCCTGTTATAAGACAACAGCAGTATACTAAAATTAATCTTTTAAAGGAAAATAAAGGGTAAAAGAGGCTCAGGCAGACCAAGACTAACATGGACGAGTAACATCAAAAGATGGACAAATCAGCCTATGATAACCTGCACCATCAAAGCAAGAGACAGAGCGGAATATAGCTCTGTCTAGCCAACCTTCGATGCGGAGACGACACTCAATGATGAACGATGAAAGCTAAGGATAACTCATACATCTACTTGGTGTCTTGGTTAGTTCTACTTGGTCTACTTGGTGTCTTGGTTAGTTCTACTTGGTCTACTTGGTGTCTTGGTTAGTTCTACTTGGTCTACTTGGTGTCTTGGTTAGTTCTACTTGGTCTACTTGGTGTGTTAGTGCTAGACTTGGTGTCTAACTCTGTAATATATTAGAGAATAGTTGTAATCTATACCAAGAGAGAAATAGCAACATCAAGTTTGTCGGGAGAAGAATCTGACGGAAATTACAGAGCAGTATAAAAGTAAATGATAATTGTTTTCAACTTTTAAAGCAACATTCTTATTTCTATAAGACACGAACATCATTGTAACACGTGGACAACATCCAGTAGCAATAGCTGACTAAGTTTATTTGTCTGTTCACATTAAATAAAATTAAGCACAAAACACACACACACACACGCACGCACGCCCGCACGCACGCACGCACACACACACACACACACACACACACACACAGAGTCCGAAACATAGACAGGACTTCTTAAGTTAATTTACTGCAGTTGGTGACTATAATCTTTGAAAATAGTAGGATTTTAAACATGTATATTATTAATTTTTTTATTAATAGAATTTCCTCTTACAATTCTTCACCTGCCAAGACTTAACAGAGAGATAGAGGTAGACAAATGGAAACAAAGCTGGGTAGTTTGATAGTGTGGTACGGCAAAAAATTAACGGTGGCCCTGCTACACAGCACACGCAATCATCGAGGGTTATAATCTCAATGCCTCTCGGTGTGAACCATGAATGATCTAAGATTCAACATGAAAGAACTAACAGGTTCTTTTAGTGCACAAAATGAACACGTAGCTCACTTTTGATCGAAAGATGAAAATGATGAAAATTTTTTTAAAAATGAAAAAAATGGTTTCTCCTTCGTTTCCCCGTACTCCGCATGTCCTGGGACGTAGACAAAGGTGACCTTAAGTATTTTTGACTTCTGTAATGACTCTGCCCATTGCATACATGCAGAGCCCGCCTCCACTTCTCTTATCATGCTCATCGAATCACTCAGTAAACAAGCGTGGATGTAGTCATGTAACTCTAACCAGATGAATGCCTTGGTCATTGATATCACTTCCATCGTCATGCTACTCATGGTATAACGTATACACCACTGTCTTCCTTGACTATTCTGCCTGCCGAGCGTGCTGTATTCCACTGGTGTCGTATTACAGAGCCGTTTGTATAGATGACTGCATCTTTCTCATCAGTGTTATCCCAGATGAATATATAACTCAAAAATGTTAGACTCAAAAAAGGAAAATAAGTCACTTCCCTGCTGCCGGAGCTTGGTCAGGCACCTGTTTGACTGAAATTGGTTTGGTGGACAGACAGGGTTGTCTCAGGTGTGAAACACAAATATGACCGCCTTGTCAAGTATTACATTTTATCGTCTATCTTACATTGGATCAGTCATTCACCTATCCTGATATATAAATTAATGGAAAAACTTGACCGTTTAACATTGGGTCCGAACCTAGTAATGTACAACATGAGGCGAGCACCGAAGCTTTCAATCATAGCGTGTTAAAATGCTAAAGGAGAAATGGTTTGAAATAACCCATTAAATGATAATACGTTTGTCTTCGCAATTTCAGATGTTCATGAAAACACGGTGACGGTTTTACTTGACGGTGAAGAGTCCACTATTCAGTTTATTGATCCGCCCAACAGAAATGTAAGTTTGTGTCTTAGCTTAGTGAGTTTGCGTCTTAACTTACTGAGTTGTGATTTGTTTTCAGCTCTTGTAGGTTGGAGAGCATGAGCAAAACTAACAGAAGAAAATTCAAGTTAAGGAGATATAATGTTATCGTAAGATTTTAGAATTCTCTTACTTAGATTTTATCGCGAATAAAAAAAGCTTTCAAGAGTATAAAACATGCAAACGAAGTACATGATGATCTTTTGACTCTTGTGAAGAAACGGAACGTGGAATAATTTGGCCGCGTATTTCGATCAGGCCTGTCTTAAGTAGAGAAAGAGAAGGAAGGATACAGACCTTGACTTTTCACTTAGAAAGAATTACTGCAGAGAGAGAGAGAGAGAGAGAGAGAGAGAGAGAGAGAAAGAAATGTATACATTTGATGTAGTCTGTCAGTGGTGTCCCAACGGCCTCCAAGTTGATGAAGTCTATCAGTGGGGCCCCAACGACTTCCAAGTTGATGAAGTCTATCAGTGGTGTTTCAACGACCGCCAAGTTGATGAAGTCTATCAGTGGGGCCCCAACGACATCCAAGTTCATGAAGTCTGTCAGTGGTGCCCCAACGACTTCCAAGTTCATGAAGTCTATCAGTGGGGCCCCAACGACATCCAAGTTCATGAAGTCTGTCAGTGGGGCCCCAACGACATCCAAGTTCATGAAGTCTGTCAGTGATGCCCCAACAACCTCCAAGTTGATGAAGTCTATCAGTGGTGTTCCAACGACGGCCATGTTGATGAAGTCTATCAGTGGTGTTCCAACGACCTCCAAGTTGATGAAGTCTATCAGTGGTGTTCCAACGACGGCCATGTTGATGAAGTCTATCAGTGGTGTTCCAACGACCTCCAAGTTGATGAAGTCTATCAGTGGTGTTCCAACGACCTCCAAGTTGATGAAGTCTATCAGTGGTGTTCCAACGACCTCCAAGTTGATGAAGTCTATCAGTGGTGTTCCAACGACCTCCAAGTTGATGAAGTCTATCAGTGGTGTTCCAACGACCTCCAAGTTGATGAAGTCTATCAGTGGTGTTCCAACGACCTCCAAGTTGATGAAGTCTATCAGTGGTGTTCCAACGACGGCCATGTTGATGAAGTCTATCAGTGGTGTTCCAACGACCTCCAAGTTGATGAAGTCTATCAGTGGTGTCCCAACGACCTCCAAGTTGATGAAGTCTATCAGTGGTGTTCCAACGACGGCCATGTTGATGAAGTCTATCAGTGGTGTCCCAACGACCTCCAAGTTGATGAAGTCTATCAGTGGTGTCCCAACGACCTCCAAGTTGATGAAGTCTGTCAGTGGTGTTCCAACGACCTCCAAGTTGATGAAGTCTGTCAGTGGTGTCCCAACGACCTCCAAGTTGATGAAGTCTGTCAGTGGTGTTCCAACGACCTCCAAGTTGATGAAGTCTGTCAGTGGTGTCCCAACGACCTCCAGGTTAATGAAGTCTATCAGTGGTGTCCCAACGACCTCCAGGTTAATGAAGTCTGTCAGTGGTGCCCCAACGACCTCCAGGTTAATGAAGTCTGTCAGTGGTGCCCCAACGACCTCCAGGTTAATGAAGTCTGTCAGTGGTGCCCCAACGACCTCCAGGTTAATGAAGTCTGTCAGTGGTGCCCCAACGACCTCCAGGTTAATGAAGTCTGTCAGTGGTGCCCCAACGACCTCCAGGTTAATGAAGTCTGTCAGTGGTGCCCCAACGACCTCCAGGTTAATGAAGTCTGTCAGTGGTGCCCCAACGACCTCCAGGTTAATGAAGTCTGTCAGTGGTGCCCCAACGACCTCCAGGTTAATGAAGTCTGTCAGTGGTGCCCCAACGACCTCCAGGTTAATGAAGTCTGTCAGTGGTGCCACAACGACCTCCAGGTTAATGAAGTCTGTCAGTGGTGCCCCAACGATCTCCAGAGTTAACATGATGAAGAAATGGAAGAAGAATTTTAAAAAATGAAGGTTTATACTTCTTAATCTTTTACTTCTTTCCTTCCTCCTCTACTTTTCAGTGTCGAGGGGAGCTACAGTTTCTGGTCTTTTGTGCCGCTTTTGACATTACCGGTGAAAACATGAACGGTCCAGGCACTCATGTAGAAGAGAAGTCATGGAAACCCTCAATAATATTTACCCAGACCGGCAAGAAGTAAACAATGTTCCAAAATAGTGATGGGAGAAGAGGTCCCGTGAGAAGTCTATGCAGCAATAAGATATCTAAAGTTTTTTTTATTCATTTGATTGATTTTCTTTTGGTCTCTCCTGTTATGTTTCTTAGGGCTTCTAATGCTCCATCAGTCATCTTTTTTCGTGATCGCACCTTGAGTCTGGTGGTATATAGCTATATATAGGTTATACGAAGTCAGCCACAGACAGTCATTTTTGTGGCAGTGGTGACTCATCATTACCATCATCGAGTGCCATCTCCATATCGAAGGTTGGCTACCATGGAGTGCCATTCTGCTCTGTCTCTTGCTTTGGTGGTGCAGGTTGTCATAGGCTGGTTTGTCCATCTTTTTGATGTTACTCGTCCATGTTAGTCTTGGTCTGCATCTGCCTCTTTTACCTTGTATTTTCCTCTACAGGATTATTTTTAGTTGGCTGTTGTGTCTTTCAACATGGCCCAAAAATTGCATTTGTCTTGTTTGAATTGTGTTTAGTAGTTCTCTTTTCATTTTTAGTTGTTTTAAGACTTCATCGTTTGTTTTCTTTTCCTTCCATCCAATTCTTCTTATTCTTCTATATATCCACATCTCAAAGGCTTCAATTCTCTGTTCTGATTTTTTGGGGTCTAATGTCCATGTTTCTGCACCATATAGGAATATTAAGAAGATGTAACATTTTGCTATTTTTAGTTTTAGCCCTGGTGTTATTTGTTTTGATGTTAGTACGTTCTTCATGACATTAAAATTACTTTTTGCCATTCCTATTCTTTTGTTTATTTAAGTTGTACATTTTCCATCACTGGTGATAGTATGTCCAAGGTAGTTGTAGCTGAACTGTCTCCAGGTCTATTCCTTCAATTTTGATATCCACTTGTGGGTTTTGAGTATTTCTTTTTTTATGATCATAGTTTTAGTCTTTTTTGATATTCATATCTAGTCCAAATTGTTTTGCTAGTCAGTGGTGACTGAGTGACTAAATGTAAGGGGATGAGTATGTTAGTGAAAGAGTATGTGGATGGATGGGTAGATGAGTCAGTGGATGTGTGAATGAGTTGGTGACTGAGTGAGTTAGTGGGTGAGTGTATATGTGAAAAAATGAGTGGATTTGTGAATGAGTGAGTGACTGAGTGAATGAATAAGTGCGTTAATGTGTGAATGGGTGGGTGATTGATTGAGAGAGTACACATATGTATTATGGGCTGGCGACTAAGTAAGTGGATATTTGAAAGAGGGATGACTGAATGAATGGATAAATTAGTAACTGAGTGAGTGAACGTGTTAGTGTGTGAATGATTGGGTGATTGAGTGAATGAATGAGTGGGTTAATGTCTGAAAGAGTGGACGGCTGAGTAAGTTAACGAGTGTTAATGAGTAGGTGTGTAAGAGGGTTAGTGGCTGAGTGAGTTAACGAGTGTTAATGAGTAGGTGTATAAGAGGGTTAGTGGCTGAGTGAGTTAACGAGTGTTAATGAGTGGGTGTGTAAGAGGATTGGTGGCTGAGTGAGTTAGCGAGTAAGTGGATGTGTAAACGAGATGGTGACTGTATGAATGAGCGAATGTTAGTGCTTAAGAGAATGAGAGAACAAATGACACAGTCAGCGAGCAATCGAAGGAATGAATCTGTAAGAAAACTTACTTAAATTCTAGAACACCTTAAACTGTCCACTGTGATTTTACATTCCCCAGGTCATTTTTGACGGTCTGCAGCAACTTCTAGACGCCTATGTCGTTGTTTTCGCCATCAACGACCACTCATCTTTTGATCGTGCCCAGGAACTTGTCCGGTATCTGAGGGTGGATCATGGGACGGACAGAGTTATCGTTCTTGTTGCAAACAAAATTGATCTGGTCAGGAAACGGAAAGTCAGTGCTGACGGTGAGTTGATACATCAAGTAATTATATATAGTTGATTAGAATAACGTTTGAATCAAACTAGATCACTAACGATCAGACAGATTAGATTAGATCATGAATTAGAGTATAATTATATATCATAAACGATCAGATAGATTCGATCATGAATCTATCAATTAGTATTAATTTAGGTAAAAGCTTATTCATCGATGATTTTATTGATTAAATCATGAATTAATATCAAAATTTAGATCAAAGTTACTTCATCAACGATCAGGTAGATTATATCATGATTTAAAATAAAGTTGTATCAGTAATGAACAAATAGATTAAATCATCAATTAGAATCAAATTAGATCAAAGTTAGACCATCAACGAACTGACAAATAGTGATATTTATAGTTTTTCCACAACAATCTAATGTTAATGCTATAGATGGATTTGACTATAGATGGTTGTGGCTGTACATGGCTGTGGGTAGTGTTCCTTCAACTGACCGTATATATTAGAGAGCATCAATAGAATAGTGATTAAAAGTAAAGATAACCCTGTAGCAATTATCGTTGGGTAATAAAGCGTTAGTGACCTCCTTGTACAATAATCATCAGCATCATTCAGTGGGGTGGCTAGTTTCCTTTCATCCTAGCCTTTTCTTCCCATAATATTTCTTGTACCCCTTTAAAAAAGGCTAGGTAACACACACACACGTCTTTTAGGTTGAAACAAATGATTTCCTTAGCTGGAATTTGAATCTAGAACTTTCAGGTTGGCCGGGGAATGCTCTAACCTACAACGCCACTGGGCTCTCAGGACAGTGGCTCCTGGAGATTAAAGATCCGGTTATTTCAATCCAGTGCTTCTGGGTAACTCAACTATTAATGGGTACTAGCAAGATGAACGTGGAGTGTGTTAGGCACAGCGAAGGGGGAAAATCGTGACAACGCAATACACGAGTATTGGCCATACTCGTCTCATGTTTTGATGTCGCTCATTTCTCTATTCAGTTGAGGTATCTCCATATCCGCTCCACTGACCATCCCAGCATTTTCTCGAAGCGTAAGCAGACCGACTGTTCCTATGAACTTGTTCATTTATCAGTAATGGCAACAATAAAAAAAGTAAAGAGCCCCCGTCACGCCAAGTGACGAATAGGGAATATGGTGTTAGTGACTATACCTTTTACAGACCTTCAGCACATGCTTTTTGGAGTAATGTGGTCAGTATTACGCCCGTGACGCTTTACTTTCCCGGAAAAAATCCGATACCCATTTAAGGCTGGGTGAAGCCGGAAGCCGTCTGTTGCGATCGAAACTACCGCTTGTCTTTTGTAGTCCAATTCACTAACCACTGAGCTATCGCGGCTCCCAATGGTTACAATGCAACAAATTTTCTTTTGATCAAAAAAAAAAGAAATGGATACCGTCGATATTTTTTTTCTGGGAAAGAAACACAGCTCTGGCGTAGCATTGACCACATGGCTTAATATTATGTTGACAGTAGAAAATATATAGGAATCGTAATCCCAACTTGGAACACCAGAAACATAGTGGTGTTCTTCACTTTATAAATTCATCATCATCACACACCATCATGTGCCATACCGGTTGGCGTAGACGATCATGTCCTTCCACAAACTTCTATCTACCGTGCATTGTATCAGTTGTGTTTTTTACTGTTTTCCATGCCAAGACACCAAGCTATCCAGTATTTTCTCGCGTTGTCGTCCGTGATATCTCTTTCTCTGTATTTTGCCAGTTGTAACCAAGTATTCCAACTTTCCTCTTCTCACGATGTGCCGGAAAAAATGTAGATTGTTTCTTTTTGAAGTTTCTTAGGCACTCCCTTTAAGTGTTGTCCTGTTTGAGAATTTCCTCGTTGGTCTTTTCAGCTGTCCAAGGAACTTTCCTAAAAAAATAATATTACAAAAATAAGCTTTCCCATTTGAAGACTCAGTAGCGAAGCGGTTAGTGGGTTTGCTCAATGACTGGGTTGGTCCGGGTTAAGTTTCCAAATAGGATGAATATTTATTTTCTTCAGAGCGTCACATTTTCGAGTTTCAGCGAACCGCTAAAATCTGTCCCAGTAATTTTTTTCTCAGAGTATTTAATGCGGCCTGGCGTAATACTGACAGGATCATCTATAAATGTGCCGGTGATCTTTGAAAAATAGTGACACTAACATCATGCTGTCCGTTAATTAGAAGGCTTGTCGAGTTAACACCACACCGTCGATTCCTTTTAGAGTGAACGGGAAACGAAAATTACCTAAACGCAATAGGCTTCATGGTTTTCAATCATCATCATCATCGTCGTCATCATCATTATCATCATCTCGGTTGCCGCTATTGAAAATTGGCACCCATGACGACTAATCATAAGTTGTCTCTGCCCTGCACAGATGTCCAGCATCTGCAACAGTCATTCCCAGCTCGCCTGTGGTATCTTACATCCATCATATTTTATGTCTTCCTCTCCTTCATTTATTTGCAACTATGCCCTAAAAAAAATTCTCTATTAGTCAATTTCCTGGAATTTCAAGTTTTTAGAAAATGTACAAGTTTATTTTTTTATTCCTTTATGGTATTCAGTGTTATCTTCACTACCACTTGCATTCAAAGACATTGATCCATTTTTCGATCTGCTGATTATTCAAGCTTAACAGGCATATGTTGCTAATGGAACAATACCAGGCACTTAAAAACCTAAGATTTGTTGCTGCAGTGTCAACTCCTTGCCATAAGGTGTGCGGTTATTTTAATTTCTTCAAAGCTTTGACAGCTTATCATTTTTTCTTTCTCAATAGAATGACCGAAAGTAAATAAAAGTAAAGAGCCCCCGTCACGCCAAGTGGCGTACAGGGAATATGGTGTTAGTGACCATAAATTTTACAGACCTTCAGCACATGACTTTTGGGGTAATGTGGTCGGTATTAGGCCCGTGCCGCTTTACTTTCCCAGAAAAAATCTGGTACCCATTTCAGGCTGGAGCAGACGGTGAAGCCGTCGGTTTGGGATCGAACCCTACCACTTGTCTTTTGTAGTCCAGTTCACTAACCACTGAGCTATCGCGGCTCCGATGAGCGAAATCTGCGCTTTAATTAAGTGCATCATGACTTTGAC
The DNA here is from genome assembly GCA_032433765.1 of Megaustenia siamemsis. Classification (NCBI taxonomy): domain Eukaryota; kingdom Metazoa; phylum Mollusca; class Gastropoda; order Stylommatophora; family Ariophantidae; genus Megaustenia; species Megaustenia siamemsis. Next base: position 54,606,961 of record JAVIAB010000106.1, read on the forward strand.
TAAGAAAGTAAGACGGTATGAGTCACCACTAACGTAACTATACACATATTTACTAATCAATTCAAATCTTCAAATGCGAAAGTTATTTGGACCGACATGGATTTGTAACTCACCAGGTTTGTGAAAATGGGTACCGCAGATTTTCTATGAGAAATAATGCTTCCTGGCGCGGGGCATCAGCACCAAATGGGACGATGGTCATAGACAGATATGGGGGCTGGTTCGTCTCCAGGCAAGACACCGGCCTCGAGACAGAGAGGCTGTGGGTTCAAATCCCTGCTGCACCAGTTGTGAATTTTTATTTATGATTTCTCTCTGTGGCAACCACCTCTGGTCTCAGCAGCGAGGCCCGGCTTGAAACGTCAATTACTCATCGACGAAAAAAATATGAGTACCTCCGAAGTCGGAGTTATCTGCTTTTGCGGCGAAGGCCCCCTGTGCACACGGCTGCCAGGGAAAAATGGATTAACACGCAAAATTCAGTTCCTAGTCTCTAGGGACTTCGTCAGAGATAAAAAAGCTGGCGAAGGAAAAAAAATATATGTATATATATATAGAAATTGACAATTGCACCATATTACCCACACGACTTATAGTTTAACGGTTATTTTCGTTTTGTGAAACTGACTACTGTAACATTTGTTATGTAGAAATTGAGACTTTCGTGGCAATCCTTCCTTAGCCAGCAATACTTTGCATACAGTATGGCTCTCCTGACGTTGCAACATCAGGACTTTTAACCACCGTCGGCATGCCACGCTTGTTAATTAAGTTTCATTATTTAGCATTTTACAATAAGTGACTCGAACTCTCTGTTTATACAGCTAAACTCTTTAATTGCTGACCAATGTGTTCAGTGTTTGAAGATTTTGCGCACAATCAATCAATTAATCAAGGCCTATTTTGCATTTTTGGAGGTATTGACTCCAGCCAAGCCCTCTCCATCCATCCCTGTTTCTGGACTTTTTATTTATTCTTTTTTCCAGGCAAGGCCTACGTCCTATAGGGTTTCCGTGACCTCTGTTCGTCGTGCATTTCTAGACCTCTCCTGTTTTTTTCTTTCTTCTGGGTTTTGTCCAACCATATTTCCATCTATCCATTCATCTTGACATTAATCATCAACTTATCCATATATATCTTTATCGATCTTGGCACATACCATCCATCTATCATGTATCCATTCATCTATCCATTTACACATTCATCATTTCTCCATCCAAATATCAATCCATTCATCTTTTCTCCACCTATCCATTTACACATTCATTATCCATCTATCAATATATCCATCTATCCACCCATCCATTTACACATTCATTATCCATCTATCAATATATCCATCCATCCATCATTTCTCCATCAATCCATCCTCCATCCATCATTTCTCCATCCACTTGAAACTGATCCCATCCTTTGATATCACGATCAAAGTCAAACTCACTTGCTTACGTCAAAGAGATGCCGACATCTGGCAAACGTTTGTTGATGTTTCGAGAACAAACAATTGTTTTTTTACTTCACGAAAAGTAAACAGACGAACAATTCAGATTAACTTTGTTTATTTTCATGCAGTAGAGTGCATCAACGCTATCTTATCTTGAGCTCGCGATGTTTCTAATAACTAGCACAATTTCCTTTAATTGTATGTCTATTTCATGAAAACAGTCTTAACTCTGCCAACAGATTTCATTTCTCCAGAATTCTGACACGGATATAAAATGCACCTTTGATACAAATTACAATGTTATACTTGTTTGTAAAATAAACTTTCAAATTTCATTCCAACTTTAGGTCTGTTTTGAAAGAATAATAAACTATCAATTTTAATCAGGAGAAAATAAACTTTCAACGTGTATGGTTTTTTTTTAACACTTAAAAAAAACAACTTGAAATTTTAGTTGCATATTGGAAGAAAAATAATCACAGACTTTGAACTTTAGAGGGAACCGCGATAGCTCAGTAGTTTGTGAACTGGACTACAACGGACAAGAGGTTCGATCTGAACCGAAGGTTTCCGGTTCACCCAGCCTTTAATGGGTACCGGATTTATTTTCTGGGAAAGTAAAGCGGCACGGGCGTAATACCGACCACATTACCCCAAAAATCATGTGCCGAAGGTCCGTAAAATGTATGGTCACTAACAACATATTCCCTATACGCCACTTGGGGTGACGGGGGCTCTTTACTTTTTTTTTTTACTTTTTTTTGTATGTGTTTTGAACAGTTTAGTAGTAGTAGCAGTATAGTAGAAAGAAGAAGTAGCTGTTGTAGAAGTTGAAATATTAGTTTTTAATGTAAATTTTGCGTTTGTATAAGTAGAAGTTGAAGACTGTATTGTTATACTTTAGAACGGGTTGGCGGCACAGTAGGCGGGAGATTGTCATATCTGCTGCACCAAATTACCTGCAACAAACAAAGCGCTCATCCTGATCGTTCAGAACTTCTAGTGAACATTTTGCGTTCTGAAAAAAATGTGCGAAGCTCATGATGCACACTTCTAGGCTGCTTTAACGGTCGTCGTAGGCAGCACGACCTTCATGCCCCTGCGCAGAATCCTTGTAGAATCAGTGGTCAGTGAGCGTACCCCAAGAATCGATGTTCCAACAAATAAAGTTCGGCCTCCACTTTGGTAAAACACCTGGCTGTCCAGCAGGTGGTGAATTTGCAATAAAATACGGCCTGGTACCGTTTCACTTCAACCATCGATCAATCGCTTGCAGCACACATCTTCGAGCGCTGGAGCGAAAACCATGTTGACTCTGGTGATCGTCAAGGTGAATTCCCCACCGGACCACTGCTGTCTCCTCAAATGACAGTTCATACCAAAAAGAATCATTTTGACACACACTGACGCACAATACCATCAGACCCAAACCTGATATAGCTTGACGGCTATCTTTGCTAGCCTCACCAACCGGTACTGTTAGTAGAAAGCGTATGTATTAATGTTTTGTTCAGCAAAAGACAATATAAACAAAGAAAATTCTCAAGACCTACAATTAAATATCACAGTTGAGGGAATACATCTGGAGAAAGTCCAGAGCTACAACTACCTGGCACATACTATAACCAATTATGGAAAATGTAAAATTGAAATGAACAAAAGAATAGGTATGGCAAAAAGTAATTTTAATGCCATGAAAAATATACTAACAACAAAACAAATATCAGCAGGGCTGAAACTAAGAACGGCAAAATGTTACATCGTCTCAATATTCCTGTATAGTGAAGAAACATGGACATTAGACAAGAAAACAGAACAGAAATTTGAAGCCTTTGAAATGTGAATTTATAGAAGAATAGGTAGAATTGGATGGAAAGAAAAGAAAACAAACGATGAAGTTTTAAAACAACTGAAAATAAAAAGAGAACTACTAATTACAATTAAGACAAGACAAATGCAATTTTTGGGGCATGTTAAAAGACACAACAGCCTACTAAAAGTAATATTGGAAGGGAAAATACAAGGTAAAAGAGACAAAGGCAGACCAAGACTAACATGGACGAGTAACATCAAAAGATGGACAAGTCAATGTATGACAGCCTGCACCATCAAAGCAAGAAACAGAGTAGAATGGCGATCCATGGTAGCCAACTTTCGTTGCGGAGAAGGCACTCGATGATGATGATGATGAAAAGACAATAAGAAAGATATGGTCACTAAAACCATATACCCCATACGCCAAGCAAGGCGTGAAGGGAACCTTTACCTTTTTTTTTTACTAAAAGACAATAGAAATAGTTGTAGCAAAAGCAGTAATGGTAGTAGCGGTAGTAATAGTGATAATACAAAGTAGTATAAAGTAGTAGTATTAGAAAGTAGTAGTATAGGATATTGTTGTAGTAAACTATTAGTTTCTGTAGATGCAGTTGCTGTTGAAGATAAAGTAGGTCGCAACAGTGATAGAAATAGTGATTGTGGTAGAATGTAGCAAAATTACAAAGGAAAAGTAAACGTTTTTGTACATTGGAAAGTAATGATAGTTGTATAATTGTAGTAAAAAAAATCAGGAGCAGTGATTGTTGCTGTTGTAAACAAGGAAGTAATAGTAGTAGTAGAAAATAGCAGTAGTTGTAGTAGTAGTAGTAGAAAATAGTGGTTTTTGTAGTAGTAGTAGAAAATAGTAGTGGTCATAGTAGTAGTTGAAAACAGTGGTGGTTGTAGTAGTAGTAGCAGTAGAAATAGTAGTGGTTGTAGAAGTAGTTTCAGTATTTGAAATATTTGAGGGTTTTCATCATTGCACTCTGAACATGTCCATATGTTCTCAGATACCCACTTCAGCATGTTCCGCAGCATCCAGCGAATGTCGACTCCAGTTCTTTATTGGTTGATAAGTCCTCCTATGCGCCCACTTAGCTTCTCGTTTCTAGAAGAACCCATCTTTACTCCCATCGCATTATGAATGAGGTTTTCCCGGCAAGTTTTCAAAATAAGTTCCGAGTAGCTAGTTCGCATATCCGCTGATTCAGTGTTTTTGGTTTAACTTCCAACAAGTGACGAATTATTGTCGAAGATCATGAACACAAACGCGAGAACCAGAACTTTGTATCTTCCTCGACACATAAATGGTAGTGGCGTAGTATTATAGTCCGTTCAGAAATTCATAATCACACCTGAATTAGTTTTGCGTGATAACCACTTGTTATTTTGGTTTCAAAATGTGCATGCAATCTTAGAACATTGATGACGTTATAGAAATATTTTTTGCTCTGAGAAATTTGATCTAGTTTAAAAGTTTTCTTCTTTAGGCTATATTAAATTCACCCTGTTCGAATTTGACACCATTTTAAGATATATACATTAATTTGGTGCGGTCGTTCACGTAAAATAGTTTGGCTATTGCAGAAACACTAAGTTCAGGAAAATCCCGTGCACAAAACTGAATTGTTATTGAACGACATGACGCATCACGCCTTGGCATTAATTACCGAAGGGAAGGCGTATCTTTATTAATTTTGTGAAGACTCACTAGACAATTTGTTGACTTTAAATACCAACATTTATATCTAAATTACAATGAGTTTGAAATGCAAATTTATAACTATGCAAAAGGTTACTGTTTTACTATATCAGCACTTCCTTAGGGAATCAAAGATGGGGCATTTATATTGTGATATTCAGAAGTATTAGTATTGGTATTTGAAGTAATAGTAGTATCAACAGCAGGAGTATTTATATTAATTGTAGATGTAGTAGTAGTAGTAGTAGTGGGAGTAGTAGTAGTAGTAGTAGTGGTGGTAGTAGCAGTAGTAGTAGTAGTAGTAGTAGTAGTAGTAATTAGTAGTGGTGATAGTAGTAGTAGTAGTAGCGGTAGTAGTAGTAGTAGTGGTGGTAGTAGTAGTAGTAGTAGTAGTGGTAGTAGTAGTAGTAGTAGTAGTGGTGGTGGTGGTAGTAGTAGTAGTGGTAGGAATAGCAGTAGTAGTAGTAGAAGTGGTAGTAGTAGTAGTAGTGGTAGTAGTAGTAGTAGTAGTTGTTGTAGTAATAGTAGTAGTAGTGGTGGTGGTAGTAGTAGTAGTAGTAGTTGTAGTAGTATCAACAGCGGGATTATTTGTATTCATAGTAGGTGTAGTAGTAATAGTAATAGTTGTAGTAGTAGTGGTAGTAGTAGTAGTAGTTGTATAGTTCGTTCAATTATTCGTGCCCACAGAGTTTATCAATTATCTCGGAAACTGTTTAATGATTTTCTATAATACTTTTTTCATGAAATCTTATTTT
>JAVIAB010000106.1:54617676-55047676 GCA_032433765.1 Megaustenia siamemsis
CATTAGACACTAATATATTAATAACTATTGACAAATCCTGCTTGCTTACTACCAACTGTTTGTCAAGACGCAAAGATACAATCACTCTCTCTCTCTCTCTCTCTCTCTCTCTCTCTCTCTCTCTCTCTCTCTCTCTCTCACTCACTCTCTCGGTGTTCAATCTGTCATGTTAATCACGAAGACATGGCGTCACAATATTCGTGGGAACAACTGAATTAATAGATCAACATAGACCTATTGTTTCAACCAATCAGAGAGCGGTTAATGCGCCATTAATATTTTACCTCTCATGGTGATTTACTTCAGAAAAGTACACAAACCCCAGAGGTTATTATTAGCGCGATGAATACCGCTTCCGACTGATTTGAATCGATGCTGTTCGTTGCTCTATTAACTTTCCGATTCACGGCGTCGGCTTTCCGGTTAGTGCCGATTTTGTGGATCTTGGAAAAGCATTTACTGTTTACGCCATCTTTATGGTTGGACAAATCTCCTCGTGATTAATGGTCCCACAATAATGGTCGTGTAAGCTTCAATAACTCTTGCAGTTTACAATTATCAGTTCACAGCAGTTCAAGACGACGTAGAGTGCGTCAGCTAAAAGCGGTCAATGACTCTGAACGGATTGCTGATTTATAAATCAGACAACAAGAAATGATAGAAATCCTACCCCACTTTATCGTTGAAGCTCTGCAAACAGATTGGAGCCGCGACAGCTCAGTGATTAGTGAACTGGACTGCAAAGGAAAAGGGGTAGGGTTCGATCCCAAATGACGGCTTCCGGGTTCACCCAGCCTTAAATGGGTACCAGATTTTTTTCTGGGAAAGTGAAGCGGCACGGGCGTAATGCCGACCACATTAGCCCAAAATTTTACGTGTCTGTAAAATTTATGGTCATTAACACCATATTCCCTATACGCCACTTGGTGTGACGGGGGCTCTTTACTTTTTTTTTCTTCTGCAAACAGATTGACTAGTAGGGTCAAACACAGATTGTGGGTCAAGTGAATAGGGCGATGAGTGAAAGTTAAAACATCCGAGAATCAAAAATGTCTAGCTAATGTCGGATGTTTTGGGTCGAAATGCTGTAAACCATGAAAGCACAGCATAATACGTCAAGTTTTACCGATTTGTCAATTGTAATTGAGGAATAGCAGAAGCAATATTAGCTGGATGGATAGAAAAGAATTGCTAGTGGAGGACAGTATCCTTCATTCTTTCTGATGTTCACCTGATGGCTACACAAATGAATTGATTCATATCTTCGTCATCCGTCCTTAAAGGACATTATGTGGGAGTGAATGCGCTGTGTTTGTGGTAATTAGTGATATTTGCAATTTCCGGTTCAAAACATCCGACCTCAGTACTTCACATTATGAGTACCGTGGTTACCTTCCTTCTTCGATTCATAATCGCTTGGTCAGGCTAGATAGCTCAGTCTGTTACTAGATGCACCGCGAAGATGTGGTCTAGAGTCTGGGTGATTCTGGTTCACCGATGCTGACGCAAGCCATCAGCTATGAGTCACTGCCAGTTTCCAGCTCTGTTGTCAACCTTGCCTTAGAACGGTATAAAATAAAATACAAAAAAAGTGATGACAGGTAAAGCAAGCACCTGGTGCTATGTACTCTTATCCCACCTCTGTTTCTCTATATTTCACGTAAAAAAGGAACTGTTATAAAAAGCCAAATTTGCATCTTCCTTGCACTCCAATCTTACCACTAAATATAAACAGATCACTTGCAAGATGTATATTTATCTTCATTTTCAACTCCGCATGTCTTCATCTGCTTATATTACAAATATCAACGAACTCCTGATTGTGATGTTTATCAACCAGCCAGCGTTAAGCTGTTGGCATTACCCAGCCTGCCTCGTTGTGGCATTCCTTTTATGCTTCATCTTTGTGTACATTACATGTTTGACACTTTTATATCCTTCAGTGCCAACTTTCTAACTTTTTCCTTATATTTATTCACTGTGTTGGTATCTGCTAAAACAAAACAACCACTGTAGGCTCTACTGTAATTCTGCACGAAAATAAAATAAAAACAGAGCAAAGTTTTTTTTAATATAATTTTGTTACCAATTAAAATAAAAATTAAGAGTGTTAAGTTTAAGAGTGTTTTTAGAGTATTCTCTATCCAGTCTCTGAAAAGAGGAAGAGTATCTGGATCCATGCTCTATGGGCCGGTCACGGCTCGAAAGGTCAAAAGCTGGATAGATAGAGAAAAAAAACAGATGTTGTTACACATATATTGAAGAAAAAAATATTTTTTTTCTGTTTTTTATTTTTCGAACAAAATTATAGTACATCCTGCAGTCTTTGTTTTGTTTTAGCCCTGTGTTGGGGCACTTGAAATGTGATTGCTGGAAGAAGGGAAATGAATAGTTTGACAGAAAGAAACAGTTGGAAATGAAGAGAGACATGCTTAACACAATTCGAACAAGACGAATACAATGTGTAGGTCGCATAAAGAAACAAAAGTACTAAAGGTTATGTTGCACAAGAAAATACAAGATAAACGAGACAGGACAAGACAATACAAGATTAAACTCGGCTGACAACATGAGGTGGTAGACAGGAGAATCTATGGCTGCGTGCACCAGCAAGGCAAGAGACAGGGGGAAAATGGTGCCCCCTAGGAGGAAAACACGTCTTCGATACGGACATGGCATCATGTGATAAAGATGCGATTGTAAGAGGAAACCATAAGTTAAAGTCCGTTCACAAATTCGTGCCCACAGAGTTGATCAATTATCTCGGAAACTGTTTGAGATTACCTTAAGATTTTATAACATTTAAGTACAAAGGTAGTCTGAATTTTGCACAAATCGTTTTTTGCTATATAATTTTAGGAAAATATCAAACCGCGTGCTCTATACATTCGATGTTACTGTAAATTATGTTAATTTTCTAAAAATGCAAGCCAAAGGCGTATACGTATTACATTGAATAGGGCAAAAGTTTCATTTGATTTTATGTCATCGTCATAGAGATAGGTAAACTTCCTTGCTTGACCGTCGGCTCTGCAGAGTCAAAGCGCTGTCCTATCCATCGATTGAAAGACTTTCTATATATATTTAGAGCGTCCCGTGTTCTGTTTTCTGGTTTTTTCATATTGTAATATAATCGACCCCTTTTAGATTCCTTGCAAAAGTGCATGTACAATAACACAGTTACCTTTTGCATAGTGATGAATTTACACTTTAAACTCTTCATGGTTTTAAAAATCAAGTAGTCACTTCACAACAGCTTACAAAGTATCACACATACAGGAATAGTCATTAATAATAAATATTTTGTCAAAATACGCCTCTGGACCAATTTAACAAGAAACCGGAAATGAAATTACAAAAAAAACACCTCGGAGTGACGTACATCTTACAAATTAAGAGTACGAAACGGTGCTAAGATTGTGTGGTGTGCATATGAAATTTGCCTTTTTAATTAGTGAGATGATTACAAAAAATGTGGGTATTGTAAAATCCTAAAATTTAGGACAAGCAAGAAAATCATATTTTTTTATATACCTCAAATAAGCAAAAATCTGTCCTAAATGCATGACAGTAGGGCAACAAATCAGACTGAAGGTCGATGAAAAAATAAGATTTCATGAAAAAGAATTACAGAAATTCATCAAACAGTTTCCGAGATAATTAATCAACTCTGTGGGCACGAATTTGTGAACGAACTGTAGAATCTATGACGAAGGTAAAGAAAGGAACGTGATATTATTTAGTCGTATAGTGAAGGCAGGAAGATAAGGAAATAACACCATCACTACACGAGGTAATGTATAGGGATTATGGTGTTAGCGCCATTGTTATTTTCATAAAAATTCAACACACTATTTGTGAAAGTGGTCAGTATTACGCCAGTGCCGTATTTTGTTCATAAATAAAAATTCTGTACCATGTAAGACTGAAACAACCTTGAAGCCGTCGATCAGGGTCTAACCTGACCTTTTATATTCACTAACCTCTGAGTTGCCGCGACTTTCGTAGAGGAGATGAATGAAGCATAAACGTTCACCTTCCTAGGCCACAGCCTTTTGAGACGAGGAGGCCAGTGTACATTTTCTCCGTTGTTTACCTTTCCAAACTCGCTGAACTCTTTTCTTTTTTTTAGCCGAGTCGACTTAGGGTGCATTAAGCCACGATCGAACCCACGTTACAAAGCCTGTTCACAATTACTTTTCTGTCGTTCTCAGGCTATGAGGCAAGTTAATTTTCAGTTATGTGAAACCCGACAATAATATGATATCACAACTGTTTTATCATTGAAGGAATTAAGTCATTGGTTAACATATGACAGCATCAGTCATGTAATGGTTATCTTCTTCTTCTTCCTTCCTTCCTTCCTTCCTTCCTTCCTTCCTTCCTTCCTTCCTTCATTCCTTCCTTCCTTCCTTCCTCACTTGACTTTCAGCATCGAAGAGAGATGTAATTTGCGGTCTTTTGCTCTTCTGTCGCCTCTGCTGCTGTTATGTTTCCTTGTGTTTCTAATATTCTGTCAATTCATCTTTTGCTCTTCTGTTCGCCTCTGCTGCTGTTATGTTTCCTTGTGTTTCTAATATTCCGTCAATTCATCTTTTGCTCTTCTGTTCGCCTCTGCTGCTGTTATGTTTCCTTGTGCTTCTAATATTCTGTCAATTCATCTTTTGCTCTTCTGTTCGCCTGTGCTGCTGTTATGTTTCCTTGTGTTTCTAATATTCCGTCAATTCATCTTTTGCTCTTCTGTTCGCCTCTGCTGCTGTTATGTTTCCTTGTGTTTCTAATATTCCGTCAATTCATCTTTTGCTCTTCTGTTCGCCTCTGCTGCTGTTATGTTTCCTTGTGTTTCTAATATTCTGTCAATACATCTTTTTTGTCGTCGACTCGTAGGTCTGGTGTTTTCGCAACGTTTATTGAAGGCTCGTTGTGTTGTGTTTTGATCACTGCCGTGTCACGTAGCTAAACGATTTTATCTGTTGTTTCTTTATATATTCAATGACAAGGGTTATTCCTAACTTTTTACTCAGTTCTTCATTTCTGATATTATCTCTCAGGCTGTTTTTTGTCATTTGTCTAACACATTTCATCTCTGTTGTCATTATTCTTATTGTTCTTGCATCTAGGGTCCAGAACTGACAGTGGTAGCACAACGCTGGGATGAAGATTATATTGTAGAGTGCTGGTTTTGCCTCCAGAGTTATTTCCTTGTTGGACAATAGTGTTGATAGCTGTCCGATGATTTGATAAGCTTTGTCTCACCCTGAGTCTATTTCTGCTGTTTGTGAACTGTCGTTTGTAACTAGACCTCTTAGGTATTTAAATTCCTCTAATTGTTTTAGTAGTCTGCCGTCTATAGTTATGTTGATGTTCTATTTCTCTTTTGCGATATTCATGACTTCTCTTTTATTGATGTTGTATTTTGTGTCTGTGTTGTTGAGTCTATTTAATTGTTATTGTTTCATTTATTAGTGCCTGATCGTCTGCAAATAGAATCTCACAGAACTCCATCTCTGATGGGTTGGCTAACTTGCATGTATAGTCCATGTATGCAATAAACAGTAGAGGGGATAGTACGCGCCCCTGTCTTACATCTGATGTAACTTCGAAATGGTGTGTGTAGCCTGCTGTTGTTCTGATTGTGCGGCTGCTGTTGATGTAGAGACTGTTAATTAGGTTGGTTAGATTGACTTACTCTGCATGTTGTTAGTATGTCCCACAGTTGTTCTCTGTTTACTTGATCGACATTTTTTTTCCTTGTCAACGACAGCTATGTACAAGTTTTGATTGTGTTCTGTCGTCTTTTCTGCAAGCTGTTTTAAGGTGAATAGAGTGTCAGTACATCCTCTGTTTTTTTTTCGGAACCCCATTTGAGAATCGCTTAACTGTAGTTATATTATTGACATGAGCCTTTATTTTCATAAATTTTGGCCTATAACTTCCCCACATGGCTTAGAAGCGATTTACCTATATATTGATTGCAGTCTATCTTATTATCTTTATTTTTCCATGTTGGCACGATGATTGCCTGTTGCCAGTTTTCTTGGGCTTTTTGTTAGTGTCATGCTGCATTGAATATTTCGTGCAGCCATATAACTTGTGTTTCTCCTGCTGCTGCTATTATTTCAACTGGTATGTTATCTATCCCCGCTGATTAATTTCTTGGTGTATATTTAATTACTTCTTCGATTTCCTCTCTCAGGATGTTGGGTTCAGTGTTTGTGCATTCTTGCGTGGTTTTTGTTGTGTTCTTGGTAGTTTGTGCAATGTTTAATAAATCAAAATATTCTTTCCATCTCTGTTGCATATGTTGGTTATTTATTATTGGCTGTCCGATTTGTCATTTATGAGCTAAGTAGGATCGTGTTTTTCTTTTGTTTTGTTGCTTTTACAGATTTGTAGAAATCTCATGTGGCTGTCTTGAAGTCCCTGCTCATATTTTGTCCGAATTTTGTCCAGGTGTTTTGCTTAGCTTCTTTGATCAAAACTTTAACTTTTTTCCGAACTAAGGGATATTTTTCATATTTTTCTTGGTTCTTATTCTCCCTCCAATTTTTAAACAGTTTCTTCTTTTCTTTAATTGCTTTTTTGATTGCTTCATTCCACCAGGCGTTACTCTTTTTCCCTTTTTTTGTCCTTAGTTTCGTTTCACATACTTTTTTTAAAATGTTGATTACCGTTTTCCTAAGCTGTTTCCACTCATCTTCTATAGTTCTTACTTCGTTAGGGCGTTTCTTGAATTCCTCTGTTAGTTTTTCTTCTATGTTTTTCCTTCATTCTTGATCTTTCAATTGTGAAATTTTGTGTGTCTTTTTTTTTTTTTGCTTCTCTTGTTTGTTTGCGTTTGTTTTACTATTTGTCTTTGGCAGTCTGAGTTTAATCATAACCATTTTGTGGTCCGTGTCGTCTGTGATATTAGGGATAGCTCTACTGTCGGTTACTCATTTCTTGTTCTGTTCTCTTGTTACTATAAAATCGTCTTGGCTTCTGCGTGTTGTGTCATTCCACTTGTACCAGGTTTATAATTGCGACTCTCTGTGCTTGAAGAATATGCTGGTGATAGACAAATAATTTTGATTACATAACTCCATCAGTCTGCTTCCATTTTCATTTATTTCATGTCTAATCGCCAAAGGGTCCCAGAACATTTATGTTGTCACTGTTGCGTTTCCCCAGCCTTCCATTAAATTTCCCATCACTAACATGTCGTCGCTTCCATCAGTCTCGTTGACAATTTCATTTAGTGTGTCATAGAATTGTGTAGAATAGTGTGTCATGTAGTGTGTAATGGTTATCACAATAATAAAATGAGAATGCCTTCCAACCTGGTATGCTCGCTTGAAATCCCGATTTCTGGAGGGAGGTGGAGATGGGGGGGGGGGGGTGAATAAAGTCTTTGATGCATACACCATGTGGCAATTGCACTGGGGAATGTGGCCATTATAAACCATTTCTAACAGTCACCAACCGACGCTGATGTAATATCGACAAATTTACCAGATAAAAATTTACTTGCCGCAGTTCAGCACGAAATATGGACACTGATACCATATTCCATATACGCCAGATATAAAGTATATTCTTGTCTGTTCAGCCTAAAACACCAAACTATAAAGTACATTCTTGTCTGTTCAGCCTAAAACACCAAACTATAAAGTATATTCTTATCTGTTCAGCCTGAAACACCAAACTCTAAGGTATATTCTTATATGTCCAGTATAAAACATCAAGCTATAAGGTATATTCTTAACTGTTAAGCCTAAAACATCAAGCTATACGGTATATTCTTATCTGTTCAGTATAAAACATCAAGCTATAAGGTATATTCTTATCTGTCCAGTATAAAACATCAAGCTATACGGTATATTCTTATATGTTCAGTCTAAAACATCAAGCTATACGGTATATTCTTATATGTTCAGTCTAAAACATCAAACTCAGAAAAGCGCATAAGAAGCAGAGCTATATCTAAAAAAAAACGTCAACATTCACAGAAGAAAATTAAAGCAAAAAGGAATGAAACAAAAATATAAAAGAATACAAAAGAACATGCACTGCAAATACAGCAGAGATCAAGAGCGATGTAAAAAAAAAAAAAAAAAAAAAATATATATATTATGATTGCCTGCTGCAGCATGGAATAGAGACTGAGAAATGTTCAGAGAAATAAGTAAATTAACAAGTGAATTTATATTATCAGTTCAGGTAATTAATGACCTCTGTGTCAATACACTAACGTAACATCAGGGTATATCGGATATAGCGCATACAGTAGAGCATGTATGAAGATACATAGATATAATAGAAAGCCAAAAATGCGAAACAGAGCCTATACTTGATGGAGTGTGTTCCGCATTAAACATTTTGAAGGGCGAGAAGTCACTAGTAAGTGGTGAACTTCCAACTGACCAAGCCAGAAGGGAGTCCAGGATTCAACCTGCACTGTGTGTGAAGATCTGGGAAAGTGCAGCCAGGCCAAAATCCTTGAAAAAAAAGTCCCCATTAAAAAAAAGGAAATCTGATGTGTTCCAATTACCTATCGATTGTTCTAATAACATATCACTGTAGAATACTCCTACAGATCATTATGAAGCAGGCACAGCAGAAATTAGAACGACAACTGCTTGTAGTTCAGACAGGTTTTAGAGGTAATAGCGGCCCCAATTACCTGGGGCATACTATAACCAGTGATGGAAAATGTAAACTGAAATAAAGAAAAGAATAGGCGTGGCAAAAAGTAATTTTATGTCATGAAAAATATACTAATATCAAAACAAATAACACCAGGGCTAAAACTAAGAACATCAAAATTTTATAATTTCTTAACATTTATGTATAGTGCAGAAACATTGACATTAGACAAGATAACAGAAGAGAAATTTGAAGCCTTTGAATAATTGATTTGGAAGATTTGGATGGAAAGAAAAGAAAACAAACGATGAAGTTTTAGAACAACTAAAAAGGACGAGTGAAATACAAATCGCAATTCAAACAAGACAAATGAAATTTTTTGTGCTTGTTAAAAGACACAGCAGCCAACAAAAAGTAACATTGGAAGAGAAAATACAAGGTAAAAGAGGCAGAGGCAGACCAAGACTAACATGGACGAGTAACCATAAAAATATGGACACTTCCGCCTATGACAACCTGCACCATCAAAGCAAGACACAGAGTGGAATAGCGCTCCATGGTAGCCGATCTTCGAAGCAGAAACGAAATTCAATGAATGAAAGAGGTCCCCGGGACTACATCTTTAACATGAGAAACATCTTTGAGAAGTGTAGGGAATACAACATAGAACTACTTACATGCTTCACAGATTACATCTAAGAATTGACGGAAGGTGTTGATATGGGATTTAAGTAAAATGAGACGCGTCTATATAAGACAAAAACATATCAAGCCATGGCTA
The DNA here is from genome assembly GCA_032433765.1 of Megaustenia siamemsis. Classification (NCBI taxonomy): domain Eukaryota; kingdom Metazoa; phylum Mollusca; class Gastropoda; order Stylommatophora; family Ariophantidae; genus Megaustenia; species Megaustenia siamemsis. The sequence continues at coordinate 54,627,083 of JAVIAB010000106.1, forward strand.
TTGACATTTAACATTTCCGGTTAAATGCTCAGACCAGGTGAAGTATTCGTGTCACACCAGGTGCTACATTTAGAGTTGTCTCACTTACAAGCTGACAGCTAGACCATTTCTGTGGGAACTAACATTCTCAGCAGTCTACCTCACACGTCGCCCGAGGGTGAGTCGAGTACTGAGGAAATCTTTTACTTCGAGTGTGGTAAAATTAGAAGAGGTTAGGAAGGGGTCAGAAATTATTATTTTCCTAAATATCAAAGTAATTTCCAGTTTGGCCATGTTTTCAATTTTTGGCCATGTAATGAAAAGAGAACAACTGGAATATATTGTAAGAACTGGAAAAATCGAAAGACGAAGAGACAGAGGGAAGTAAAGAAAAAAGATACCAGACAGCTTAAGAGAATGGCTTGGCAGAAGGTCAACAAAGGAAATGAAAAATAACAGTCGAGATCGAAAGTATTGGAGAAACATGATCACCGACGCCAGCAGGTACGATACTTGATGATGATGAATTTCTAGTTTAAATATTAAATAAATTCTCCTCATTATTTAAACAAGAACTAATGAAACCTCATCAAGTCAGATAAAACATACACCTCGTATGGTGGATCATTTGATGGCGTGGCACTAAGTTTTCTTTTTCCGATGGGAATGAAACACGCCATCTGCGTAACACCGATCATGTTTTCCGAAATGTTTAGTTTAATTTCGTTTAGTTTATTTTCTTGGACGAATTATTTTCATTGCGCATCCGACAACTCATTAGCTTTCAGATCCACTCCTAAACACACATCACAGCTTGCTGCACCACTGCCATAGGCTAAAGAAATCATTCAAGAAGATGATTTCAGCTCAGATACACGACCTCCGTAGAACCAACGAAGCCCTATATAACTGAGAGGGGAATAGGGTCGATTCATTTATCTCTTAATAATTGTCGTTAGGGGAGTAACCATATCTGGTCTCATTTTTGTTTTTAACTGTCATGGATACTATAACGTGCGCAGCGTGTGCACAGGACCCCCACCCTGTGTTTTTTTCCCTTCATCGCAGAGGACTGGACATCGAATCTCATACCCAGAGACCCCCGGAAATGGTAAACCATTATGGCCTATAAAAGAACGAAGGATTCGACCAGAAACATTCCAACAGGATTCGATACCGGGACTTTCCCGTTCAGAGCCCGACGTCTAACTTCTAGACCAGCCAGCACCTGGAAATGTGTTGATAGTAAAGGGACCTGAACACCACTGTACGACACGTGAAGAGATGGGGTTCTGTATTATTTCTTCTATTACAAGTACAAGAAAATCCTAAAGATCTACAACAATTACTTAATCTAATAAACATGACAAGCAAAAAATATGGACTAGATATGAATATCAAAAAGACTAAAACTATGATCATTAAACAAATAAAAATCTCAAGACCTACAATTAAATATCAAAGTGGAAGGAATACATCTGGAGACAGTTCAGAACTACAACTACCTGGGACATACAATACCAGTGATGGAAAATGTGCATTTGAAATAAATAAAAGAATAGAAATGGCAAAAAGTAATTTCAATGCCATGAAAAATATACTAACATCAAAACAAATAACACCAGGGCTAAAAATAACAATAGCAAAATGTTACATCTTCTCAATATTCCTGTATGGTGCAGAAACATGGACATTAGACCAGAAAACAGAACAGAAAATTGAAGCCTTTGAAATGTGGATTTATAGAAGAATAGGTAGAATTGGATGGAAATAAAAGAAAACAAACGAGGAAGTTTTAAAACAACTATAAATGAAAAGAGAACTACTAAACACAATTAGAGCAAGACAAATGAAATTTTTTGATCATGTTAAAAGATACAACAGCCTAATAAAAGTAATCCTGGAGGGGAAAATACGAGGTAAAAGAGACAGAGGCAGACCAAGACTAACATGGACGAGTAACATCAAAAGATGGACAAGTCAACCTGTGACAATCTACACCATCAATGCAAGAGACAGAGTGGAATGGCGCTCCATGGTAGCCAACCTTCGATGCGGAGACGGCACTCAATGATGCTGATGATGATTACAAGAACCATAACATTACCCATAGCCGTCTGTTGGTTTACTATAGTCTGCTGATTGAGTATTGTATAATTTATCTTTATATTTGTAGTTTATATTTTATGTTGCATATTGCATAGTTTATCTTTATATTTATAGCTTATCTTTATATTGGGTATGATAGAGTCTATCGTTATATTATAATTAATCTTTATATTGAGTATGATATAGTTTATCTTCATAATTATAGTGTATCTTTATATTGAGAATCGTGTAGTTTATCCTAATAATGAAAATAGTATACTTTATCTTTATATTTATAGTTTATTTTTATATTGAGTATAGTATAGTTTACCTTTATATTGAGTATGATATAGTTTATCTTTATATTTATCTTTTATATTGAGTTTTGCAGAGTTTATCTTTAGTTCGTTGTTCGTTGTGTTTTCTGAGGAAGACTACATGCATGCCGAAATGTCCGTATTTTGTTGTGTTCATTTTTTTTGTAAAGCTGTCACCAAACCTTATAGAAGTGTACGTTACACCCCACTACTTCCTTCTGTTGATTTAGAGGGAAATCCCGAAATCGCCTAAAGCCTGTGACGTCTCAGCTATGCGAGCTGTGCTTTACTATAGTACGACATAGTCTATTTCTTTTTAAACAGAATCAACACACCTGCACTTTGAGAGTGCCCATATCCGACCTATACTCTGACACTCAAGAAGACATGAGCCTAGAGGCATACACTTCGTGCCACAGACCGAGGGTATTATTTCTACCACAACATTGTGGACGCAGCAGTCGCTGGTTGCATAGGCGTCACTTTCTGAACAGAACGGTCTGGTTTTAATTTAAAGAAGGGCGCACTCTTGTCGGACCGATACAGCATGAAATTCCACTCAATCTATATTATTTTTTTTAGTTGGGGGGGGGGGGGGTGGGGGAGTAAGTAGTTCGGCATGGAGTAATATCGACCAACCTTTACATGTGTCTTTGCTCTTTGACAAAAGAATGTAGCGCTAACACCATTTTTTCCAACACACACAGTTGAAGTCAAGGCAGGACCCGTTACTCACGTTCAAAACATGCAAGTGTCAGGGAAATATGTCATACTGTATATTAGACACTGACAATAATCATCATCAAGTACCATGCCTGCTGGCGTAGGTGATCATGTCTCTCTACAACTTTCGATCTCGACAGTTCTTTATCATTTCTGTTGCTGTTGACTTTCTGCCAAACCATTCTTTTACGCCGTCTTGTATTTTTTTTCCTCTCTGCTTCCCTCTATCTCTTCTTTCCAAAATTTGCCCAGTTGTCACAATATATTCCCTTCTCATTGCATGGCCAAAAAAGAATGATCGTTTCTTCCTAATTTCTGACCAATACTAGTCATCAGATAAATAACTCGGACGCAGTAACCGCTTATAAAACAACATAAATGTTCTCATCGTGCTCTGATATGTATTAAGTAGATCCGGCATGGGCGCCTTATAGGTTAGTTCTTTTGATGTCTCCCTCCAAACGCCCCCTCCCCCAAATTTAGCTTTAGCGAACCGATCTTTTATCCCAGATGACGTACAGGACAGTAGGGTTCTTTCCTGTTTGAGTTATTTTACTTTTATTCCTCAACCTTCCGGTATCACGAGAATCGTCAGCCCTAACTTTGTATTGTGTTTCCTCTCCCTCCGAGGTGGTCTGTTTGACTCAACTCTTAAGCACCACTTACACAGACAAGAAACGTTTACAGAGGCTGGAATGTTTCATATCACATGGTAAACAAGAGTGGAAACATGTTGCGCTCCTTCACTGATCTGCTGTCTCGCTTTCATAAGTGTCATCTGCCGAGCTCTGTGTTGAGTTTTCTCTCTCCCAAGTGGGGTTTTTTTTATTTGCACTTATAACTACCAGTTAAAGTTTTAGTGTATTTTCAGCCTCTTAGTTGTTTGATTTCTTTGTGCCTGTTTCTTTCCTTCTTTTTCGTGAAAACAAAATCTAGGAGATGGATTTCTCTGCTGAACAATTTATTAAAATAGAAATACTTGAACACTTATTTGTTATAATTTGTTTACGTAAGAAATTTGCTTAGCTACATAAGGTGTTACAGTTCAAGAAGCTGGAATACTTGATTACAACTGACAAAATACAGGGAAAAAGTGATCGCGAAAGACAAAGCGAGAAGGTGCTAGGTATAATGGCGTCGCGGCACAGTGAACAGCCAACAACAGAATTGAAGCGATGCATTGTGGGCAGGGAATTGTGGAACTACATGATCGCCTTCGCCAACTGGTACGGCACATTGATAATGATGATTAAAGAGTTATTACCAATCCGCCATTTGTGGGACTACGCCAAGAAAGCAAATCAACTCGACGCAGGACATTTTTGGTACAAGAATGTGAACACAAACACACACACACACACACACACACAACACACACACACACACACACACACACGCACACACGCACAACACAAACACGCACGCACACGCACACACACACAACACACACGCACACGCACACACACGCACGCACACAAACACACACACGCACGCACACAAACACACACACGCGCGCACACACACACACACGCACGCACACAATCTACAGATGTGCTAAACTTTGTGCTTCTGTTTTTTGTGTATTAATTAAAATGTTTGTGTAATTTCAATCATCATCGAGTACCTTCTCCGCAACGAAGGTTGGCTACCATGGATCGCCTTTCTACTCTGTTTCTTGCTTTGATAGCTGTCATAGATTGACTTGTCCATCTTTTAATGTTACTCGTCCATGTTAGTCTTGGTCTGCCTCTGCCTCTTTTACTTTGTATTTTCCCTTCCAATATTACTTTTAGTAGACTGTTGTGTCTTTTAACATGCCCCAAAAATGTCATTGTAATTTCAATACAGTAAGTAAAGTACCCCCGTCACGCCAAGTGGCGTATAGGGAAATATGGTGTTAGTGACCCTATATTTTACAGACCTTCAGCACATGATTTTTGGGGTAATGTGGTCAGTATTACGCCCGTGCTGCTTTACTTTCCCAGAAAAAAAACCCGGTACCCATTTAAGGCTGGGTGAACCCGGAAGCCGTCGGTTGGGATCGAACCCTACCCCTTGTCCGTGGTAGTCCAGTTCGCTAATCACTGAGCTATCGCGGCTCCAAATTTCAATACAGGCTGCTAGTTATCTTATTTCTCATGACAAAACAATGATATTCATCATCGTCATTAGGTCACATGTTCTCTTCAAAACCTTGCATTCATCACATTTCATTTGAAAAAAAAAAATCTTTACCTGTAGCCATATCTCTCACCTCTTCTGTTGTCATGTTCAAGATCTCCTTGATGTCTTGAAATCACCTTCTTCTTGGTCTGCCCCTGATGTGTCGCCCACGAACAATGCCTTACGTTACTGTTCTTTCCAGCCCGCTGTGTCTTTTGACATTGCAATTTTATTTTAATTTTTCTGTAGAATTGTGTTCTCTCTTTTAAAGAGAGTTCATCGGTGCTATATAGAACCAATTCTGACCTATGGAAGCGAATCATGGACAGTAGACAAACAAATGAAAAGACGATTAGAGACCACAGAGATGGGATTTCTCAGAAGAATGTTGAAAGTTCCCTGGACAGATAAAAAGACCAATGAGGAAGTTCTCAAAGAGGCCAACACAAAAAGGGAGCTCTTAAAAAACATCAGAAAGAAGCAATCAACATTTTCCGGGCACATCATGAGAAGAGGAAAGTTGGAATACTTGGTTACAACTGGCAAAATAAAAGGAAAGAGAGATCGTGGACGACAAAGAGAGAAAATACTGGATAGATTGGTGTCATGGCATGGAAAACAGTCAACAACAGAACTGATACGATGCACTGTTGATAGACGATTGTGGAGGGACATGATCGCCTACTCCAACCGGCAGGGTACATGATGATTATGAGAATTGTGTTTAGAAACAAATTAGGATTATATTAGCATTAAGGAATATCGCACTTTAAACTTTCGAAAGCACTATCAATCCATAACTGAATAACTGACTAAAGTCAGTTCATTGTTGATGTAGCACATAAGGGCTAACACCTACCCAGATCGACCATGTAGAAAACGTGAGCGCTTCGTCATCTCTCAGGAGGTAAATGAAGTTAAAAACCTGTAGCAGGTCTGTCCTTCAGCGATATACCCTATCGACTTCACGAGCGTCTCTGCCCGAGCTTTGTAAATAGTTATCTCTCTTCTTAGTTCTTTGTAAATAGTTATATCTCTTCTTAGTTCTTTGTAAATAGTTATATCTCTTCTTAGTTCTTTGTATCGAGTTATCTCTCTTCTTAGTGCTTTGTATCGAGTTATCTCTCGTCTTAGTTCTTTGTATCGAGTTATCTCTCTTCTTAGTGCTTTGTATCGAGTTATCTCTCGTCTTAGTTCTTTGTATCGAGTTATGTCTCTTCTTAGTGCTTAGTATCGAGTTATCTCTCTTCCTAGTGCTTTGTATTGAATTATCTCTCGTCTTAAGGCTATGTATCGAGTTAGCTCTCTTCTTAGTGCTTTGCATCGAGTTATCTCTCTTCTTAGTGCTTTGTATCGAGTTATCTCTCTTCTTAGTGCTTTGTATCGAGTTATCTCTCTTCTTAGTTCTTTGTATCGAGTTATCTCTCTTCTTAGTGCTTTGTATCGAGTTATCTCTCTTCTTAGTGCTTTGTATCGAGTTAGCTCTCTTCTTAGTGCTTTGCATCGAGTTATCTCTCTTCTTAGTGCTTTGTATCGAGTTATCTCTCTTCTTAGTGCTTTGTATCGAGTTAGCTCTCTTCTTAGTGCTTTGCATCGAGTTATCTCTCTTCTTAGTGCTTTGTATCGAGTTATCTCTCTTCTTAGTTCTTTGTATCGAGTTATCTCTCTTCTTAGTTCTTTGTATCGAGTTATCTCTCGTCTTAGTTCTTTGTATCGAGTTATCTCTCGTCTTAGTTCTTTGTATCGAGTTATCTCTCTTCTTAGTGCTTTGTATCGAGTTATCTCTCGTCTTAGTTCTTTGTATCGAGTTATGTCTCTTCTTAGTGCTTAGTATCGAGTTATCTCTCTTCCTAGTGCTTTGTATTGAATTATCTCTCGTCTTAAGGCTATGTATCGAGTTAGCTCTCTTCTTAGTGCTTTGCATCGAGTTATCTCTCTTCCTAGTGCTTTGTATCGAGTTATCTCTCTTCCTAGTGCTTTGCATCGAGTTATCTCTCTTCCTAGTGCTTTGTATCGAGTTATCTCTCTTCCTAGTGCTTTGCATCGAGTTATCTCTCTTCCTAGTGCTTTGTATTGAATTATCTCTCGTCTTAAGGCTTTGTATCGAGTTTTCTCTCTTCTTAGTGTTTTGTCTTTTTGGGATTTTTAAGGACTCCCCTCCCCCTCAACCTTAGCGTTAAACGGAATATAAATTTTCACCTTCTCTCGCGAAAGTCATAAAAAAATAGAAACCTGTGGCGTTGCAAAACTTCCTGTTCATCTTCACGAGCATCATTTATCTTTCTGAACTTTGTGTAGAGCTTTCTTCTTCTTCCTCTTCCTCTTCCTCTTTTTTCCTTTTTCTTTTTCTTACTCCCATAAACACATGTGTAATTTGAGCACATACTTCGTCAACTTGATCTATTTCTCTCTTTCTTCAGTCGCTCTTGTTTTCTTTGCAAAGTCGAGACCTATCCATTCTTTAATATCGTCTTCTCATCTCTTTCTCTGCTTACCACTCCTTCCTCCCTCCAAAGATCCCCGCAGAGTGGTCTTCATTGGTCCAGACGATCGAGACTCGGGGCGAAATTATATCACACAGTCAAAAGATCATTATGTAGAGGCTTACACTGGCTGATAAATAGTCTGTATTATTGTGGTTTTAATAAAACGGCATTTCTTATATCCGGCGGTATTACTATCTGGCACTAAAAACGCTGGGGACAGATATTTACTACAGGTCCAGCCAGCGCAGCCAAATTTTCGTGTATCGACCAAGACTTTGGCTCCGGGTCTCCAGTGATGTATTTTTATTGTGATTGGCTTGTCGAGAGAAATTTGGCTTTGAATATTTATGTAGAAAAAATATATCCTACTACACACTGTTTATCTGCTTTGATTGTCTCGTGTCAGACAGGAAATGAAAAATTGGATGAGAAATGTATCTCCTAGGGACAACAAAGTCGAGTGAATAAAGTATAACAATTTATTGAATAATAAGGAGAATAAATGTTGCTTGAAGTTATTGGAACCACCAAAACCACAAGTGAGGGACTAATAACGCTCTCTGTTGATTTATATCGTCGTATGAAACGACACTTCGACGTTTTGTTAAGACTAATCTAACGCGTAGTTTTAACCTTTTCAATAAAACAGCTTCAGATCTAAAGAAGGGGCTATATATCTATATATATATATATATATATATATATATATATATATATATATATCTATCTATCTATTGACCTTTCGAGCCGTAACCGGCCCATAGGGCGTAGACCAAGATACACCTTCTCATATATATATGATAATTATATATTTTGGCCTCTTTGTATATCTATTTGACACCGAAGCCAATGAAAGGTTCAATACATAAAGAATATAGCCACTTTTATCTGCAACACATGTCGTAAGAGGCAACTAAGAAGGTTTGGAATCGTCTGCGCAGTCGAGTAGGATCTGCACGGAGCGACATTGTCAACGGAATTTATCGATGGATTTTGACAATTTCGGAAATAAGAAATTCCTCACATCAATGAAACTGTTAACATGCATAGAATAGAATAGGTTTTTTTTTTTAATGAAAGGCTTTTATAAACAGTACTCTGTAGCGGTGAAAGTCTGGTATAACCTTCTTTGTTTTCCGTTCTCTTGGAGAAGTTGAGCCCTATTTTGTTTTATATAAAACGTTATTTCATTATATTTTCAAAAAAATGTAAATAGCAGTTGCGGTTTTAAATAACACAGAAGACAATCTAATGTTAAATGACTCGTGCCTCGGCCAGACGAAAGCAAAGCACAGAAATGAGAAACATGATCAACAAATCAGAGTTGATTGTTTTAGAAGGGAAGAAAATCGATTAATTCAAAACAAAATGGTACAGACAAATAATTAAAATACCTTGGATAATTAAAAAGAGCAATGAATGCATTAGAAGATTTAAACAAAAAATAACGGGCTTATATAATTATACAGAGGAAATTAAAATACTATGGCCTTGTCAAAAGACACAGCGGACTGGAAATAACAACAATGGAAGCCATGGTTTCTGGGCTACGTTTCAGGGGCAAACCAATAAGAAGGTGGTTTCAAGACTTCAAGACCGCAACAACAGAAGAAGTGGGAGATCTGGATAGAGACAAAGATTTTTTCAGACGGGATGTGATGACGTTCTCTAGGAGATTTTTCTAGAGACAGATATTTTTTTTCCAGACGGGATGTGGTGAATGTAACGTTCTCTGTGAGATCTGGCTAGAGACAGATATTTTTTTTTTTCAGACGGGATGTGGTGAATGTAACGTTCTCTGAAAGATCTGTCTAGAGACAGACATTTTTTTTCAGACGGGATGTGGTGAATGTAACGTTCTCTGTGAGATCTGGCTAGAGACTGATATTTTTTTTTTTCAGACGGGATGTGGTGAATGTAACGTTCTCTGTGAGATCTGGCTAGAGACTGATATTTTTTTTTCAGACGGGATGTGGTGAATGTGACGTTCTCTGTGAGATCTGGCTAGAGACTGATATTTTTTTTCAGACGGGATGTGGTGAATATAACGTTCTCTGTGAGATCTGGCTAGAGACTGATATTTTTTTTTCAGACGGGATGTGGTGAATGTAACGTTCTCTGTGAGATCTGGCTAGAGACTGATATTTTTTTTCAGACGGGATGTGGTGAATGTAACGTTCTCTGAAAGATCTGTCTAGAGACAGACATTTTTTTTCAGACGGGATGTGGTGAATATAACGTTCTCTGTGAGATCTGGCTAGAGACTGATATTTTTTTTTCAGACGGGATGTGGTGAATGTAACGTTCTCTGTGAGATCTGGCTAGAGACTGATATTTTTTTCAGACAGGATGTGGTGAATGTAACGTTCTCTGAGAGATCTGGCTGAAGATAGATATTTTTTTCAGACGGGATGTGGTGAATGTAACGTTCTGCCAAGGACATGCGACCTGATAATGATGTTCCACAAGTAATGACTAGCCAGAAGTGATTGGTTAACAACAATAGATCTTGACAGCTATTTTATCATTAAAAGTCTAAAGTAATGGTCAAATTGATATTAGCCTAAGGTAATAGTCTATGGTTGTAGTCTAAGGAATAATAGACTAAGGTAATAGTCTAAAGGATAATAGCCATTCCTAAATATTTTTCTGAAAAAAATTAAACAAATAAACACAGAATCATCTCTTGAATCACATCAAATAAAATATACAATGTTCATATACACACGTGGAGACAAAGAGAGGTGCAAGAAATAGGATAACTGAAAGAGAGACAGAGAAAGCGAGAGGGAGAAAAAATAATATGAATTAACAGAAAGTGACAGAAAAGCGCGAAGAGATAAGAACAATGAGAAGAGAGGGCACAAAAAGAATGAAGTGAGCATGTCTTCACAACACACGCCCATCACATCTCACATTTCATTGGTTCACATTCCTCACATTTCTCACCCTCAATCTGTCCCTTTTACTACATAGATGTCATGTTGGCCTTGTGCCATTTTAATAATACATTCTTTTTTCAATGAAACAAATAATTACTGTTCTTCCTTGTTTGCAATGAAAAAGTCGTCAAATCTTAGTAGATTTTTCTGAGTTGCGATTTACAACGAGCTGTTCATTTGAGCTTTTCATCCACAGAAATATGATTTAAGCAACACATTTTTAAAGCGCTGGATTTACTTCCCCGCTTCAATCCATGCTGGCAATCATCACGGCGGAAGCCAAACGATGAATATTATGTTGAAGATTGGCCTTTTTGTTTGTAAATTCCTGGCAAGTTTATTAGAATGTTTCTATCTACAATAGCAGCTGCTATAGAGTAGTCGCTAGTTGGTTCGAACCCGCTGATGGTTTCTAAGTTCACCTATCCTAAAATGGGCACTGGATTGTTTCAGACAAACAATTACATTCGTAACTCTTAACTCGTGACTCCATGATCTCATCTCACCAAGCAAAATGCTGTGCCGATGATAAATACGATATAGCGATAGCCACTACTAACTTATTTTTCTCAATAAGTCACGGCTTTATGGAGTTATCTTTTTTTTTTTCTAACAAATTTCTTGTCAAGAGACTGCTGCTGAATTCAATTCATTGTGTCAACTGAATGTCGACATTCTTGCACTAAAAATGTGCGAAACAACTCCATTTTTGTCTAACAAAACTCTAAATCTTATGTTATGTTGCTTAAGCATTGACGTTAAGATTCTTGCCTCACAATCCGATGGGGCGTGTTTGAACTACATTTAGTCGCTCAGTCGGTGTTTAGTGATCTCTGATATTGAATTATCGGCTTGTTTTCAATGGTGTGATCACAAGGTAGGTGGAAGTTTGTATCATGTCCTGACAGAGACGAAAGATAGTATAAGGTCCTGCCTTTGCATTCGAAAATTGAAAAGTTTGTGTCGCTGTATGCGCTGGTCTGGCCAGTTTTTCCCGTGTTCTCAGAGAAACCCTTGTGTCATCAGAATGCTAAAAATAGATATTTTCTTTTATAATGATAATGGTCCTCGGACAAAGGGAAAGTTTGAAAATATATTTGGGTGTTTACTCCAGCTAGAACATCAATATTGACTCTGTTAGGCGGAACACGATTACTAACCTAACATTAGCTTACATTTACTTTACTTCACCCACTTCATTTCATCATCATTATCATCACCATCATCATCATCATCATCACCTAGCATGTCCCTGTTTAGAACTATGCTCCCATGGCAACTACTCTGACGTTTTCTATGTCCTGGGTGAGATGACCAGCTTCTGTAGCATCCAATCCCAGCTGGTCTGTGATATCTTGCACCAACCACCTTCCAGGTCTTCCTTTCTCTCATTTATCTGGAACCATTTCCACTATAATTATCTTCTCTGGACCATTATATTGTTTTACATTTCCATGACTGGAAGAGGAAATGACCAGGACCAAAGTGCCTGTTGGTCACATTGAGTGGGCAATTGGCCAGATAGGCTCTCAAAGGCCAAAAAGAAGCAAAATAAAGTAAGGGTCCCCTGAAAAAGAGAAAGCAGGGGATGCAAGAGGGAACAAAATTATGAGATACGAGAAAAAATGAGGAGGTCAGTAATTAAAGGAAAGAATGAAACGAGTTTACCCCCTTGGATGGAGAGTTTCAAAGCGAGATATCAGTTGGTTCTCAGAAGCGAACCGACTGTGAGTATCCAAGGAGCAAGAGACGATTTCAGTAACCCGGAAGTCATCTCAGGTATCGTGGCCTGGAGATCTGAAATAGGAGGAGACAGGAGTGCCGGAATCGCGTTCATTGTATAGGTGGTCTCAGACCCGTTGTTCACAGACCCTATCTTCTAAACGTCTACCCATTTGGCCAATATGTTTTAAGACAACCCTGACAGATAACAGCGTATATAAGATTTCTAGATATGAACCTGAAGCTTACCTGAATCTCAAATCAGCCATACAGGAAAAGGACTTGAGTTAATAGTACAAACGGACACGCGCTACATGACCTGTCGCAAAGAGACGTGCCCTTTAGACCCTGACATGAGTTGCGGAGGCGGCTCCTAACTACAATGTCCCTCAGGTTCCTGTTACGCTTAGAACCCACCAAAGGTGGTCAGTGAATAGAAGGCGAGCTGTGGTCTATCAACTCTACATCGTATCAATTTTATTGTTGACTGTTTTCCGTGCCATGAAACCAAGCTATCCTATATCTTCTTCATTTGTCGTCCGCGATCTCTCTTTCCCTCTATTTTGACAGTTATAACCAAGTATTCCAACTTTTCTATTCTCATGATGTGCCCAAAGAATGTTGATTGTTTCATTCTGATGTTTCTTAGTAGCTCCCTTTTTTGTGTAGGCCTCTTTGAGAATGTCTTTGTTGGTCTTTCCGGCTGTCCAGGGAAATCTTAAACATTCTTCTGAGAAATCCCATCTTTATTGTATCTAATCCTCTTTTCATTTGTTTGCCTACTGCCCATGATTCACTTCCATAGGTCAGAAATGACTCTATATAGTACCGATGAACCGAAGGTCTGTAGCCGAAACCTTGATAACTTCTGTTCTATCTTCCTTTTAGTTAAGCTGTTACTTATCATTTTACATTTATTTTGTTATGTTGTAACCAGCTTTACCGCTGCCCCGCACGATCAAACATATGTATGTCTATCTCAGCCACTTGATCATCTGAAACGCAATGCTCATAAATGATACACCAGCATATTATTCGATAATAATATATGGACACAATTCCCCACAGCCTCAGTAGTTATGTTTTTTCAGCTAAAGGTCACATGAGCCGCAACGCCATTTCGATATTGTGTTCCTCCTTTCCTACGTATAGCTGTTACCATACATTTTTGTCCCCTTTTTACTTTTTTTTCGCTTTGTTTCATTCATTCATTTAGAAGTTATATGTTCGTTGATACGCCACTGCAAGCGCAATAGATCTACCTTCTGTCAGCCAAACGCCCCTGTAACCCACACCTCAAACATTAAGATATTTATTCGTTCGGGCGTCTGTGTCACGCGTGGTGCCTTCTATGAGCACGCAGAAACAGTTGTAATTGTGCCGCAGGCGGGTGCACAGGTCGTGATGTGACGTCAACTGGACAAAAAAGCGCCAGTATTCATGAACACGTCTCCAACAAGACAACAGATGTTCCATTAAAATACCAGGACTTGCAATCAATTTATTGCATTAAAGGCAGATAGGTCAAGACTTGTTACCTTTTACTGTATCTGCATTTACTTCTCGACCATTTAGTATACAGTTATTTCGTTTGAGTATGATTATTGATGAAGTACTTAGTATAATTTTTTTTTCGTTTGAGAGTACTTTTTGATGAAGTACTTAGTATACAGCTATTTCGTTTGAGAGTACTTAATGATGAAGTGCTTAGTATAAATTTATTTCGTTTGAGAGTACTTAATGATGAAGTACTTAGAATATAGCTATTTCGTTTAAGAGTTCTTAATGATGAAGTACTTAGTATACAGTTATTTTGTTTGAGAGTACTTATTGATGAAGTACTTATTATTTCGTTTGAGAATACTTATTGATGAAGTACTTAGTATTTAGAGCTCTTATTGATGAAGTACTTAGTATTTAATTTGAGCGTACTTATTGATGAAGTACTTGGTATTTCGTTTAAGAGTACTTATTTATGAAGTACTTATAATACAGTTAGAACATTAATCGAAAAGTACACAGAAGTAAACAAACCAATATATGCCCGCTTCACAGACTACACCAAAGCTTTTGATAAAGTACACCACAAACAACTTATAGAATGCTTAAAAGGGATATATCTAGATGACATGGACATACGACTAATATGTAATCTATACTTGGAGCAAACAGCAATAATAAAATATAACAAAGAGCTCTACACCCATTGAAATAAAAAGAGGAGTAAGACAGGGATGCATCCTATCACCTAGCCTGTTCAATCTATACACTTCTTAAAAAAAACATCATTGAGATGTCAGGCCTGCAAATTAATGGAAAAATAATCAATAATCTAAGATATGCTGATGATACTGTACTACTAGCAGAAAATCTTAAAGATCTACAACAATTACTTAATGAAATAAACATGACAAGCAAAAAATATGGACTAGATATGAATATCAAAAAGACTAAAACTATGATCATAAACAAAGAAAATTCTCAAAACCCACAAGTGGATATCAAATTTGAAGGAATAGACCTGGAGACAGTTCAGAACTACAACTACCTTGGACATACTATAACCAGTGATGGAAAATATAATACTGAAATAAACAAAAGAATAGGAATGGCAAAAAGTAATTTTAATGTCATGAAGAACATACTAACATCAAAACAAATAACACCAGGGCTAAAACTAAAAATAGCAAAATGTTACATCTTCTCAATATTCCTATATGGTGCAGAAACATGGACATTAGACCAAAAAAAAAAACCAGAACAGAGAATTGAAGCCTTTGAAATGTGGATATATAGAAGAATATGTAGAATTGGATGGAAGGAAAAGAAAACAAATGATGAAGTCTTAAACAACTAAAAATGAAAAGAGAACTACTAAACACAATTCAAACAAGACAAATGCGATTTTTGGACCATGTTAAAAGACACAACAGCCTACTAAAAGCAATCCTGGAGGGGAAAATACAAGGTAAAAGAGGCAGAGGCAGACCAAGACTAACATTGACGAGTAACATCAAAAGATGGAAAAATCAGCCTATGACAACCTGCACCATCAAAGCAAGAGACAGAGCAGAATGGCGCTCTATGGTAGCCAACCTTCGTTGCGGAGGCGGCACTCGATGATGATGATAATACAGTTATTTCATTTAAGAGTACTTGTTAATAAAATACTTAGTATACGGGTATTTCGTTTAACAGTACTTATTAATAAAGTACTTGGTATACAGGTATTTCGTTTAACAGTACTTGTTAATGAAGTACTTAGTATTTCGTTTAAGAGTATTTATTGATAAAGTACTTATAATATAGTTATTTTGCTTTAGAGTAGTTGTTAATGAAGTATTTAGTATACAGGCATTTCGTTTTAGAGTACTTATTAATGAAGTACTTATTATACAGTTATTTCGTTTAAGAGTACTCATTAAAGAAATACTTGATATATAGTTATTTCGTTTAAGAGTACTCATTAAAGAAATACTTGATATATAGTTATTTCGTTTAAGAGTAGTTATTGATGAAGTACTTAGTATACACGTATTTTACCAGTATTCATTATACGATTCCTTCTCTTTCACGTATTTGTTATGCGACTATTTCGTTTATGACTAATTAGTATACGAATATTGCCGTTTACTTGTACTTAAATTTATGAGTTTTTAGTATACAAATATCTAATGTTTTTATTGTAAGGGTAATTAATATATAATGTATTAGTAAAATAATATACGTATTGTATTTAGATTATGTATATTTTGTAGTCTGTTTTATCGAACGCTAAATTAATAGCCACAAATGTAGGGATTTTATTTCTGTTAATTTAATTATAAGAGTGACCAGTGGTGTTGTGCTTAGTGCAATCGCCTGCCGATCTGAAGATTTGAGATTCGAATTGTAGGGCAGACCATTTTATTTCTGACGTGAAGGGCTGTCGCGGGTCCACCCAGTGGAGACACTCTCGTCCTCTGGGGAAGGAATGGCAGCGAGGAAGGGAACCAGTCCTCACAAGCTGAGACTTAATATAAGGAAGTCACTGACGTTTTACCACCTAATAGCAATTGCGATGGGACGACCTTTAATTACGTAAAGTCAAGTGAATTGTTATTCATGTCATGTTCTCTAAACGACGATTGTGTTGTGTCGGAGTTGAAAATTGTTGCAATGTGTGCGCTTCTCAACGGGGGATACTTTACTTTGTCCCGGTATTATGGTGACCGGGGTTGCCTTTCGACGTTGATTGATACTCATTTATCTGAAAATGTATTTTCCCTCGACGCTGAAAGGCAAATGAGGAAAGAAATTTAAAGCATCGTCATATTGTAAAGTCCTAGTCTCAACAAATACCCTTTTTCATCGGAGCGCCCCTCATAAACTTCTTACACTGTAAGTCCTAGTTTCAGCAAATACCCACTTTAATCAGAGCACCGCTCTTATAAACTCTCCACAATGCAAAAGTTTCAACAAATACCCACTTTAATCAGAGCACCGCTCTTATAAACTCCCAACAATGCGATAGTTTCAATAAATACCTTCTTTAATCAGAGCACCGCTCTTATAAACTCCCAACAATGCGATAGTTTCAATAAATATCTTCTTTAATCAGAGCACCGCTCTTATAAAATCTCCAAACTGTGAGTCCTAGTTTCAACAAATACTTTCTTTCATCAGAGTACCTCTCTCATGAACTCGGAAACACAGTAATCCCTAGTTTCATGAAATGCCCTCTTTTCTCAGACCACCTCTCTTTTAAACTCACTGCTCATCTGTAAGAAGCCATGTGCAAAATGTACAGCGTTTAAAACACCACACAGCGTGACGTCACGATTCACTTTCATGGCGTAGTGTGGCGGAGTAATTAGTTTGAGCGCAGCAGTTTGCCAGAGATCGCCTGCTTGAAGAATTAACATCTAGAATTATAACGCAAAAACTTTATCGATGCGCTCTACCTCATGAGTTGACAATGGTCATCATTTATTCTATTTCTAATCCCGAGAAGTGCTGGCGGTACCTCTAATTATTCCCGTTTGTTTACAAAGGAGGAACGTTATACGTTTTTTTAAAAAAAAAACTTTTTGGTTCAAAACATTCGTTTCCGGGACTCATTGTTTTCGATATTGTGTTAAGAAAAGCCTGCTTCTTATTATGATTGTTAGCTTTCACCCGTTAGAGGGACATTAATGCTTTCAGGACCAGAGCAGGACACCAGAGCAGGACACCAGAGCAGGACACCAGAGCAGGACACGTTCTATTTAGTTTTGGACCTGATTAATTTTCATGTTTCAAAAGATGTCATTATTTACGTTTTCCTTTTTGACTACTTCACACAATAATTGAGATAAATGTGGTATGTGTTATACATAACTGGAAATGAAAATGGGTACAGACAATGAAAATAGCAATATATTTATGCGATGCTTTGTATCGCTAGTTTACGGGAAAACCACGGTATCTGCGCCTTGATACATCCGTCTTTCGCATGAGTAGATTGTCTTATCAATTTCTGTATCTAGCGACGTCTATTTTTGGTCCACTCTTTTGGACTCAACTGCCAAGGGTTCTTTACCTTTTACCAGTTTGTAACTGATACCTTAGTTGGTTTACCAATTTATAGGGATCATGATGTTAGTGACCATCATTTTTACAGACCTCGGCACATGATTTTTGGGGTAATGTGGTTGATATTACACCCGTGTCTCTTTATTTCACAGAATTAATTTTTATTGACCTTCAGCACATGATGTGGTCGATATGTAATGTGGTAGGTATTACACCCTTGTCCCTTTATTTCCCAGAATTAATTTTTATTGACCTTCAGCACATGATGTGGTCGATATGTAATGTGGTAGGTATTACACCCGTGTCCCTTTATTTCCCAGAAAAAAAAGATCCAGTACCCGATTAATGCTGTGAACCTGGAAGTCGTCGATCATAATCGAACCTGACGTCTTGTTCTTTGTAGTCCTGTTCACTAACCACTGAACTATAACGGCTACCTAGGAATATCAACCACGTGTTATATATATTATTCATACATAAATATTGACTTTAGATAACAATAATTTAAGTGTGGTGACACAAGTTGAAATCTGTCCATGCAATATCAACTGTAAGATTAACTATAAGAGATAATGGGTCAGGCGGACGTCATTAATGCCCTTCAAGATGCGGGAACGACACATTCTTCGATTACCATGAGTCCACGTCATTTCTTCAGATGAAAGAGATGGGAGTAAAGATGGATGCATCCAGAAACGAAAGCCTTAGTGGGCCCATAAGAGGACTTATCAATCAATACGAAGCTGAGTCGACAGTCTTTGGACGCAGCAGGACATGCTGAGAGGGAGATCTAGATCCAAGGGACATGTTCGAAGTAAGGCCTTTGGGGTCTTGACAGACGGTTGGTAGCAAGTAATCATGATAAGTCAGTAGTTTGGTAAAGCATTAGTGTCTCATACTGGGTGCTGCTTTACTGAACATCTTTTCTCGTGGATGAATTTGCCAATCCTGGACAGACAGATCCATCCACAGAACGAGCAAGGTCTATTTGCGGTACCTGGCCTTGTCTCTTTTCTCTTACGCCTTTTGTCTTCTGAATTTGATATCAGCACTGTCTCGAAAGTTGGTGTGCCATTTTTTTGCTATCCATATGCTACGATCCGCAGCCACATTTTCCCAGTTTCTTTCATTTATAAAAATATTCCCCCAAGGAAGCCTTGCAAACATCTTTATATCTCAGTACTGGTCTGCCTTTTGGTCTCTTTCCGTCCTTAAGTTCTCCATACAATATTTGTTTGGGAATACGATTGTTTGCCATTCTTCTTACATGGTCCAGCCACCTTAGTCAATGTTCGGAGAGCAAAGAATAACCAACAAAAAATTAATTCAAAGTCCAAAGAAATTAGGGTAAATACAAAAATACAAATTTTCCACTCCAATGTAGAGATATGCAAGAGCCTCTATGAAAGTAGTCGCACTACAGTAAGATCTTCAGCAGGCTACTCTAAACACTTCACCATTAACTCCGGAGTAAGACAAGGCTGCGTGCTTTCCCCCTTACTTTTCATCACATATATGGACAATATAAGCAAATTAGCATGCCCAATCAAAGGAAACATACCAACACGGATGACAACAAACGATAACACAGAAGAGAACGAAATATACGTACCAGAAAACAACAGAAGAGAGGAAGAAATAAATGAAATACTATTTGCAGACGACCAAGTTCTGATACATGAAACAACTGAGGACCTACAAGAACATATCAACAGGCTAAACAACACTTGTAAACAATACAACATGAAGATCAACATAAGCAAAACCGAAGTAATGGCAATAGCGAGAAAGGAAGAAAAACTAAACATCATAATAGATAATACATCTTTGAAGCAAGTTGACAATTTTAAATATCTGGGTAGCACGCTAACACAAGACAATAACCAAGAAACAGAGATAGATATAAGGTGTAACAAAGCATGCCAAGTTATAGGCCAAGTATCAACACTATTGAAAAACAAAGCAATAACTACGGAAGCAAAAAGGGCAATATACAAATCAATTTTTCTACCAACTCTGTGCTATCAGTGCCAGAATTGGACGCTGGACTCTAGAACAATAAGAAAGATAACGACCACCGAAATGAAATGTGTCAGAAGAATGACAGGAAACAGCTTAAGGGACAGAGTAAGAAACACTGACCTGAGGAAGAAACTCGAAATTGAACCAGCCATCGAATACATAAAGAAACAACAGATAAATTGGTTCGGCCACATAACAAGACAGAAAGAACTAACAATGAATCAAAGAGCCATAAACAAACGCTACGAAAACGTCAGATTAAGAGGAAGACCGAAAAAGAGATGGATAAAGGGAATACTAGAGTCACTAGGAGGAATAACATCAGAAGAGGCCAACAGAAGAGCAAAGAATCGCAGATTGTTTCTCCCCTCGACACCAACGGCAACAGAGGAAGGATAGAAGAAGAAGAGGAAGAAGAATGTTAAATCAGTCCTTTTATATGGCTGTGAAACATGGAGAACAACAAAATTGACATTCGTGAAGATACAGACGTTCATTAATGGATGCTTACGCAGAATACAAGGATAGAAATGACAGGACAAAATCACTAACATAGAATTATGGAAATGTACCTGTCAAATACCAGTGGATTAAGAGATACAGAGAAGACGATGGCGTTGGATAGGACACACGCTGCGGAAGCGAACTGAGAGTATTACACAACAGGTCCTTTTTTGGAATCCTCAGGGTAAAAGACAAAGAGGAAGATCAAGAAATTCTTGGAGGAGACAGACAGAAGCAGAGATGAAGATGATGGGGAAAATATGGAATGATTTGAAAAGAATGGCAAGAAACAGAACGACTTTGTAAAGTGTTTATTGAAGACCTATGCTCCACAGGGAGCTGAAAGGTAGAAGAATAACTCAATCAATGTTGAGAATGAAGGGACTGTACCAGAATCAGGACATCTTCAACCACAAACCCTACTGGATGTTCAATATTAGAACTAAAATGGCACTTTTAGATGAAAATAAACAGCTATTTTTAACGTGCACACGGAACCACGTGTTTGTTGCCTTTATGCAAGATGGCGTATCCATCTTGAATATCAGTTTACCTATACCTTTAGCAACAAGTACACTAATACAAGTTCTCCGGCAATTTTAACAATCATAACAGGAATCAAATTTCTCTTAAACTTTTAGCCACTAGAACATTAAATCCAAGTTCGCATACACTTTTAGCCACAAGAACATTAATCCAAGTTCGCATACACTTTTAGCCACAAGAACATTAAATCCAAAGTTGGCATACACTTTTAGCCACTAGAACATTAATCCAAGTTCGCATACACTTTTAGCCACAAGAACATTAAATCCAAGTTCGCATACACTTTTAGCCACAAGAACATTAAATAAAAAGTTCGCATACACTTATAGCCACAAAAACATTAAATCCAAGTTCACATACACTTTTAGCCACGAAAACATTAAATCCAAGTTCACATACACTTTTAGCCACAAGAACATTAAATCCAAGTTCACATACACTTTTAGCCACAAAAACATTAAATCCAAGTTCACATACACTTTTAGCCACAGGAACATTAAATCCAAGTTCACATACACTTTTAGCCACAGGAACATTAAATCCAAGTTCACATACACTTTTAGCCACAAGAACATTAAATCCAAGTTCACATACACTTTTAGCCACGAAAACATTAAATCCAAGTTCACATACACTTTTAGCCACAAGAACATTAAATCCAAGTTCACATACACTTTTAGCCACAAGAACATTAAATCCAAGTTCACATACACTTTTAGCCACAAGAACATTAAATCCAAGTTCACATACACTTTTAGCAATGAGAGGAGAAGAAACACTCACCACTGCCTCGGCCTTTAATGTTTGAATAACTATTTACAAAGCTAATGACGGAAGTAGGGATGAAAATGTGTACCTTCGCTGTACATTGCAGGATTGCTACATTCCCTTGGCTTCATTCGGTTTGGTTAACTTATCAACTTGAACTAACAGTGATACTAGCTATTACCTGCATGTCATAACTGTAATTAATTTGAGATAGAGAGAGAGAGAGAGAGAGAGAGAGAGAGAGAGAGAGAGAGAGAGAGAGAAAGAGAGAAGTAATTTATAGAAAAACGAAAGAAAATGAAAGAAAATTAAGAATGTGTGAAATATTCTATCTATCTATCTATTGACCTTTCGAGCCGTAGCCGGCCCATAGGGCGTATACCAAGATACTCCTTCTCTTATCTGAATTTGTATTCTAGCAGTCCTCAATTCCTTTAAAGATATTTTATCAAATCTCGCCATTTGTCTCTGAAATATTAGGAAATAGAAATTGTGATCAGTAAAATAATTATGGTGAAGGAGAGAGATGGAGAGAGAGAGAGAGAGAGAGAGAGAGAGAGAGAGAGAGATAAAGAGGGAGAATGTTAGATCTTGAAAGTAAGGAGTTTGGGCATCGACAATGTAAGGAAGAAAGAATGATAAAAAAAAAGGAGAGAGTAAAAGTAAAGGTTCCCTCCTCACATTGCTAGAGCTATGAGTAACATGATGTTGATGACTATTTTTTTCCAGACCACAACACATTCATGTGAGATTTTGCCGGCATCACGCCAGGCCGCTTTGCTTCCTAGAATAAACTCACTCATTTTTAGAGTCTGGGCATCTCCGGATCAATATCAATCAGAAAGAAAAAAAAAACTGCAGCTTCTAGAGATTAAACCCGGACCCTTTTGATCAGAAGGCGAGCTCATTAACCGCTCAGCCACCGAAGCTGAAAAGAGAGTTTGATGGGGATAGATGGAGCGTCGCAACCAATATCTCTGTGCCTGTCCGCTGAGGGCTGAGGATTAACCGACCAGTTGTTCGTTTTCAGCATTGCATGCTGGGTTAGTTGTGTTTAAAATGAGGCCAGCCGTCTATATCCCGCATAGCTCGGAACGTCACAAGTGTTGGGGCGTTTTCTGGAAAACCCCCTCAGCGGGCAGGCTCATTGGTAGGGACAGATGGAGATATATGGAGATAAATGGATATAGATGGAGGTAGATGGAGATAAATGGAGATAAGCAGGAGCTACTGAGTTAAGTGCTCTGTGCACACCGTGAGCTGTGTGTCTCATCCGTTTTGATCATGTTTCGATATTCCAATTGTTTACGATGAATGATGATATCGTATGGCAGGGAACAGTTGGCTGTGGTCACTTTCTGCGCGGTTTCGCCTTATGCCTTTTGGCGTGTGCTAGACTGCTATGATAGGGACTACAGTTACCTTTCTTTGTTTGGGAGATGAGTTAGTAATTCATATGATTCCACTGGCACGGGCGGTTGAGCAATTATGGATTTTAATTCGTTTGCAGTGATACCGAGGCCTTCCATAACCAATAACCAAATGGAGATAAATGGAGATAAATGTAGATAGATGGAGATAGATGGAGATAAATGGAGATAGATGGAGATAAATGGATATAGATGGAAATAAATGGAGATAGATGGAGATAAATCGAGATAAATGGAGATAGATGTAGATAAATGGAGATTTAAAAAAATATAGCAGATAGTGAGTTCAGTCTGATGTTGTAAACACCTAGATGTAAACACACGATGAAGAAAACTAACCAACAGTTCTTCCGGAAAGATGACAACGCCGTTGTAAACTGAGCTATAAATGTAAATATCACAGACAGCTAGCTCATTAAATGAGTTACAGCTGCGAAATTCATTGTTATTATTGTTATTTTAAATAACCTTTCATTTCAGCGCGACTAGGTCGCAATTGTTATGTTAGTGTAGGATGGCTAATTAGTGTTGCAGAGAGGGAGAAGAAGGAATAATGAAGAAAATGAGAAGGATAGAAGAGAAGAGAAAGAGATAAAGACGGACAAACAGAGAAAGGAATGAGGGAGAAACATGCAGAGAATGGATGAGTGAAAGGATAAAATGAGAGTTGTTAGTGTAAGGAAAGGATAAACAGAAATAAAGAAAGTTAAACAATTGACAGAAGGCAAGAGAAAAGGAAAGACGAGAGAGAGAGAGAGAGAGAGAGAGAGAGAGAGAGGGAGAGAGAGTAAGTTATTTATAGAAAAACTAGAGAAAATGAAAGAAAATTAAGGATGTGTGAAAGATTTGGAAATAGAAATTGGGATCAATAAATTAATAGTGGTGAAGGAGAAAGAGAGAGAGAGAGAGAGAGAGAGCGAGAGAGAAAAGCAGAGAAACGGAGAATGTATCATTGAAACATATAAATCAGAAGAACACGAAGAAAAAAAACCCGCAGTAGTAAAAGCTGCTAGAGGAGATAAAGTAGAGAGATTGAGAGAGATAGTCAACAAAAATGTCACACTCACACTCACACACACTCACACACACACGCTCAAATACTTGCAATAAGAAAAGAAATGCTAACTGTAATGTAAGATTTATTCTTTTTTTGTTTAGAGAAATGTACAAGGCCGAGAGAGAGAGAGAGAGAGAGAGAGAGAGAGAGAGAGAGAGAGAGAGAGAGATAGAGAGAGAGAGAGAGAGAGAGAGAAACTAAAGAAATAGAAAACAAAAATGATAATTTATGAGTGTATGTTAAAGATGACAAGAAAACAAATGAAAAGAAGCGGTATGGTCATACATTTACATAAAACGGTAGCCATATTACTTTTACCTTTCACTTTCATCAGCTTCTCATCAGTTGCACATTTTTACGCATTTCTATGATTTTTTTAATGCTTTTACCCCTTTACGAGTGAATGTCACAGCTTTACGGGCAAACACAAAAAACAGAACAAAAAAAAAACGTTTCGACCAAAGTATGGTTATGGTTATGGAAGGCCCCGGTATCACTACACAGTATGGTTATGGTTATGGAAGGCCCCGGTATCACTACAAAGTATGGTTATGGTTATGGAAGGCCCCGGTATCACTACAAAGGAATTAAAATCAATAATTGCTCAACCGCCCATGCCAGTGGAATCATCCGAATTAATATCTCATCTTTCAAACAAATAAAGGTAGCTGCAGTCTCCATCACAGGAGTCTCAGCACAAGCCAAAAGATATAAGGCGAAACTGCACAGAAAATGAACACAGCCATCTATCTCCGTCATACGATATCATCATTCATCGTAAGCAATCGGAATATCAAAACATAATCCGGATGAAACACACAGCTCACGGTATTATTGTGTGTTAACTATGTTTGTTTATTGACACACCCTTGCAGTGGCTCGGCATATTTGTGTGATTGGACACTATATTATATATTCATCGTATTTCCTGATGAAATAGAAAGACGAATGAGAGAAAGGATAAGAAATAATCAGTATAAATTAGCTTTCATTTCTCGATCTGATTCGATTGAGATTCGAATATAGCTCAATAGCCCTCGCCATAGAATATATAAGGAAACAATAGATAAAATGGTTTGGCTACGTGACAAGGCAAAAAGATCAAAACAATACACAACGAGCATTCAGCAAACGTTGTGAGATCACTAGACCCACGTGGGTTGACCATGAAAAAGATGGAACGATGGAATATTAGAAGCACTAGGAAACATAACAGCAGCAGAAGCGAACAGAAGAGCAAAAGAGCGCAAATGTATATCTCCCCTCGACGCTGAAAGGGAAATGAGGAGGAAAGAAGAAGAAGCATATTTCTCCATCTACAGCGACAAAGTGTCATCACACAATGACCTCCCACAGACAATTCTTTGTTACAATTTGCCATAAAGATTCAGTAGTGGAGTGTGAGAGTATATTTAATAAGCAACTGCATATATTAAAAGCTGTGGAGAGACATAATCACCTACGCCAGCAGCGCAGTACGCGATGCTGAAGATGATGATGATGAGTAAAGAAAAATGTGAGTGATTAAACTGCGCGAATTTCTAGTAAAATGAAACGACAAAAAAAGAAATATATATAAAATCTATTATAATATAGAACAACGGACTTGTAACGGCGTTAAAAGAACGAGAGTTACTCTACAAAAATATCTTGAAAATTCTGAGAATCCTTTCTAAAGTTACGAATTTTAATAGAATTTTCCAAGAAAGGTAATTGATAGATAGCGTTTCGTTGTATGAGATGAAGCATATGGTGTAGAGTTACTTTCTCATGATCAGTTATTTCTTTTCGCACGTCCTCCCTTCCACTCATTATCAATTTCTCTCTTTCTCTCTCTCTGTCTCTCTCTCTGTCTCTCTCTGTCTCTCTTTCTCTGTTTGCTAAACTGTATTCTGTATTATCTCTCTTTTCTTTACGGGTGTTTTCTCTTCATATGTTTATCGCTTTCCCTTTCTCTCTATTTCATATTTTCACTGCTATCACATTTCTTCTCATCGCACCCTCCCTATCTATTTCTATTTTCACTAGCGTTCCTATATCTGTCTCATTGAGCTCGATCTCTTAATTTATTTTTATCTTCTCTTCTGCGGAGGACTAAATTAGAACCTTCGCACATTGCATGGATAGCCGCGATAGTTCAGTGGTTAATGAACTGGACTACAAAGGACAAGAGAAAAGGTTCATCCCAACCGACGGCTTCCGGTTCACCCAATCTTTAATGGGTACCGGATTTTTTCTGGGAAAGTAAAGCGGGTCGGGCGTAATACCGACCACATTACCCCCCAAAAAATCATGTGCTGAAGGTCTGTAAAATTTATGATCACTAATACCATATTCCCTATACACCAATTGGGGTGTACCTTTTTTTTACACTGCATGAATTGTGGGGTCCCTCTTCGACTTGGTTAATCGTTATAGTTTAAATGATACCATCATCATATTTATCATTGTCATTATGATCATTGGTGGCATCGTCATCAGCATCATTATAATTATAATCGTCGCCATCATCATTGATATCGTAATCATCGTCGTCGTCATTATTATTATTGTCATCATCGTCGTCATCATTATTATCGCCATCATCATCATCGTCATCATCATCAACATAGTCATCATCAACGTCGTCATCATCAGTATAACCATTGTCGCCATCATCAGTATTATCGTCATCATCATTACCATCATCGTCGTCGTTATCATAATTAATATAGTCATCATAATCGTCGTTATCATCATTATAATCATCGTCGTCATCATCATTATTATCGTCATCACCATCGTCGTCGTCATCATTATAATCATCGTCGTCATCATCATAATTAATATAGTCATCATCGTCGTCGTCATCATCATTATAATCATCGTCGCTGCCATTATTATTATCGTCGTCATAATCATTAAAATCATCATCGTCGCCACCTTCATTACTACCTTCATCATCGTCGTCATCATCATCAGTCCTAACATCATCGCCTTCTTCTTGTGTTGTCCAACCACTTATTGTATCGATGACTGACAATATTCACAGTTATCCTTTTACCTAACGTTCACCACCATCATTAAAATAATCAACATCGTCATCATCATCATCATAGTCATTAAAATAATCAACATCATCATCATCATCATAATCATTAAAATAATCAACAACATCATCATCATTAAAATAATAATAATAATCATCATCATCATCATACTCATTAAATTGATTATGATGATTATGATGATGTTGACTACTTTAATGATTATGATGATGATGATAATGTTGATTATTTTTATGATTATGATGATGATGATGTTGATTAATTTAATGATGATGATGATGATTATTATTATTTTTATTATTATTATTTTAATGATGAGTTTATGTTGATTATTTTAATGATTATGATGATGATGATGATGATGACGATGATTTAATAACTAGTAAATTAATCAACATCATCATCATCATAATCATGAAAATAATCAACATTATCATCATCGTCATAATCATTAAAATAATCAACATCATCATCATTAAAATAATCAACATTATCATCATCGTCATAATCATTAAAATAATCAACATCATCATCATCGTCATAATCATTAAAATAATCAACATTATCATCATCGTCATAATCATGAAAATAATCAACATTATCATCATCGTCATAATCATTAAAATAATCAACATCATTATCATTAAAATAATTAACATTATCATCTTCATAATCATTAAAATAATCAACATCATCATCATTATCATTACAAAAACCATGATAGTCAACATGATAGTCACCATCATAAGTTTGACTTGATAAGTCTGTGTTTATATTAATGTTTTGTTGTTGAGATGGCTGCTGCTCAAATTTAAATGATTTTATTTTGCGCAAAATTCAGAATCAAATTGTCGTGAAATATCTATTAAAGCTTAAAACTGTAGGGAATAAAGGGAATTAAACAACATATGGCTAGAATTATTGAGAAAGTTTGGACGGATTATCCACGCATTTTCAGTTCTGACAAAAGTTTTAACACACAAGCGTTGTTGAGGAATCAGACACAATCATCAGATTTGACAAAAGTTAATGCACAAGCGTCGTGAGAAGAATCAGGCACAATCATCAGATTTGACAAAAGTTAACGCAAAGAAACTGTGTGAAGTGTCAGATTTAGATATCGACCGAGAAAAAAATTGAATAACAAAATTGTGTAATGACGTGTCTCTACTTTAACAACCAAAAGACGCAGCAAGACAAAGACAACTAAAAAAGAGTAGTTGAGATAGTTAATCTTGGGCCAACTGCTTGAATATGAACGGCAAAGACAAGACAGATCATCATAAAGTACCATGCCTGCTGGCGTAGGTGATCATGTCTCTCCACAACTTTCGATCTCGACAGTTATTTATCATTTCTGTTGTTGACCTTCTGCCAAGCCATTCTCTTAAGCTGTCTGGAAACTTTTCTCTTTATTTCCCTCTATCTCTTCGTCCCTCAATTTTCCCAGTTGTTACAATATAACCCAGCTGGTTCCTTCTCATTACATGGCCAAAAAATGATGATGGTTTCTTCGTAATATTGGAAAATTAGCTCTCTTTTTGCTTTGGCCTCTTTCATAACGTTTTTATTACTCTTCTTAGCTGTCCATGGTATTCTCAACATTCTTCTGTAAAACCACATTTCTACAGCCTCCAATGATTTTCTTGTCTGTTGTCCTATTGCCCATGATTTATATCCATATGATAAGACTGGCTCTACATAACATTTAAGATCTCTTTTTCTTGCTTCTTTTGTCAAAAATGGTTTGCATAGTATCTTCCTCATTTTTTGGAAAGCTGCTTTTGGCTGAGCCATTCTGCATCTCACCTCTGTTTCATTGACCTCTCAACAAGTCAGATAAGAAATATAAAATCATTAGAGATCTGTTTTATATTAAAAGTGATTTTAATTATTCTAAAAATAGTCATTAAGATTTCGCCTAATTAATGAATGTTCTAAAAGTAAATCATCATAAACCATAAATTCCTTTCATTGCTGACCTCATGCTTGTGAGTTCAGTCCCTGATAATGACGGCTTGAGGTCTAGTGCAACCTGTTGTAACAGAGATTTTCTCTACAGACTTATGCTGTAGATTATTCGGCCTGACAACTCAGAGCAGACCAAGAAGGGTACAGTTCTCCAAACAAAATGAACTTTCATAGTTGTTTGCTTGTTTACGTTCATCAGCTTCGTATTTCAAGCGAAGTCCCGGGGAGACATCATTTTACGTGAATATCACTTTTTCTCAGTTTTACACCCGCAGCCGTGGACTCAGGAGTCCCTCGCCATACAGACAGATATTCTCCTACTTCAGGAGAATTCTCAGTTGTATCGTCCCGACTTTTCTGGGTAGAATTTTTTCTCTCAGTTTAGTCAAAACAGACGTTATTTTGTGCCTACTCTTTTTGATTTCCAACGGCCAAGGCTTCTTTACCGTGCGCAGAGTGTACAGAAGACCTCGTGTATTTTGCCGCTGTCCGTGAGAACTAGGTATGGGATCTCACTGCCCTGAGACCGGAGAAGGGTAACGTCAAGAAGAAATCCCGGATTCGAAGAAAGCATTTCTCACCGCCATTAGCTGGAATCGAACCAGAGACCTCTATCTCCAGAGGCTGACGTCTTACCTCTAGTCTACCTAGCCCCTAACACTGATATTTACAGCAGCTCGCTGGTTAAACCTTCGTTCGATCTGTCTTTTAAGACTTATTATTCTGTCCATGCCTGTCATGGCTCCTACTTCTTCACTGTCTCAAATAAGCTGCATTTGTGCTACCTTTCTCTTTCTTCTTTTGTCTTCTGATTTTGAAATCTCTACTTTCAACGCCTACGTTGCGTTGATTTTATATATTTTTTTGTTCTCACTGTGCTACAATCATAATAATAATAATAATAATTTATACAAATATTATTTATATTTTCAGAAGCCAGACTGGTGGCAGAGACCTACGACTGCAAGTACACAGAGATCTCTGCAGCCCTCAATCACTACGTCGATGAGCTATTGGTTGGAATTTTGACCCAAATTCGACTACACATGCGCATACCATTCACAACAATTTCATTTCCTGGAAAAGAACAAAGATCAGAAGAGAGAAAAGAAAGGAGACGAACACTGAAGGGTCCACGAGGTTTTTTCAGCAGGCTCTTTAGACGAAGCGGTCGCAAGAAAATGAAACCTTGTGAAAATCTGTACACGTTATAACATTTAAAGACACGTGTTGTATGACAAGTTTTGTGAAAATGTATTCACATTATAAAGTTTATATAAACAAGACGTGTAATGCACTTTCTAAAAATACATACACATTATAGATAGTTATAAACGTATGGTAGGACCTATAACATATAACGTTGTATTCATTTTTTTAATTAAATGATTAAATACATCTAGTGTTATCAATGTTTTCTTAGAAATGTAGTGGGCGATGCAGTCTTCTATTTTGTTGAGATATATATATATATATATGATGAAGTGTATACAATAGATACTTTAGTAGGACCTACTACTGCAGATTTCAATGATATTGTCTGTGATATATAGATATAGGTCTTCCTAGTGTTCTGGTGGCTGATCGCCGGTTCCTGTAGGAACGTGGTGCTGACACATTAGACATCATAAGATGACAGAACTACTATGACTGCGTGTTTCTTTGTTGCTGTTTTTTTTTGTCATTTATTTAAGAATTTAATGAACAGTGTTGTTCCAAAGAGTACTTGAGTGTCATTTATCTTTCCATCTCAATCATCAGCAGTCTTTTCTGGTAAAAATGTGTTTCCCCTCAATTCCTCTCCCCCCCCCCCACCTTTTGTAATCTTGTGTTATTGTGTCCTTGTGTCCTGGATATGTATCACGTTTGACACTGATGAAAGGAAAACAGCAGCAACAGCAATGTAACACTTGTTTTTTTTCTTCACTTTTTTGTTTTAAAAATGTTTTCTGTGTTTATATATTTGCAACAACGGATATCCTTCTGTCACCTGACCAAGAAAACAAGCATATTGAATTATATTAAAACAAGAGGCTTAGAGAAGTAGTTCCTAACCAACTTGTGTTGAAAATGAATGCACTGTACTGCAAAATGCAAAACACTGTGCAATGCAATCAACTGTTTAGCGTAGAACAAAAGAAATTATTTTCTTTAAGAAATCTCTGCAGCATTGATTGTAAACATGCAGTCTGATTTCTATATTTGACAGAAAGTAAATTATTTAGTTTGTACCTTTATGGATTTTTTTTTTCGTTCGCCAGTCTGACGAAGTCCCTAGATACTAGGAACTGAATGTTGCGTGTTAATCCATTTGTCCCTGGCAGCCGTGTACAGAGGAGTCCCTCGCCGCACAGGCAGATAACTCCGACTTCGGAGGTACTCATATTTTTTTCCGTCGATGAGTAACAGACGTTTCAAGCTGTCTGCTGAGACCAGGGTTGGTTGCTGCAGAGAGAAATCATAAATAAAAATCCCAACCGTTGTAGTCGGGATTTGAACCCACAACCTCTCTGTCTCGAAGCCGGCATCTTGCCTCGAGACCAACCAGTCCCCCTGATGGATTATAGCAGTTCCAACGAAGCCAAGCTTGCTACAGAAGATGATGAAAAGACCCCACACTGATGTCGTTAGATTTCTAATTAAACATATCCCATGCCAGTAGTCACTGCCATCTCTTTCTGCGTTTGTTATATTTTATTTCTGATTAAAGCTACATCCTCACCATGATAACACAGTAGCATATTATGTCACTGTGTTGTTTGCTCCAATCTAAATGACGATGGTGATAATTTTAGAGGGTAAATATGAACAAGATAAGAATTGTTGGGACAGGGAATATGAGGTTGGAAATACGTGTAATCTTTGTGGTTCCTTTTATCTTGAAACCGCAATGAGCAGTGATAAACCATGTATTGAGAAAAATATATCAAATGTGGCTACCGATCACCCGGTCTCTAGGTTCACTAAAAGGAAAAAAAAAACTGAAATGGGTATTTGATTACTTTTGTTTGCATAAGAAAGGTCTAGAATCTACAGCAGACATTACCAAAAGAAAGAAGGCATAAAATCTACAGCAGACATTACCAACAGAAAGAATACATAAAATCTATAGCAGACATTACAAAAAGAAAGAAGGCATAAAATCTACAGCAGACATTACAAAAAGAAAGAAGGCATAAAATCTACAGCAGACATTACAAAAAGAAAGAAGGCATAAAATCTACAGCAGACATTACCAACAGAAAGAAGGCATAAAATCTACAGCAGACATTACCAAAAAAAAAAGAAGGCATAAAATCTACAGCAGATATTACCAAAAGAAAGAAGGCATAGAATCTACAGCAGACATTACAAAAAGAAAGAAGGCACAGAAACTACAGCAGACATTACAAAAAGAAAGAAGGCATAAAACCTAAATAACACATTACCAAAAGAAAGAATGCATAACATCGACAGCAGACATTACAAAAAGGAAGAAGGCAAAGAATCTACCACAGACATTACCAGAAGAATGAAGATCTAGAATCTACAGCAGAAACTAACAAAAAGAAAAAAAGGTCTAGAATCTACAGCAGACATTACGAAAAGAAAAAAAGTATTGAATCTGCAACAGATATTACCATAAGAAAAAATGTGTAGAATCTACAGCAGACATTACCAAAAGAAAGAAGGCATAGAATTTACAGCAGACATTACCAAAAGAAAGAAGGCATAAAATCTACAGCAGAAATTACCAAAAGAAAGAAAACATAGAATCTACAGCAGACATTACCAACAAGAAAAAAAGGTCTAGAATCTACAGCAGACATTACCAAAAGAAAGAAGTATAGAATCTATAGCAGACATTACCAAAAGTATAGAATCTACAACAGACATTACCAAAAGAATGAAGATCTAGAATCTACAGCAGAAATTACCAACAAGAAAAAAAGTGTAGAATCTACAGCAGACATTACCAAAAGAAAGAAAGCATAGAATTTACAACAGACATGGCCAAAAGAAAGAAGGCATAAAATCTACAGCAGCAATTACCAAAAGAAAGAAGGCATAGAATCTACAGCAGACATTACTAAAAGTGTGAAGCTCTAGAATCTACAGCAGAAATAACCAAAAAGAAAATAAAGGTCTAGAATTTACAGTAGACATTACCAAAAGAAAGAAGTATAGAGTCTACAGCAGACATTACCAAAAGAAAGAAGGCATAGAATTTACAACAGATATTACCGAAAGAAAGAAGGTATAGAATCTACAGCAGACGTTACCAAAAGAAAGAAGGTATAGAATCCACAGCAGACATTACCAAAAAAGAAGGTATATCATCTACAGCAGACATTACCAAAAGAAAGAAGGTATAGCATCTACAGGAGATGTTACCAAAGTATGAAGGCTCTAACACTATCGCCTCTCTATATCTCGACGAAACAGTGACGAGGGCTTTAGTTCTCTCTACCTCTATTTTGCTGATGCTCACCATGGCCATTGTTTCTCTACTTCGTCCGAATCGTTATTTGCATCATTCTCCACACAAATTGTGTATTTTCTCATTCAAAATCATCATCATTGAGTGTCGTCTCCGCATCGAAGGTTGGCTACCATGGTGCGCCATTCCACTCTATCTCTTGCTTTGATGGAGCAGATTGTCATAGGTTGACATTCAAAATATTAAACATGTATGTCCAAATTCCTGTGGTCGGAAACATGAAAACTACTGGAGACGTTTTGAGCTACGGTGCCGTGATAGCTCAGTGGTTAGTGAACGGTACTACATAGGACAAGAGGTAGGGCTCGATCCCAACCGACAGCTTCCAGTTCACCCAGCATTTAATGGGTACCGGATCTTTTTCTTGCAAAGTAAAGCGGCAAGGGCTTAATACCGACCACATAATCGCAAAAATCATGTGCTGAAGGTCTGTAACCAAGAATGGTCACTAACACCATATTCCCTATACGTCACTTGTCGTGACGGGGGCTCTTTACTTTACCTTTTACAACTTGGGCTGCAGACGTTTTAAAGAAAGCGATCGCAAGTGAGGAGAACTTGAACTGGGGAAGGCACGTTACAACAACGCTTCTTCTTTCTTTGACCACTGACCGCGAAGAGGTTTATCAAACTAGGGATATATGGAAAAGCTAGCAACAGGGAAATATTATCACAATTACAATGCAGAAATGCAAGCAACAAAGTTGGCAATAGAAAAACTGCTAAACAGTAATCTTAGCCCACAGCTTGTAGAGTTTTTGACAGATGCAAGATCAGTGCTCCAGGCACTGCTATCCAGAAAGTTTACATCTGCAAACTTCATTGACTGAACTCTACAAAGACCACAGAATTGCCCTGCAGTGGATCCCATCTCACTATGGGATACCAGGAAACTAGAGAGCAGAGCAGCTTTCAAAAGAAGGTGCAATAGGCGCACAACCAGATGTGTCGGCTACATACCATCATAAGATACATATAATCAAATCAATCAGAAGATCAAATGCTCCAAATCAGGATGCCTTTCATAATATGAATAGATGGGAACAAGTTATCATTATTCGCATTAGAACAGGAAACAAATGACTCCACAGTCACGGGTCTACAAAATTCAGAATCGGTACCTCAACTAAATGTTATTGTTATTGTTATTATTGTTATTGGCTATGGAAGACCTCGGTCTCACAGCAAACGAATTAAAATCCATAATTGCTCAACCGCCCGTGCCAGTGGAATCATCCGAATTACCAACTCATCTCCCAAACAAAGAAAGGTAAATGTAGTCCCCATCGTAGCAGTCTCAGCACACGCCAAAAGACATAAGGCGAAACTGCGCAGAAAGTGAACACAGCCAACTGTTCCCCGTCATACGATATCATCATTCATCGTAAACAAGCGGGATATCGAAGCAGGATCAAAACGGATGAGACACACAGCTCACGGTGTGCACAGAGCACTTAACTCAGTAGCTCCTGCAACAAGCCGGACTTGGAATATGAGGAAACTGCAAGAAGGAACACTTTTCAGACATAGCCTTCAATGGTTCCTGCCGCCTATCCACCATATACCATGGGAGTTTACGTCCTCCCGAAAATGATGATCGTCGTAGCACTTGATGATGTTAGGCCATCATTGATGACTCCAATTCCAAACATATAGACACACAGTGGTGGTAAGTTATCATTTCCAATCCAACAGAAGCCACATGACCTGTAGTTAGTAAAAACACAATTGATGATGTTCTCCGCTCCCTTCTTGTAGCTGCCGCCACACGATTCTGATGTCTCATTAACTTTGACATCATTCAAGAACAATGTCAGATGAACATTCCATAGATATGGCTTTGCTGATGAAGTGCTTGGTAAAACAGTTGTATCAATCATAGTGGAGGCTCCTGGTATGTGGTCATTAATATCACAGACGGCACATGATGTTGTTATATTCAGAATTTCTTTCAGGGGTGTAAATACGTGGCACACACATGGTGAGTGGTTTGTGGTCACAGTAATCCCATTAAAGGCAATTCTAGGATAGCATGGAATAGCTGTTTCAGAACAGCACAATCCTGTGATGTTTTCTGTGTTCGCTATAAAACTGCTGCTGCTACCCAATCCTGACCAATTATAGGTGTGGACATTATTCACTTGCAATGACAAAACTGCTTTATTTACATCATAAACCTCCGGAAGCGAATCATTTATGGGACTAATAGTACAATTTATTCTTCCATCGGGGATATCTTCATTGAGTCCCAACAAAAAAGTTATTTGGTTAAAAAGCACATATGCTTTTGAGTTAAACACAAAATGAGCCCACTTCATAGATTCAAAATGATCCTTGCCAATGCCATCCGTTTGCACAAGTTAGGTCCTTAGCTACCAATGTCACAAACTAAGCCATCAAATTAACGACTTTATCTACAGCGAAGGTTAACGAACTGTGAACAAACATTTATGTTCAAACCCCTGAATACATTTTCAAAAATCTGCCAACTCGCTGCAATAACATTTATCGTGGTATTCAAAGTAAACATTGCTTAGTCCATAGCTCGAATATAAATAAGCTGCCATTTTGGTGCGTCCCATGACGTCATTCCACTCTACGTATAATAGTTGAACAAAGTTTAGAACTAAAATTCCCACTTTATATTGGATTCATAGATTATGAAAAGGCATTTGATAGTTTAGACAGAGGATTGCTTTGGAAGTTACTAAATGTACATGTGGACAGGCGTCTCAGACATTGAACGCATATTTCAAGAATTCACTGAATATAGTAGACTTTGGAATGTCCACTTTTACCATTAATTCAATAGTACAGACAAGACTATATGCACCACTGTAAGAATGATAAAAGACGGTAACATTTATACAGGAAACGACATTGCAGTTATGGACAAAGTTTCTGTTAGATATATAGATCCAGAAGGTTTTCGAAAATAGTAAGAGACAAGCCTCAGAATGTCTTGAGGCGTGCAGTGAATATTTTGAACACATGCTGTAAACACAGCTTCATCGCGTGAACAGCTTCTTTACCTAATACAAGTCAGCCAACAGCAGTAGTATCTAGATGAATAACTCAAATTTTATATACAATTTCACGTAATTTCAACAATATGTTTACTGAATCTGACTGTATACAGCCTCGTTTTCTTATTTAAGACAGAAGTTGGCTTTCCTTTGAGGAAAGGAAGATAACTTTGAATTTTTGAGAGAAATTATAAATAAATAAAATTTGCAACCACAAATTAAGGAAAGGTACATTTCTTTTAATTTGATACTTTATAATTTGCAATTTCTTATAGAAATTATCAAAGACCTTGCACATTTTATGAGAATACTATTTTCTGAACTACAATATGCATATGAATAAATCTTTTGATAATTTACAATTACAATATATCGACGTATAAAGAATTATTTACTGTTAATCTAACCGGTGTTGCTTCCTGTATAATAAAGCAAGATAACTTTATATTAACATTTCAACAGCTTGAACATTCATCAACTTGAACGGTAGAATATTTTTTTGAATTTAAGTTTGATATGTTAGAACGAACCATGCCTGTAAATATTATGCAACATTTAAATATTTATTCTTCAAAGAATTATTATATTTCTTAGCTGATTATCAACTGTTTAAAGTTTCTAAACTTTTTTTATAGATCACAGGTCCAAAGAAGTTAATTTACAAAAATTAGTTGATGCCGTCTCTTCACTTCACTGTAGAGTCTAGAAGAGAGAGAGAGAGAGGGAGGGGTATCAATAACACAAGGAAAATACTGTATAGTTGAAATTTCAAAATTCTAGTAGATAAAGGGAGAGGATTTGGAGATAGACATAATTCATGTCACTG
The DNA here is from genome assembly GCA_032433765.1 of Megaustenia siamemsis. Classification (NCBI taxonomy): domain Eukaryota; kingdom Metazoa; phylum Mollusca; class Gastropoda; order Stylommatophora; family Ariophantidae; genus Megaustenia; species Megaustenia siamemsis. The sequence goes on from JAVIAB010000106.1 coordinate 54,664,733, forward strand.
GAAGAGGGGGAGTAGCAGTTTAAAATTCTAACATTAAGACTTAGATATATATATATATATATAGAAGGGAGTTCAAAAAGTAATGCACACCAATTTTTTTTTCGGAAACTATTCGGGCAAAATGTGTGAAATTTTCACAGATTGTAGCTGAACATCCCCTTTACACTACCTATTTTTCAACATAATCTCCGTCCAAGCGTATTGCCTTACGCCAACGCGAAACTAGGTCATGAATGCCTCGTTTGTACCAAGTTTTGTCCTGCTCGCGTAGCCATTTTTTAACTGCACGGATCACATCCTCATCATTGTCAAAGTGTTTCCCACGCAGGAATTTTGAGTGGTCCAAACAGATGGAAATCTGAGGGAGCCAGATCAGGGCTGTAAGGATGGGGCAGTACAGTCCAACCAAATTTGTTGATTGCTTCCCGTGTAACCAGACTTGTGTGAGGGCGTGCATTGTCATGTTGAAGCAACAAATCTGCAGATGGCTTATTAGGCCGAACTCTGTGGAACCGATTTTTGAGTTTTGTCAGTGTATTGATGTAAGCTGTCGAGTTGATTGTCTCACCTCTTGTCATTACATCAACAAGAATCACACCATCAATGTCCCAGAAGACAGTGATCATCACCTTTCCGGCTGATGGAGATGTTTTGCATTTTTTTCTTTTTGGTGACTGCGGATGATGCCATTCCATTGACTGCATTTTTGTTTCAGGCTCATAATAATGTGCCCACGTTTCGTCACCGGTAACAATTTTTGACAAAAACATTTCTCCTTCAACACCGAAACGCTCCAACAATTCAGAACAGAATGTTTTCCTTTGAACTCTGTGATCATTTGTTAGGCACCGAGGAACCCATCGAGCGCAAATCTTTGAATATCCGAGAGTTTTAAAAATTGCGATTGCACTTCCCTTGCTGACTGTAAGCTGCAATGCCAATTGCTGACTAGTGATACGCCTATCCTAACGAATAATGGCATCAGCCCGGTTTAACATGTCTGTGCTGGTAGCCGAGGCAACACGTCCAGAACGCGGTAAATCATGCAGTTCCACTCGTACACTTTCTGCAGCTTTAATTCTCTGAACCCAGCGACTAACTGTGCTCCTATCGACTGCAGAACATTTGTACACTGCACACAGTCGTTTATGAATGTTTGCCACAGTTTCTTTTTCCGCAACCAGAAATTCTATGACAATTCGCTGTTTGTAACGGACATTGTTGACAAGCTCCACTTTAACGGTTCATAGATTGCGTAATATTTTTCAGAATGCTGTGCAATTTGGTGCACATAATTGGAACATGTCATATTCTAAGTGTGCAAAATTTCATATTCCTATCTTTATTATTAGCCGAGAAAAAAATTGGTGTGCATTACTTTTTGACCTCCCTACGTATATATATATATATATATATATATAGAGAGAGAGAGGGGGGGGGAAGAGAGATGCAGTTATATATATTAAATATTAATATATAGATAGAAGAAAGAGAATGAGAGAGAAGCAGTTAAAATTTCTAGCAGTAATAGACAGAGATTAAAATGTATGTGAGAGAGTTTATATTTCTAGCATTAATAGATAGAGATTAAAATGTATGAGTTAAGAGAGTTGAGAGAGTTTATATTTCTAGCTTCAAAAGTTAACCTTTTGAAAATCCTAGAATGACCAGAGAGACAATTTAAAATACTAGTATGAAGAAAAAAGTAGTTTAAAATCCTAGTATGAAAAGAAATACATTTTAAAATCCTACTATTAAGAAAGAAGCAGACAATAATGCTAATATGAAAATTAAAGCAGCTTAAAATCCTGTTCACATTCACACATACGAGACAAATTAATGCAATACACAAGGAAACTGCCAGACGCCGACTGGGAAAAACTTTACGCAGAACTTACACTAGCTGACAAAACAGAGGCAGTACAAGAAGTGCAGAAGTACAAATCTCCGGCGCCTGACGGCCTCACGATATAATTCTTGCAACATTTCTTTCCTCTCTTAGGCTCTCTTCTCCTCAGAATATACACGGACTCATTCACAAAGAAATAACTTAAACAAGCCTAAACATGTCTTACATAACATTGCTCCGGAAAGACAACACATACAAGTCGCTTCTTAAAAACTACACCCCCATTTCACTACTTAATACAGACTACAACATTCTAACAAAAGCATAAACAAACTCAAACCTTTCATTCAACACTCCTTCTTAAAGGCCAACAGGGTAATGTACAAGAGAGAAACATCCACCAGCACACACACTTTATACGAGACATTATAAAGTACACTCATGACAAAGTCAGCCAGTCTTCCATCCTATCTCTCGATCAAGAAAAAAGTCTTCCAGAGAAGCTCATTCCTACCCTCACAAAACACTACTGAACAACAACATAGGAGGAAGCTTCATACAATGGATACACATCTTTTATTCTAGACCTCAAAGTAAAGTCCTAGTGAACCATTCGTTCACAGAGATATTCAGGCTAACCAGATCGGTTCGACAGGTGTGTTCCCTCTCTCTTCTACTTTAAGCGCTGACCATAGAACTGTTCCTTCAGAGTATCAGACCAGACAGTTCCATAAAGGGCACATTCATGTCAGGGAAAGGAGAGCCGAAATTGTTAGCGTATGCCGACGTCACTGTCTTCTTTCCATCAAACACTAGATCAATAGACAGCATCCTCAATACATTCACAGAATTTGGACAATTTAAAAAAAAGAATAAGGTAAAAAGTGATATGATAACAGCTTTACGTGGTAATTAACAAAACAAAAGTCGACGTTTCGGCCAAGTAGGCCTTCAGTCGAAACAACAAACAGCCACACACACATATATATGTATATATATATATATATATATATATATATATATATGTGTATGTATATATATATATATATATATATATATCATCATCATCATTGAGTGCCGTCTCCGCAACGAAGGTTGGCTACCATGGAGCGCCATTTTGCTCTATCTCTTGCTTTGATGGTGCAGGTTGTCATCGGTTGATTTGTCCATCTTTTGATGTTACTCGTCCATGTTAATCTTGGTCTGCCTCTGCCTCTTTTACCTTGTATTTTCCCCTCCAGGATCACTTTCAGTAGGCTGTTGTGTCTTTTAACATGGCCTAAGAATCGCATTTGTCTTGTTCTAATTGTGTTCAGAAGTTCTCTTTTCATTTTTAGTTGTTTTAAGACTTTGTCATTTGTTTTCTTTTCCTTCCATCCAATTCTACCTATTCTTCTATATATCCACATTTCAAAGGCTTCAATTCTCTGTTCTGTTTTCTTGTCTAATGTCCATGTTTCAGCACCATATAGGAATATTGAGAAGATGTAACATTTTGCTATTCTTAGTTTTAGCTCTGGTGTTATTTGTTTTGATGTTAGTATGTCCTTCATGACATTAAAATTACTTTTTGCCATTCCTATTCTTTTGTTTATTTCAGTTGTACATTTTCCATCACTGGTTATAGTATGTCCAAGGTAGTTATAGTTCTGAACTGTCTCAAGGTCTATTCCTTCAATTTTGATATCCACTTGTGGGTTTTGGGTATTTTCTTTGTTTATGATCATAGTTTTAGTCTTTTTGATATTCATATCTAGTCCATATTTTTTGCTTGTCGTGTTTATTTCATTAAGTAATTGTTGTAGGTCTTTAGGATTTTCTGCTAGTAGTACAGTATCGTCAGCATATCTTAGGTTATTGATTATCTTTCCATTAATTTGTAGGCCTGGCATCTCTATGATGTTTTTAAAGATTTGCTCAGTGTATAGATTGAACAAGCTTGGTGATAGGATGCATCCTTGTCTTACTCCTCTTTTTATATCAATGGGTGTAGAGAACTCTTTGTTATATTTTATTATTGCTGTTTGCTCCCAGTATAGATTGCATATTAGTCGTATATCCATGTCATCTAGATGTATCTCTTTTAGGCATTCTATAAGTTGTTTGTGGTGTACTCTATCAAAAGCTTTGGTGTAGTCTATGAAGCAGGCATATATTGGTTTGTTTACTTCTGTGTATTTTTCGATTAATGTTCTCATGCAGAATATGGCTTCTTTTGTCCCGCTATTTTTCCTAAATCCAAATTGCTGCTCATCTAATTCAGTATTGATTTTATTCTGAATCCTTCCTTGTATAACTTTTAGCAAGATTTTTGTAACATGGCTCATTAGGCTTATTGTTCTAAAGTCACTGCATTCAACTGCACCATTCTTTTTAGGCAATGCAATGAAAGTTGATGTTTTTAGTTCATTTGGTATGTATCCTGTGTGGTATATGTCGTTGCATATGTCTGTAATCACTTCAATGCCAAAATCTTCAAGTGCCTGTATCATCTCTATCTGTATGCTTTCAGGTCCTGCTGCTTTTCCCCTTTTCATTGTTTTTATAGCTTTTTCCACCTCAGATTTTAAGATTTTATAGCCTGATGTACATTTTATAACTGGTTTCTTGTCCCTTTGATCATGAAATAGTTCTGTTATATATTCCTGCCATCTATCTATGATATCCTTATTGTCTGTTAGCATTTTTCCTTTTTTGTCTGCAATGCATCCACCTTCTGTGGCTTTTTTATTTTTATTAGTCATTCTCTTTATTTCTGTGTGCATTCCTCTTAGGTCTTGTTTGCTTTCCATAGTTTCTATTTCTCTACATTTTTGGCTGAGCCAGTCTTCTTTTGCCTTTTTGCACATTTTGCTTATCTCATTATCTATTTTATTGTATTGGGCAGTGTTCTTCGCTTGTCTCCTTTCTTCCATTTTTTCTAAGATGGTGTTAGTTATCCATTTTTGTTTTTTGTTCTTTTCTCTTTTGGGTAAGGTGTCGCAGGCTTTTTGTATGCTTTTCTTTATGCATTGCCATTTGGTTGTTACTTTTTCATCAGGATTTTCTCTTCTGTATTGTTCAATTCCTTCCTCTAGCAGCTTCTGGTATGTGTTCTTTACTTGTATTGTGTAGGTATCTTTAATATCTTTTTGATTTAAAGCTGTTATGTCGAGTGGGTTTGTTGATGAATCAGATTTTTGCTTGTTTCTCTTTAGTTTGATTTTCATTTTAATCATTACAGGATTGTGATCAGAATTAATATCTGCTCCTGGGTAGGTTTTGGCTTTCTTTACGCTGTTACGGAACCTTTCTTTTATCATTATGTAATCTATTTGATTCCTCTTCCTATCTCCAGGGCTTTTCCATGTATATAGTTTCCTTTTCTCTTGCTCAAAGTAGGTGTTACATATTATCAGCCTGTTTTCTTCACAGAATTGTATTAATCTTTCTCCTCTGTCATTTCTTTTTCCTAAACCATGATTTCCTATAATTGTCTTATATCTACCTTTTCCTACTTTAGCGTTCATGTCACCCATTACAATCAAGATGTCTGAAGATTTCACTTGCTTCATAACTTTATTTAGGTCTTCATAGTATGCCTCTATTTGTTCATCTGTGTAGTCTTGAGTAGGTGCATATGTCTGTATTATTGCTATGTCGAATGGTTTTGCTTTCAACTTGAGTAGTATAATCCTATCACTGTATGTCCAGTGGGTACTTATATATTTTTGTAGCTCTCTTTTTATCAGTATTCCTACCCCCCTTTGATGTTCTGTTGTGTTTCCTGAGTATATAAATGTATATTTTTCGTCTTCAATGTACCCACATTCCTTCCATCTAGTCTCTGATATGCCTAAAATATCTATATTTATTCGTTCTGCTTCTTGAATTAGATTTTCCAATTTCCCTTGTTGATATAGAGTCCTAACATTCCAAGTACTTATTTTAAGATCTTTCCTCCGACATAAGTTCGAATTTCTCCGACTCTCCATGGCTTCCTCTGGACTGGTACGTGATGAGGCTCCAATCTCTTTCACGGTGGTCAGCCATGTTCGTCTTTCGTGTTCTGAACATGCCTCTTGTGTACCACACACTTTGCTGTTTTCGCTTTCTGGGCCGTTGATCATTCTTGATTCCTCCGCCTCCATCCACCGTCACAGACTTTTCACATAAGGGTTGAACATACCCGTTTTTCCGTTGACATTTTTGTCAAACCATGTGCTTGCCTATCGAACCGCGAACACACAACACAAAGAAGAATAAATCATATTCCACTTAAATATCGGCAATCACAGTCCATCCCCACGTTAGAAGTAAAACATACACCAAACGGGAGAATAGCAACACATAATTTCACAACTAGACTGTCGCGTAAATCATTTAAATATATCAGCAAGAGCCGAATTATAAAAATCGACTACACGAAGCCGCCATGACACCGGAAACATATATATATATATATATATATATATGTATATACGGATACATACACAAATCTAACTTGGTTTTTGAGCGGTCGCTGGTGGGGAATAAGATGGTATCGTCGGCGTATGCTTGAGCTTTTGTTGTCCTCCTGATATAAATTTACAGCTGATGGGGTTGTCTTTTCTTCTCGATTAGCGGCTCTAAGACTATGAGGTAGAGCAGCGGAGTCAATGGCATCCTTGTTTGACGGACCTGGTTAGTATCAAGGAATCCGTGAATGTGCGATTTACAAGGACAAGGCCCTCAGGTCTGGAATACAGGATCTTGATGCATCGTCGAAAGTTGTCTCCCATATTGCAGTTGCGCAGCGTTTTCTCTCTAAGTAGGAGTGTACGACGCGCTGTCAAAAGCCTTTTCCTCTAAGGACAGAATCGATGAAGGTATGTTTCTTGTATGTGTGTAGGTGATGATGTATCGTATGAAGTGGTTGTTTTTATTTTAGCCTTGGATGCTGCATTGCTAGTCTTCGATGACGAGTGAGAACATGAACGGCTTTAGCTTATTCGTCAGGGACTTTGAAAGTATTTTAGTCTACGTTGAGCAGCGATATCGGTCTGTAGTTTGTTACTTGTGTCTATTCTCTATATTGTTCTTCAGGAGTCAGGAGATGTATGACACGCTGATCCTCGGAGGTAGATGTCCTTTGTGGAAGGAAGGAATCCGTAAAACTTTCAGCAGGAGTGTTCCTACGAAGGGGAAAAATGTTTACAGAACTCCGCAGTGAGTCTGTTCCAGACATTTTATCCTTATGCGAGGTTTTGAGAATTATCTTTCTTTTCATAATCATCATCATCGTGTGCCCTCTCCGCAACGAAGGTTGGCTACCATGGATCGCCATTCTGCTCTGTTTCTTGCTTTAATGGTGCAGGCTGACATAGATTGATTTGTCCATCTTTTGATGTTACTCGTCCATGTTAGTCTTGATCTGCCTCTGCCTCTTTTGCTTTGTATTTTTCCTTCCAATATTACTTTTAGTAGGCTTTTGTGTCTTTTAACATGTCCCAAAAATTAAATTTGTCTTGTCTTAACTGTGTTCAGCAGTTCTCTTTTTATTTTCAGTTGTTTTAAAACATTCTTTTATATTTCTTAATACTTTCGTTTTTTTTTAGCTCTCGTATACATAAGTTAAGAGTGAAGACTACATTTGTTTTGAAAATTCTAAGCTTTGTTTTTGTGCTGAGTAATTTTGATTTCTATATTTTCCTTAGTTTTCGAAAGTTATTGCTGCCTTTACGCTTCCGATTCAAATGCATGTATTTGTATCTTCTTCTTAATCTATGCAGCTTCTGAGTTATACCTAGTGATTTATTTCATCAAATGCTATTTCTTCTACGTTCATTTTTATCTGGATTTATTTAATTTTCGTGGTTGATCCAAAGTCATATTATGTTAGTCTTTAGTGCGAACTGACGTCACCGAAGTCAGGGCATTCCCATACCTGCTCGGCTGCACGTTCCAGCAACCATAGAACCATTCATCCACTGATGGTTCATGTCCTGTATTGATTGACCGTGCTGGTTTCCTTCCTGCTTTCGTCCTTCATGACGCCGTGTTCCACCATTCTTTTGATCCATGGGTTATCCTCAGCTTTCTTGTAGCCATCCTATGACAGGTATTCTTTTAAAGTCATAATTATGTGATACATATATATTTTTTTATTTCCATAAATTTGCTGGAGGTCTTGTGGGCTTATGCACCTTTATCTATCATCTTTCCATTAGATTACACAACAAAATACCAATCACTCCGAACATCTCTTGTACCAAGCCATCAGTGTTGATAATCAGGTCTCGAACTTGGGAGTGAAGCAGCAGTAAATATTCTGCTACCAATTGATGATAGGACATTTGTTTTTTTCTTACACTGTTTTCACATAACTACTGATAAGAATGGGAGCCGCGATAGCTCAGTGGTTAGTGAACTGGACTACTACGGACAAGGGGTAGGGTTCGATCCCAACCGACGGCTCCGGGTTCACCCAGCCTTAAATGGGTACCGGATTTTTTCTGGGAAAGTAAAAGCAGCACGGGCGTAATACCGACCACATTACCCCAAAAATCATGTGCTGAAGGTCTGTAAAATATAGGGTCACTAACACCATATTTCCCTATACGCCACTTGGCGTGACGGGGGGTACTTTACTTTACTTACTGTATTATCGGTCTTAAATTTACAATGATTAAAGTTTAGTTTAAGGTAATGTATTAACTGTCTTAAATTTACAACGATTAAAGTTTAGTTTGAGGTAATGTATTAACGCTGTTAAATTTTCAAAGATTAAAAAGTTTAGTTTGAAGTACTGTATTAATGGTCATAAATTTTCAAAAATTAAAGTTTAGTTTCAAGTACTTTATTAATGGTTCTTATATTTCCAAAGATTAAATTTTAGTTTGAAGTACTGTATTAATGGTTCTTACATTTCCAAAGATTAAAGTTTAGTTTCAAGTAGTTTATTAATGGATCTTAATTTTCCAAATATTAAATTTTAGTTTGAAGTACTGTATTAATGGTCTTACATTTTCAAAGATTAGAAAGTTTAGTTTGAAGTACTGTATTAATGGTCTTAAATTTTCAAAGATTAAAGCTTAGATGAAGTACTGCATTAATGATCTTACATTTCCAAATATTAAAGTTTAGTTTGATGTACTCTATGACTGTTTTACATTTCCATCGGTTAAAGTTTAAGTTACAAATACTGTTTTAAATATATCAAGTTTTCCTCCATTAAAATTTAGCTTTTCAAACGCTGTAATAAATGTCTCACATTTGACTTAGCACGAGTTTAGTTGCAAGTACTCTATTAATTATTAATTCAACTATGTCAAACATAGTCCTATATTTAAGGTAGGCATATTAGAGAGAAAGATCACACCATGTGAAATGACACAACCATTACTGGTTACTGTAAAATACAGAATAAGAAATGATGAAATTCAGGTGAACTTTTGAAATCACAACTAGTACTAAATGCATAGAGACACAAACAAATTTTGGATTATATGCATTAAACCACTGAACCAGTAACTTGCTGTGTACCAGCAAGAGTTGATAGACTTGTTTCAAGGCTCAAGGAAGACCAAAAGTCATACAGATAGACAATGTCACAGAAAACCCAGCAGCAGTAAAGGTTAATAACTGTCAAATACAATACACGTAGGTTCAGGACAAAAATATTGCAGCTCCGCGCTTAAGTCAGTAAGTAATCTTTTATTTTAAGAAAATGTATTTTTGTGTAAGGTTATGCCAGCCTTTACTAAATGCTTTATTGTTCCAGCTGAAGGCCTTCTTGGCTGAAATGTTCTACTTTTGGTTTGTTTCTCAACTACGTAAAGCTATTACCATACCACTTTTGGTTTGTTTCTCACCTACATAAAGCTATTACCATACCACTTTTGGTTTGTTTCTCACCTACGTAAAGCTATTACCATACCATTTTTGTTTTGTTTCTCACCTACGTAAAGCTATTACCATACCACTTTTTCCTTTTTTTAAATTTTCATTATTATAATCAGCTTTACAGCAGCTTCAAATTTCTATGCATCTTGATACCTTTACCCAGTAACTAGTCTAATCTGGACAAATTGTTAGGGTAGACAATCCAGTACTAAAAAATGAGGCGCTGAAGTGTTGGGCCAAAAGTGGAAATATCAGAATTTTACTGTAAACCCAAAACCCACAAGTGAATATCAAAATTGAAGGAATAGACCTTGAGACAGTTCAGAACTATAACTACCTTGGACATACTATAACCAGTGATGGAAAATGTACAACTGAAATAAACAAAAGAATAGGAATGGCAAAAAGTAATTTTAATGTCATGAAGGACATACTAACATCAAAACAAATAACACCAGAGCTAAAACTAAGAATAGCAAAATGTTACATCTTCTCAATATTCCTATATGGTGCTGAAACATGGACATTAGACAAGAAAACAGAACAGAGAATTGAAGCCTTTGAAATGTGGATATATAGAAGAATAGGTAGAATTGGATGGAAGGAAAAGAAAACAAACGACAAAGTCTTAAAACAACTAAAAATGAAAAGAGAACTTCTGAACACAATTAGAACAAGACAAATGCGATTCTTAGGCCATGTTAAAAGACACAACAGCCTACTGAAAGTGATCCTGGAGGGGAAAATACAAGGTAAAAGAGGCAGAGGCAGACCAAGATTAACATGGACGAGTAACATCAAAAGATGGACAAATCAACCGATGACAACCTGCACCATCAAAGCAAGAGATAGAGCAAAATGGCGCTCCATGGTAGCCAACCTTCGTTGCGGAGACGGCACTCAATGATGATGACTGTAAACCATATCACAACACAACCACACTTATTTAACTTCCTTTTAGGGGTGGATGTAGAAGAGGCATACTCTTTTAGTCATCACATGATTACAAGCATTACCAACATTGAGGAGTGGAGTAAAGGGGACATCACTCTCTTGGTCACATTGTATATCTTCTTCTTTATGCCATTACTTCCCTCACTACAGGTCACATATCTATTTTATTCAGCTGAGATTACTGATGAACCCAATCTCAAACCCTCAAAATCTTTGTGTAAAAAGAGCCAATTTCACCTTTAACAAGCAGGCCTACTTTGTACCTGACATATATGCTCTTGTGTAAAAGAAATAAATTAACAATAGTTAATACAAATTAATGAAACAGATTCTTTATTTCTTAGAGCATTAGTAACAATACAGAACATCACATCTAACAAGAGTGCTAACTGATTGTCAGATGTCAGTAACAAATAATTGCTTTTGTTAAATTATATATTTGCACTTGATAAAAATACATGGATTTTGTTTACTTTCAAAATTAAATATGTCTAAAAGTTTTGATAACCTTTTACAAAATTCTTTGCAAAAAATTGCATAGGATGACAAATAAATAAAATCATATATAATCTGACATCATAATAGCATGAAAGAAGCTATTCAACAATAAAATTAATGAACAAGAATTGTGGGCCTCATTGATTGCCCATGTCAAAGCATGAAAAATGAATTGAACAAAATCAAATATACAGCAAGGAAGAAATAATGAAAGCCATCAAGCTATTAAAAAATGGTAAAGCCACAAGACCAGGTGAAATTCCTTTGGAAGCCATCAAAGCAGATAATAACACCTCTACCAAGATGTTACATAATCTATTAGATAAAATTTGGGAGAGGGAAGAAATACCTAAAGACTGGAAAGAAGGTTATATGATCAAACAACCAAAGAAAGGAAGTTTACATGGGTGCACAAATTATAGGGGAATTATGCTACTATCTGTGCCACGAAAAATATTAAGCAGAATCATTCTGGAGAGACTAAAAGAGGCCATAGAGAAACATTTGAGAGATGAACAATTTAGGAAGAACAGATCATGTGCTGTTAAAATAACTACTCTACGTATAATAGTTGAACAAAGTTTAGAACTAAAATCCCCACTCTATATTGGATTCATAGATTGCGAAAAGGCATTTGATAATTTAGACAGAGGAATGCTTTGGAAGTTGTTGAGTCAATACGGAATCCTCACAAAATTTATTAATCTGATAACAACAATGTATGAAGAAATGAAATGTAGTGTGGTGCATGAAGGGCAGCTTACAAAAGCATTTGAAATAAAAACAGGAGTAAGGTAGGGATGCCTTCTATCTCCATTTCTCTTTCTACTGGCCATAGATTGGATTATAAAAATAACTCAAAACAACAGAAATGGAATCCAGTGGTCACTGACCAAGCTACTTGATGAATTTGACTTTGCTGATGACATAGCTCTCCTGTCACACAACCATCAACAAGTGCAAGATAAAATGAGCATACTTGATGAGAGATCACAACAGATAGGAATGAAAATAGAGATAAGAACAAAATTATGAGAATTAATGCAGTTGACAATAACCAAATAAAATTAGGAGAAATACCACTACTAAACATACAATCTTACATATATCTTGGCAGTAATATAGACAAAGAGGGAGGAACAGAAAATGATACCAAAATAAGGATATCAAAAGCAAGAGGAGCATTTCTTCCACTGGGAAACATATGGAAGTCCAAAGAAATTAGGTTAAACATTAAAATAAAAATTTTCAACTCCAATATTAAGTTAGTCTTAATATAAGACTGTGAAACACGGAGAACACAAAAATTTCAATCATGAAGATACAGACTTTCATTAATGGATGCTTATGCAGAATAAAAGAATGGAAATGGCAGGACAAAATCACTAACATAGAATTATGAAAATCTACCAGTCAAATACCTATGTATAAAGAGATATAGCGAAGATGATGGTGTTGGATAGGACACACACTGTGGAAGCCAGCTGATAATATTACACAACAGGCCCTTTTTTGGAATCCCCAGGGAAAAAAACAAAGAGGAAGACCAAGGAATTCTTGGAGAAGACAGATAGAAGCTGAGATGAAGATGTTGGAGAAGACTTGGAATGATCTTAAACGAATGGTAAGAAACAGAACATCTTGGAAAGTATTTGTCGAAGACCTATGCTCCACATGGAGCTGAAAGGTAGAATAAGAATAATAAGTTAAATGCCACAGAAGAGAAATGTATAAGATAAATCATGGGAGCCAGTTTGACAGACAAAATCAGAAGTAAAGAACTAAGAACTAGGTTTGGGAACACCTCCAAAGAAGAATATATAATTAAACAATGAATTCAATAGGCCATGAATCAAGACAGAAACAACCAAACACATTTGATACAGTTATTATCACATGCTATAAAACAAAACAAAAACAAGAGGATACCACTCAAATATGTTGGATAGACAGAATACTAAAAAGAAATGTGAAAGCAGAAGAGGAAATCAAAGAGTAAAACTCTGTAAACTATTTCTCACCTAGATGTGAAAAATAAATAAGGAAGGAAAGAAGAGGCAGAAGAAATGTAATACTTATTATAAATGAAGCAAACTGCAGACCCGTGTCAAGAACACTCTTTACCATCAAAACTGTAAAATACAGGTGAAGAGAAACAGAACAGAACAGAGCTGAGGCACAGAGTTGCAGGGTAGTTCTTCTTTCCTCTCTCATTTGATTTAATCAATGAGGAAAAATATAGTTTGTGGCCACAACATTTTTGTGTTGATGATTATTACTGCAAAGTTGTCATCATTATTAATACCAAGTACCATGCTTGCTGGGGAGCCACGACAGCTCAGTGGTTAGTGAACTGGACTACAAAGGACAAGAGGTAGGGTTCGATCCCAATCGACGGCTTCCGGGTTCACCCAGCCTTAAATGGGTACCAGATTTTTTTCTGGGAAAGTAAAGTGGCACGGGCATAATACTGACCTCATTACCCAAAAATCATGTGCCGAAGGTGTGTAAAATTTATGGTCACTAACACCATATTACCTATACGCCACTTGGTGTGACAGGGATACTTTACTTTTTTTCTTTTTTTCCCCACACAAAATATCCCAGCAGTCACAAAATATAGAATTTGTCACAAAATATCCCAGCTATCACAAAGTCTTCCATCTGTCACAAAATATCTTAGTTATCACAAAATATCCCAGATGTCACATAAATATCCCAGCAGTAACAAAATATCCCAGCTGTCACAAAATATCCTAGCTGACATAAAATATCTGAATTGTCACAAAATATATCAGTTGTCAAAAAATATCAAAGATGTAACACAATATTTTAGGTGACAATATCCCACATGCAAAGTATCACAGTGGTAAAAACTTATTCCAGCTGTCACAAAATATTTCAGTTGTCACAAAATGTCACAACAGTAAGAAAATATCCCAGCAGTAAAAAAATATCCTGGCTGTCACAAAATATATCAGCTGTGCCAAAATATCCCTGATGCAATAAAATATTTTCCAGCAGTCAAAATATATCTCACTTTACACAAAATATCCCAGTTGCAAAAAAATATCTCAGCTGTACCAGAATATATCATTTGTCAAAAAATATCACAGCTGTCACAAAATATCTCAATTATCATAAAATTTTCCAGATGTCACAAAATTTCCCAGATGTTCCAAAATTTCCCAGATATCACAAAAAATCCCAGAAGTAACAAAATATCCTGGCTGTCACAAAATATATCAGCTGTACCAAAATATCCCTGATGAAATAAAATATATTCCAGCAGTCAAAATATATCTCACTTCACACAAAATATCCCAGCTGCAAAAAAATATCTCAGCTGTCACAGAATATATCATTTGTTACAAAACATCACAGCTGTCACAAAATATCCCAGATGTCACAAAAAATCTAAGAAGTAAAAAAATATCCCAGCAGTAACAAAATATACAGCTATCACAAAATATCTTAGCCATCACAAAATCATCCAGCTGTCTCAAATTGTCACAGCATTAACAAAATATCCCAGTAGTAAAAAAATATTACAGCAGTAGCAAAATATCCCTGCTATTAAAAATTTCAGAGTTGTAACAAAATATCCCAGTTGTAACATAATATCCCAGCTGTCACAAAATATCCCAGCAGTCACAAAATATACCAGGAGTCACAAAATATCCAAGCTGTCACAAAATATCCCAGCAGTCACAAAATATCCCAGCTGTCACAAATAATCCCAGCTGTCACAAATAATCCCAGCTGTAAAAAAATACCTAAGTTGTCACAAAATGTCTCATTTGTTACAAAATGTTACAGCTATAACAAAATGTCCCAGCTTCAACAAAACATCCCAGCTGTCACAAAACATCACAGTTGTCATAAAATATCTCCGTTGCCACAAAATATCCCAGCTGTAACAAAATATCTCAGTTGTCAGAAAATATCCCAGCTGGAACAATTTTATCAGTCGTAACAAAATATTCCAGATGTTACAAAATATTTCAGATGTCACAAAATGTCACAGCAGAAAATCAATTCAGAGGAAGAGGTATGTTTACAGCACTCTGAATCTGAATATAGCCCTACCCTCTATAGCCCGTTCAGCCCTACTCTATAACCACTGGTCACAGCAGTAACAAAATATCCCAACAGTAACAAAATATACCAGCAATAACAAAATATCACAGCTGTCACAAAATCTCATTTGCCACAAAATATCTCAGTTGTCACAAGATATTGTAGCTATAACACACATATTGTATTGTCAGAAAATATCCCACATGCAAAAAGGTTATTGTTATTGGCTATGGAAGGCCTCGGTCTCACAGCAAACGAATTAAAATCCATAATTGCTCAACCGCCCGTGCCAGTGGAATCATCCGAATTACTAACTCATCTCCCAAACAAAGAAAGGTAACTGTAGTCCCCATCGTAGCAGTCTCAGCACACGCCAAAAGACATAAGGCTAAACCGCGCAGAAAGTGAACACAGCCAACTGTTCCCAGTCATACGATATCATCATTCATCGTAAACAAGCGGGATATCGAAGCAGGATCAAAACGGATGAGACACACAGCTCACGGTGTGCACAGAGCACTTAACTCAGTAGCTCCTGCAACAAGCCGGACTTGGAATATGAGGAAACTTTTCAGACATAGCCTTCAATGGTTCCTGCCGCCTATCCACCATATACCATGGGAGTTTACGTCCTCCCGAAAATGATGACCGTCGTAGCACTTTATGATGTTAGGCCATCATTGATGACTCCAATTCCAAACATATAGACACACAGTGGTGGTAAGTTATCATTTCCAATCCAACAGAAGCCACATGACCTGTAGTTAGTAAAAACACAATTGATGATGTTCTCCGTTCCCTTCTTGTAGCTGCCACCACACGATTCTAATGTCTCATTAACTTGGACATTATTCAAGAACAATATCAGATGAACATTCCATAGATATGGCTTTGCTGATGAAGTGCTTGGTAAAACAGTTGTATCAATCATAGTGGAGGCTCCTGGTATGTGGTCATTAATATCACAGACGGCACATGATGTTGTTATATTCAGAATTTCTTTCAGGGATGTAAATACGTGGCACACACATGGAGAGTGGTTTGTGGTCACAGTAATTCCATTAAATGCAATTCTAGGGTAGCATGACATAGCTGTTTCAGAACAGCACAATCCTGTGATGTTTTCTGTGTTCGCTATAAAACTGCTGCTGCTACCCAATCCTGACCAATTATAGATGTGGACATTATTCACTTGCAATGACAAAACTGCTTTGTTTACATCATAAATCTCTGGAAGCAAATCATTTATGGGACTAATAGTACAATTTATTCTTCCATCGGGGATATCTTCATTGAGTCCCAAAAAAAAAAAAAAGTTCTTTGGTTAACAAGCACATATGCTTTTGAGTTAAACACAAACTGAGACCACTTCATAGATTCAAAATGGTCCTTGCCAATACCATCCGTTTGCACAAGTTAGGTCCAATGTCACAAACTAAGCCATCAAATTAACGACTTTATCTACAGCGAAGGTTAACGAACTGTGAACAAACATTTATGTTCAAACCCCTGAATACTTTTTCAAAAATCTGCCAACTCGCTGCAATAACATTTATCATGGTATTCAAAGTAAACATTGCTTAGTCCATAGATCGAATATAAAATCTAAAAAGGTATCCCAGTGGTAAAAAAAATATTCAAGCTGTCACAAAATGTCACAGCAGTAACAAAATATCCCAGCAGTAACAAAATATCCTGAATGTCACAAAATAAACCAGCTGTACCAAAATATCCCTGATGTAATAAAATATATTCCAGCAGTCAAAATATATCTCAGTTCACACAAAATATCCCAGCTGCAACAAAATATCCCAGCTGTCACAGAAAATATTTGTCACAAAATATCACAGCTGTCACAAAATGTTCCAGCTGTCACAAAATATCTCAGTTATAAAATATCCGAGATGTCACAAAATATCTCAGATGTCACAAAATATCCCATCAGTAACAAAATATACACCTGTCACAAAATATCCCATTTATCACAAAATCATGCAGCTGTCACAAAATATCCCAGCAGTAACAAAATACACAGCTGTCACAAAATATCCCATTTATCACAAAATCATGCTGCTGTCACAAAATATCTATTATCACAAAATATCACAGCTGTCATAAAGTAATTCAGTTTTCATAAAATATCCCAGCTGTCACAAAATATCACAGTTGTCACAAAATATGTCAATTGTCATAAAATATCCCAACTGCATCAATTTTATCCCAGTCATGACAAAATATTCCAGCTGTTACAAAATATCCCAGATGTCACAAAATATACAATTTGTCATACAATATCCCAGCTGTAATAAAAAATATTACAGCAGTCAAAATATATATCAGTTCACTCAAAATATCCCAACTGTAACAAAATATCCCAGCTATCACAAAATCTTGCAGCGGTCACAAAATATCAGTTATCACAAAATATCCCAGATGTCACATAAATATACCAGCAGTAACAAAGTATCACAGCTGTCACAAAATATGTCATTTGTCACAAAATAGCCCAGCTGTCACAAAATATCCAAGATGACAAAAAACCCCAATAGTAACAAAATATCTCAGCTGTCACAAAATATCCCAACTGTCACAAAATATAACTCTCAAAATATGCCAGCTGTTACAAAATATTAAAGTTGTAACAAAATATACTAGTTGTAACAAAATATCCCAGTTGTAACAAAATATCTCAGTTGTCACAAAATATCCCAGCTGTCACAAAAGATCCCAGCTGTCACAAAAGATCCCAGCTGTCACAAAACATCCCAGCTGTCACAAAATATCCTAGCTGCAACAAAACATCCCAGCTGTCACAAAATATCCCAGTTGTCACAAAAGATCACAGTTGTTCCCTTCTCCTGACATGACCCCAAGTGATGAATGTCTCCTGATGTTGGAAATTAGCTTTCATTTTTTATTTGGCCTCTTTTAGAACATCCACATTACTCTTTTAGAATATCCCCATTACTCTTTCAGAATATCCCTTTAGTTTTTAGAATACACTCGTTACTCTTTTAGAACATCCTCATCTATTACAAAAGTTGGACACAACTCAAAAGAACAAAATTAATATAAAAACTGCTTTAGGAAAATGTTGGATTTTTGTGTTCTGTGATGGCTCTCTTGCAGTACTTTCTAACCATAGCATATGCATCAGGAGACAGACAACAATCCTGGACATGCAACTGCTGAAATGAAGAGTACCTATAAGCAATCATCACTATTCCTTTGTCTGTTGTTACATCACATGACTTCATCTCAAGTTTATGTAGATTTGGACAGTGCATAGAATAAGCATACAGTCCATCATCTGTTATGTCACATTTGCTTATGTCCAACGAGCAAAGCCTTGAGCAGTTTTGTGCCAGAAAATCTAAGCCAAAGTCTGAGATAGCCTCACAGCCCCGAGCGTCAAAGAAGCATAGCTTGTAGTTCTTAGTAATGTGAATTACCCCTTGGTCTGACACCTTGGTAAACATGAAACAATTTGTAAAAAGTTTATAACAGGCCTACATTATATATGTAAATGTTTGTAAATAGTCCATATAAATATCTGTTCACAATTATAATATTTGTCTTTAAATGTTTAAGCATTGTACATAAACATAACACTAGTAAACATGTACAAATTAATCATCATACCTTTTAATATATGGAGGAATAATGATGTTAGTGATCATATTTTTTTATGACCAACCGGACTTTTATAAAAGTCGTGACCAGAATCAAGCAATGTTGCACTACCTTTTCACATAAAATGGTAGATGTGTAAATACATTTATGAAGCAGGCCATATATAAATATGTAAATATTTTAACAGTGACACAAATTCTATCACCAAGTTTGTTTAAACTAATCAATGAGAAAATCTTTAAAAACATCACAAAGATGCCAGGCATAAACAATAATGGAATGATAGTCAGTAACATAAGATATGCTGATGATACTGTATTACTAGCAGATAATCCTGAAGATCTACATCAAATACTAAATGAAATAAACATGATTAGCAAAAAATATAGATTAGATATGAATATCAAAAAGACTAAAACTATGATCATAAACAAAGAAAGTACTCAAAACCTACAAGTGGATATCAAATTTCAAGAAATACACCTGAAGACAGTTCAAAGCTACAACTACTTTGAACATACTATAACCAGTGACGGAAAATGGAAAACTGAAGAAAAAAAAATAGAAAATGGCAAAAAGTAATTTTAATGTCATAAAAAGTATACTAACATCAAAACAAATAAAGCAGGGCTAAAACTAAGAATAGCAAAATGTTATATCTTCTCAACATTCATGTATGGTGCTGAAAGATGGACATTAGACAAGAAAACAGAACAGAAAATTTAAGCTTTTCAGATGTGGATTTATAGAAGAATAGGAAGAATTGAAAGGAAAGAAAAGAAAACAAACGATTCTTCTTCTTTCTTTCCTCATTTGCCTTTAAACATCGAGGGGAGATATAATTTGTGGCTTTTGCTCTTCTGTTCGCCTCGGCTGCTATAATGTTTCCTAGTGCTTCTAATATTCCATCCATCCATCTTTTTCGTGGTTGACCCTTGGGTCTGGTATTCTCACATTTGTTGAAGGCTCATTGTGTTGTGTTTTGACTTTTCTGCTTTGTCATGCGGCCAATAAACTGTATCTGTTGTTTCTTTATATATTCTATGGCAGGGGCTATTCCAAGCTTTCTCCTTAGTTCTTAATTTGTGATCTTATCTCTGACTGTTTCCTGTCATTCGTCTGAATGACAGGTTATTAGTTCAAATCTGACTGTACAAGTTGGGATTTTTATTTGTGATTTCTCTCTGTGGCAACCACCCTTGGTCTCAACAGTGAGGCCCGGCTTGACACATCAATAACACAACAACAGAAAAAATATATGAGTACCTCTGAAGACGGAGTTATCTGCTGAGTGACGAGGGGCCCCTGTGCACATGACTGCCAGGGTAAAATGAATCAACATGCAAAATTCAGTTCCTAGGCTATAGGGACTTTGCCTTAGATGAAAGCTGCAAACGCTGAAAAAAAATATGTCTATAATGTACTTTTTGGTTTACTCTTTCCATACGGAAGCTTTTTATCGATGCAACAGAAGAGATTTCAGAGACACAAAATTGTTCATGGTTTTAAGAATCAATCTATATATTTATATTTATCTAACATATTATATATGAATGTTTAGATAATTGAACAAGATATAAGATTTCACCAATATCCAGATGATATAAGACATGTAAAAAGAATGTGGTTTGATGGCGTTCACACTAATCAAATTGAGCGTGGCGCACTGTGCGGCGAATTGTACGCTACGGAATCGCATTGCCGCACAGTGCGGCAAAACGTACGGAAAGAGTTAATTTTGCATGCCTACTAGATCAGCTACACTTTTGCAATCACTCAGTCTCAGTTCTCGTAAGCTTGTCGAAGGAAGAGTTTTTAATGGCGTTCACACTAATCAAATTGAGCGTGGCGCACTGTGCGGCGAAATGTACATTGCGGAATCACATTGCCGCACAGTGCGGCGAAACGTACCGAAAGAGTTAATGTAATAAATCATTTTAAATAAAAAAATCTGAGTACAAATGTTTGCAGTGATAAAAATAGCATGATACACATTACACGTAGACCAATATTTTCTATTACAAATATTTGGCTGTTAAACTTGTAAATGCAGGTGGTTGGTGAGCTGGTACAAGATGGTACTTACTCACATTAATTTCAGGACTAGTGGTTTCTTCAAGGCGGTGTCTTTTCAATAATTGCTATCCTACCTTGGGTTTATACTTTTTCTTTAAAGTTGAGTAAGGTAGAATTTTAGCGAAGATTGAGAAGCTCGGCCAGAAAAAAGACATATGACAAAGTACACCGAAAACCCTGTGTGCCATCTGATAGCACTGCAGGGCATTAGAAGTAAGACAGTCATGGAAATATATGAGTACTAACATACTTTTCCCAAAACTTTTAAAAATAAAGAGACATTAGAATGTAAAATCCTCCATTACCTTTTTACATTTTGCCACAATGAGGTAACGTAGAGTCTTACATAATTTGGCCACTCTTGCATGGCTAGATCAGCTACACTTTTGCAATCACTCAGTCTCAGTTCTCGTAACCTTGTTGAAGGAAGAATTTTTAAATTGTTTAATGACATGACATAAAGAGAATAATTAAAATTACAAAGAAAACAAGTTTTAAACAGTTAAACTGAATATTTAAATATTTACTGAATATTTTTTTTTATTGTATAGAATATTATTTATTAACTGAATATTTATTTATTTTATGCTCCATGTGAATGCAAATCAAAGAAAATAATACTTTTTAAAACTATCTAAAATGATCTATATATATTTGTTTCATAGATTATACCAGAGCATTTGATAAAGTAAAGCACAAGAAATAATAAAAATATTAGACAGCATAAACATTGAAGGCAAAGATCAAAGAATAATTAGAGTATGTACTGGCAACAAACAGCTGAAAATCCACAAGACAACAACAATTATAGATATGTTCAATTTATGAAGCAAAAGTGACTTACACTTTTAATTTTGGATTGCAATCATGGTCTAATATAACCTGAAAGACGTGGTCTAAGGCTAAGCGGATCATCCCAGGCCAAGAAGTGGGCAAAACCTGCAAGACAGCAATAGCAACATTACTCAAAGTTTGCTGGGAAATCCTTTCAGAGACAAGAGAGGCAGACAGACAGAGAGACATACACACATGTATACTACTAATATTTGTAATAAATTAATGTGTTAAATTACAAAATTAATAGAATCACTAATCTGACACTCTCTAGGGTGAAATATAACATAAAGTTGTGAGAAATCATGGTAGCTTTTACATCTTATCAGCCAATTATATTTTTTTCTCTTTCAAATTCAACCATAGTCCTTAATCAATCCACTGCGTGATTCTCAAATAAATATGATTGTGAGAAACTGTTAAAAAAAAACAACAAAGTTTAGAATTAATAATTAAATTAACATACTGTCTATTTTTATTCAACAAAGAGAGCAGTTTGTTTCATTAATTTCCTATAATTTGCACAAAACGTAGAAGCACATATATTTATTGAATTTATTAAATCTATTTGCATTGCTAAACACGTCTAATGGTTAATATATTGTTTACACAGATTGTGAGTAAAATCATGGAGTTCTAATTGTATATTATTCATACTGGATAATTTTTAATTGCTACCATCTTAAAACAAATTAATTTCATACAATTTGCACTAAACTTAGAAGCACATATATCAGCAGCAGGGGAGGCCACTGGACTGGGGGCGTTATCTTTTTATCGCACGCCCAGCCGAATAGCCCCCCCCCCAGAGGTACCCCGCTGCTGCTGCCTCTGGGAGGTCCAGCGCACGCGCCCGGCTGGACCACGGGCGCGTATCTTTTGTCACACGCCCGGCCGAATAAGCCCCCCCAGAGCTACCCCGCTGGCGCCCTCTCATGGCTACCTCAGGCCCCCGCCACCTCCTGAGCGTCGCGAGCGGGGGGCCGCTAACCCGTGGGTACCACTTTGCTAGCCCCCGCCACCCTATTAGAGACATGTGTACACCATTGGATATACCCATCGAAGCCATGCCTAGAGGGCATAACACATGCCAGTGGCTGATTCTCAGCACTACGGAGCTATGCGGTAAAAGCTGCATGGGCGAATACTGTAAGGTACACCTCGCTAGATTGCGGAAAGGTGGTGGTACAACTCCGTGCAGCAAATGTGGAGTGGGTGTCAAAAACAAGCATAGTCTTTGTCTAGACTGTGGCTATCACACCATAGTCACTAGACAAAGTATGGCACGTGCGAGAGCCTTTCAGAATGAGTTTAAACGCCTCGCGAGAATCGAGACTACGTATTAGAGAAATGTGGACTATTGTGTATACCATACTCAACATGCTGCATCATGAGCGAGCGCGAACACTCCGAGCTGAATATGAGCGAGAGACGGGGGTTCGCCCCCCTTATCCAAGGTCAGGTCTGGCTCTACAGGAGCTGGCAGACAGGCTGGCCCAACATCGGGCGCAGAGCATCCTGGACTGGCCCATCCCAAAGGATGTAAAGAAGAGGCTAGCGAAGCCTCTGATCCCATCGCCCGGGAAGGACCTGCGATTTCTTGATCAGGATGCGGTGGTACCTCACCCTATCCCACTCCCAGTGGGAGAGCCGTGGGTTGATCTCATTGCCCAGGCCAAGGAGGAGTTTGAAGTAGACGGCGCCGTTCGCACTTACTCTACATGGTGTGTAGAGAGGGCGGAGGACGACAAAGATGTCTGTACTATGACTGACGAGAGGGCAGCAAGGCTCATTCAATATTTCCCGTGGGGTAGGTCCCTTTGTAGGATCAAATTTCTCAGACAGGCTTGGAACGGCAATGTAGAAGAACCCGAGGAGGAGTGGGTTATCAGAGATAAATTTGACCCGATTAAATTGGAAATCAAAAAGGGAGGTGGTATTGTCGAGTTTTCTCGGGATATGAAGCCTGGCGCGCTAACAGGGATCGACAAGCCGTATTACGAAAAAGGTTATCCAGAGTCCGCGGTCGTGTACGGTCTCTACCAGATCCGAGACCCAGACCCTGCCAATCTAGCACCGCTGCGCGACGGTGACTTGAATTGTGTTGCTCAGAGTGTGATAGCGCACTTTGAAGGCGCTCTTCGTGGCCAGGGATTAACACCCACGAGGCGGCAAAAAATACAGCAGTGGGAAGAACGAGTTCGTGAACACGGGGCCACGATCAACGACGTGGCTGAACTGGAAAAGATAATCAAACGGGCCATCATCTTGCGGGACATAGCCGGTGGGATTATATACTGCAGCGGCAAGTATCAAAACGGGCACCGCAACATAGAGCTCATCGTCCACAACGGCCACGCTTGGGGTAAGGACTTACAATTCCCTCTGAGCAGGGAGGTCCACTTCTACGAAGGTGACATTGTGGACGCCATCAGAGAAGCCACCCAGGGTGCGCCAGTTGCAGTCTGGCTTCTAGGGGGTTCCTCGGAAGGGCGGCTCGCCGTCGACCAGTTTGTTCTTCAAGACGGTCGAACATTTAAGAAGCGTACAGATCACGACAAAATCGTGACGGCTTGTGAACGCCTGGCCAGTGAGGTGTCATTTGATGATACTGACTTGGGTGATCCGGAGTCGCTCGCCCGACGGTGTTTCAGTGACAACCACGCATCCAACCTCGTCGCTGTTAAGAAAAACGGATGGAGGCCGACTCCATCAGGCATTCTTGATGACGTGCAAAACGCTTGCGTGGAACACGGGCACGGTGGGCTCTGGAATTCAATGGACTACACCCTAAAAGATATCGTCTGCATCGACATGAAGGAATGCTACCCCGCCAGCTTCCTAGGCAATGGCGAGGCTGCGCCATGGTTCCAACGGTTTGGACATCCGGGCCACCGCATGACCAGGGTCAGCATCAATGGTCCTCTCCCCGTCGACATAGGTACCGGATTTGCAGAGGTCCAGGAATGGAAGTGGGTAGACACGTGTCACCCTGTCATTCCAGCCTGGTACGGGAGACACTTCGCGGAGAAGAGATGGGCCCCGACGCCGCTGCTTACATTCTTCGTAGAGACCGGCTTGCTTGTCCATCTCAGAGTCAGAGAGGCCCTGCTGGCCTTCGAGAAGCAGGAAGAGGTCTGGCTGCCAGAAGGTCGCGATGTCCGCTGTGCAATCATCGGCAAATTTACACAAGGGAGGAAAGCTGGCTGCAAAAGGTTGACCCGCAGGCTAGTGACTGACCAGGGGGAGCTCGACTACCTGGTTCGCGACACCATACAAAGTGGCACTCTGGTCGGAGCTCCAGAGAAATTCCCTCTCGGCCGGATACTTACCTACTACGATGGTAGCCAGCCGCAGTACGCACATTTACGCGCCAGCATGTTGGCTTACGCCCACATCAACCTCGTTACAATGCTAGCCAGATTTGAGCCTACAGAGGCCGTCCGAGTTGCGACTGACAGCCTATATCTCAAGAAAACGGCGCTGCATAAGCTGGAGGGGGTCGAGGCTTATGTGGCGAAAAATAAGCCCGTAAAGGCACCCTGCTACTGTACGTGTATCTGGCACCCATCACACAGCAGGGAGGGTGCTGTATTACCCCCGTGCGATTGCCCCAAAACAAAATGTAACAACTGTAAGGAAGGCCTGACAGTGGTGTACCCTTCAATAGTTGGCCCGGCCCAGTGGCGCGTCAAGGGCGAGCAGCAGTACCCGCCAAAGGAGCACGCTGCCTACCTTCCCAAGCCCGAGTACATCAGCCAGTATGACACTTACGTCCTGTCAATTATGGAGAATAGCACAGCGCCATGCTATGACGACCCACTGTCGAGACATCAATTCTGTTACCTCAATGGCGGAGGCGGCTCCGGCAAGACAACGAGAGCGATCGAGCTGTTCCGTGAGAGAGACCCCATCGTGTTTACCCATACCCATCGTCTGGCCAAAGAGATGCGGACCCGGGGTGTTAAAGCACAGACCTACCATAGCTTCTTCCGTTGGTGTGGGACTA
Source organism: Megaustenia siamemsis (assembly GCA_032433765.1). Classification (NCBI taxonomy): domain Eukaryota; kingdom Metazoa; phylum Mollusca; class Gastropoda; order Stylommatophora; family Ariophantidae; genus Megaustenia; species Megaustenia siamemsis. Next base: position 54,690,529 of record JAVIAB010000106.1, read on the forward strand.
GAAGGGCTAAGGCGACTGCGGAGGACCTAGCAGTGTTGCAGAAAAAACACAAGAGACCTATTGCCGTCTGGAAGGCGAAGCGGGATTGGACCGCAAGTGATGAGTTGCTGTTAACGATTGATGGTGACGGAAAAGTTATACAGTATACCTCTCGGAAATCTATTATCGTTTGGAAGATGAAGCCGATTGATGGTGAGGGAGAGGTTATAGAGTTTGTCTCCCGAAACGAAGGAGAGTCACTCTATACACCTGGTAGTAATCAGAAAGGTCCGCAGATTGCAGATGTTGACTGGACGCCTGAGCGCATGGGCGAAAAATACATACCCCGTGTCATCATATGGGACGAAGTCTGCACTGTGTCAAAGCCTATCCTGGAGACGTTCCTGGAGTGGCTCGATCAGCGTGGGGTCCAAGTCATATGTTGCGGTGATCAAGGCCAGCCGCCACCGATCGCTGGTGGGATGCCCCACAACTGGCTACGAAAGACCTGCGGTTACTACGAAGAGGTTACAGTCGACCACAGAGCGAAAGACGAGGAGCTGAGAGCCCTAAAAAAGCGTATCCGGCTTCAATCTGACGAGGTCCAATGGCTAGAGATGCGTAAGGCCCTCCCAGACTGCCTCCAGTGGGATAGGTTTGTTGAGGCTTGGACGCCAAGAGACCTTATACTGGTCTCACGCACCAAGGTTCGCGATCGGGCACAAGAGCTCTTATTCCAGCGGCATAAGGAAAATTTCCAGGATGCCCGTGTGCCTCTGCTGTATCACCCTAAGGACAGCAGGAAGCAAAACATCGAGGTCCTCATACCCGGAACGGAAAACAAGGAAGTGCTCGTTCTCAACGATGTTGTAGAAGTATCGATAGCTGCGGCTGAGGTCGCTATCACGACCGATGATTGGCGCCTGGGCTATGCCATGACAATTCATTCTAGCCAGGGTCTTACCATCTCTGACCCACAGAAGGTCTGGATCATCGACGACTGGCTTACGTGGTCCAATCTTGTATACCTGGCCGTCTCCCGGGTAGAGTATATTCGCCAGCTGAAACGGGTGGGGTGTCCGCCGCCGGCCGAGGCAGCCACAGATGTAATCGATTTGACTGCACAGTACCTCCCTGTGCGTGCAACAATATCGAAGAAGCTTGTTGGTTATTGGTGTCAAGACCGGGCAAAATGACTTCCCGGTTTGACTTAAAAGTTGACTATATTCTGCAACTACGTGAGGCGCAAAATAATCAGTGCGCGGCATGCAACGGTCTAATGTTGTGGTCATACGAGCCAGCCGATATTCAGCAGTTCAGCGTCGACCGACTGGACAACAGCAAAGGCCACTGTGTAGGGAACGTACGGCTGACCTGCCTAGAGTGCAACCGAAGGCGAGGGGGGCGCAGCACTTATCGCCGCCTGAAAAATTTCTTCAGCTGAAGTCTTCAGTCAGGGGAGATTTCGTATATATGCTTCCCCTGAAATTCGATAAGGTCCCCACGTCTCTCAGCAGAGTTTACGCGGTCGCTTTCATGTCTACCAGTAAATCTAATATCTTGTGGGTTAGAAGCGGGTACTACTCGTCGAATTAGTACCCAAAATCGCTCGTTCGCAGTACCTATCTTTACGAGGTCTCCTCGCCCCAATGCCCGTATGGCATCGTCAGACGGGACTGCCGAACCGGGGCATTGCTGATGTTGAGCTTCTACTAGGACTAAAGGCATAGATGGATTACCATGACGCGCCATGTGTTCAAATGATTGAGAGTATTCTTTATCTGGGTATATATCATATACATGCATGCCTCGAAATTCTATAACGTCCCCGAGACGAGCACTAGAACTTACTAAGTTATTATCAAGCACACCAGTAAATCTAATATCAGAAGCATTCCAGTCCTGTGGGTACTCTACAGTTTGAATCACTATCCAAAATCGCTCCTCCCCATTACAAACTTTTACGATGTCCCCTGATTTCAATCGCTGAAGCTCTTCATCGGGTGGGGCCCAAAATGTGACTGGGTGTCGACGATGCATTTCTTGGGCATCTATTAGGAACATTGTTTCTGATGACGCCGTTCCGGCAAAGATTACATGAGTCTCCTTGTGTTCAATTGATTGCAAGAATCTTACCTGGAGGAAGCTCTGTCCCCTCAGTGACAGCCATCAACTCCTCACGAACGAAGCCCCGCGTCGGGCCATCTTCTAGGTAGTACACTGCAGGCTGGCCGGCCTGCCGCAAGACATTCCGCACAGAATGCAGGGTCACAAACCACACGGGGTCAGTAGCTCGTCTCCGGCCTCCCTCCAATTCACCAGGCTGGTATAGATAGCGGACCTGAGCATCAGACGGGATCAGCTTTTCCTCGAGCCCAACGGGCCTACCTTTGACAACGGACGAGGGCTGAGCCGTAACCCGTTGGAGTTTAATTGCATCCACGGGCCTTTTGCCGGTCAGCCGAGTCGGCTCAGAGTTCAAAGCTCTAATCACCGAGGGCAAGCGGACAACCCATTCTGCAGAGCGTTGAGACGACCCACGAGCAGCAAGCAGCATTTCTTGAGCGTACTGGTGTCCAAACAACCGCTCAGCCAGAGTACGGTTGAAACGTTCCACTATACCTTGGTCTCTATGGAGATCAACACGTCCACGCCGTATTTCAGTCCCATGTTTCGCCATAAGTGATGATACCGAGCCCATGAATTCTCTCCCCGGGTCTACCTGAAGAAGCCTAGGATACACTAGAGGGCTCCGTTGATAAATCCTCTCAAATGCTTTTCCCACCTCTTTTGACTCTTTTGAGGTGTGAGGCTCAGCTTCCTTGTACCGAGAGCCTACATCGACGACGGTCAGGGCGTACTTGTACGTGCGCCGTTTCACTCGGTCATGTGGTAAATATAATAAATCTGCTTGGTGCACTGTGTTTACCTCTGATATATCAAACATTGGACGTGGTATACGTCGAGGGGCTGGCAGATAGATTTGCCATATTGCCTGACGGTTCAACCATTCCCGCGTTATGGACTCAGATACTTTAGCCGCAGCCGCAAGCTTTTTAACAGCCCCAACTCCACGCCAGTACCCATGGGGACTGTAGTATATACGTGATAGCTTACTCTCCATACAGATAGCTATGGTTGCGTACGCCTCCAATACGCGAACGATGTACCATCCCAAAACGGGATTTGGTCGCCATAATAGCAGTCACCGCGCGTGCGTCCTTTTTCTCCCATTCAGGGGCGCCTGATAGCGAAATCTTGCTCGAAGCGGCGGCGAGTACATCATCGGCCTTATTGCGGCCTGCGGTATCTTTGTTGGTAGCATAAGCCACATCGTGATTCAAACAAGCCTGGTCGAGCTGGTTGACACCACGGTAACCCTGGGACAACCGTTTATCAAGTTTTGTGAAAGGCCCGCAATACGAGTATTTTCCAGTGTTCTGGAAAGTTCCACCCGGGACCTCTTCAGATGGAACCCCTTTGGGAAGCCGCATGTGCATCTCGGGCAGAGGTAGGGCATTCATGGCACTGTTAAGAAGACCAGCACCTTCGCTGCGCGAGGCTTTTACCCGTCCGGAGGACGCAGGGAGAATTTGGCTCTTTCTAGCACCGCACACCGTGCAAACACCTCTCTTGGCTGGTCTGTTGTTCTTTAGAGTTATAGTCTCCTCATTTGAAGTGGGAGTGTGTTGTTTACAGCGAAGGCAATACATCTCTTCTAAATATAGAGTATGGAAATCTTAAACTTGGATTATGAATCGAATCCTCGTGAAGCACAACAACGACATCATTGGTTGCTTCCTAGTAGCATCCGTTGTGTAATTTGCGGCCCGTCCGGATGTGGTAAAACAAACCTGATGCTCAATCTCCTCCTAAGAAAGGATTTCCTTAAATACAATAGACTGCATATATACTCAAAATCCCTTAGACAAGAGAAATACCAGTGGCTGCAGGACTGGGCGGATGCCATTAAATCGGTCACTGGGAAAGAGATAGCCTCGTTTCACAGCATATCAGATGATATCGTTCCAGTAGAGAGTCTGAACAAAAACGAACGTAGCATTATGGTATTTGATGACGTTATGTTGGAAAAACAAACCCCCATCGAGAAATACTTCAGCCAAGGCCGTCACGGTGGTGCGGACTCATTCTATCTAACGCAGAATTATTTCAGGATTCCCAAACAAACGATTCGAGATAATTGTAACATGCTTATCATATTTAATCAAGACACGAAAAACTTGCGCGCCATACATGACACCTATGTGTGTGGTGACATGCCTTCCGAAGAATTTCGAAACTTCTTTAGTGCGTGCACGCGCGAGCCGTACGGGTTCTGTTGTATCGATCTGACCAGCCGGGCCTATGATGGTCGGTATCGATGTGGATTTGATCGATTCTACATACCGAAGTCATCTATTTAAAGTAGGGATGAAATCTATTTAAAGTAGGGATGAAATCTATTTGAAGTAGAGATAACAACTATTTGAAGTAGAGATGTGGCACAAAGTAAGCGACATGCGCGAACGGGCGGCCCTCGTCCGGAACTACCTAGCACTCAGGGACCAGGCGCGGCAGCGGCTTCAGACAGAAAGCCTAGGGGAGTCGTCTCTGCAGGAAGAGGCAGCCAAACTTTTCAAACCGATCACCACACAGCAAGCAGCAGAGATTGGTAAAGTCACAGCCTCAATAGAGCGCTTGCCAGTACCGATAACCGACGGCACGTCAAGACAAGCCTACGCACTCCACGGAGCGGCACCGACGGCACGTCAAGACATGCCTCTGCCGGTAGAGCATGACGGAACGTCGGCATCGGCAAAAGATGCCCCCACGCTATATATTAGTCCCGACCAAGGGTTGGATATTGAAATGATAAGGCGCCACGGATTTAAGCCCCCCAGCGAGCTCAACCTCCGCGATACACAAGAAATCGCCAACACCATCAATAGAGTCACTCACACTAACCGGCATGTACTGGGAGCGGAGAAAAAGCGTAAAGCCACTACAGAGGAAAGGAAGCAGCAATTAACGACGGAAAAGGACGCTCTAAAACAATATAGTGAACGTCTTCGCCTACTAACACAGGGTTACAGGCTCGTCCGATCTAGTGGGGCTACTGCTACAGGTAGTGGGTTGAAACTAAAGGAAAACCGGTTTGGATCCCTCACAATCGACCCGCAAGCTTTGCAGGCGGGGAAACTGCGGGCGTTCGACAATGGAGACAATCTTGTGCTCGAAGCTCCGGCAGATGAGTCGCTTTACACTCTCCTCACAAAACGCTTTTTAAAAACGATGCAATATACCCCCGAGGCTGTCAAAACTTTCCAGCGGCTGGCTGAACTTGCCGGCTTGCCTCTCCATGGGCGGAAGAGCAAAAAATACCAGCTGCTAAGACAAGGTGGGGCTTTACAATATTATAATGACCCAGACGCGCTAGTTGAAAGGCTACAGCTATTAGCTGCCTCGAAGCGTGCAGGTAATACGGGCCTTGATAATGAAATTTCGGCTATTTTAGACGAGCTCCTTCGCAGTGGCGCGGTTCCTAAGGATTTGATTCTCGAATTGAACAGAAGCCTCCTATAACTGCATACCCCAAATGGAGTTTCAGTTACAGAAGATTGAAAGCCATCTTCGCGCAAAAGAGGGGTATTCTTTCGTATTTTCGTCAAACACCACCGACTGGATAACCACCTTCTCTCCGCCCTTTTACCTCGAACCCAACAATAAGTACGAATTAGCTCTAGTCAATTTGGAGACGTATAACGCTGTCCCCAATATTACAGAAAAAAATAATACTTTCGTCTACAGCCCAGACGCAGGTGTTACCTGGAAGACACTTGATTTACCAGAAGGAAGCTACGAACTCGCTCAAATTAATGAAGATATTCAATGTCAGCTGAAAGCCAACGGTGATTGGAATGTTGAGGAGCCGCAGGCACATTACATAGTTGTAGGAGCAAACAGGGCGACATTACGTGCCAACATCGAGATTACGAACCCTAGCTACAGAGTTGACATGAGCAAATCCGCCATTGCGTCGACTCTCGGATTCGAGCCGAGGGTGCTTTCAACTGGATTCCATACAGGGGACAAACCAGTGGACATTTCAACTCTTAGTAGCATACTGGTAAACTGCGATCTAGTCGGTGGTTCTTACCTGAATGGCACCAACCACCCCGTTCTGTACAGCTTCTACCCAGGCGTACAACCTGGATTTAAGATCATTGAGACTCCACACAATTTGGTTTATTTGCCGGTAAGCCAGCGTGGCAGTATTCAAAGAATACGCTTGTGGCTAACGGATCAGAATGGCTCTCAATTGAATCTCCGAGGGGAACGAATTACAGCTAGATTACATCTTCGGCAGATTTGAAGTAAAATTCTTACATTAAACATTTTGACTGTCATTATAGAAAATCTTCTAAGCTACCATGTTGCTAATTTCGCGGAACGTGGCAGAGGGAAACCGGCGGATGAAAAGACAGCGCTATGTAATCGGAAAAGGCCTGTCGGACTGGATACAACCCGTGGTGAGGGCCATTGGGGGTGTCGGTAAATTCGTTGTGGCAAACAAAGGCGCTATAGCAAATGTAGCGGACGTGGCCGGTAAAGTTGCTAAGGCCGGCGCTACAACCGCAGCCTCAATTAAGCAAATCGCTGACATAGTCCGCAGCAAAGCACGCTCGTCCACGCGAGCCGCTACAGGGCCGGAGAGAGTTATCTCTGAAAAAACCTTAGAGATTCTGCATGGGCTTGCGGCCCCCACGACTGAAGCGGCACGTCAAAATATCAACAGTCGGATAGCGGGCTCGGGTTTTATGAAAATTCTTTATTAGAAAATAGAATTGTTTCTATAGCTGAAGTAAATTTTCTATGGCGGATACACAAGAAATTACCGATGAAATGTTGACTCTTGTAGAGCAGACGCTTGTTGACGAGAGCATCGAGTCGTACGTCTACAAGGAGTATCACCCACAAAACCCCGCCACAATAAACAACAATCAGGATATAGCAATCGAAGTAAACTTCCAAGACGTTTACGCACACCCGTCTAAAAGTTTTCTCAATGTTGAAGGGAGGCTAGCATCCGGCACAGAAGACGACTACACACCTACAACGCTTGCTTCGCTCGTAAATAACGCCGTTATGTACATGTTCTCGCGGCTAAGGTACCGGCTCAATGATCAAGATATTGAGAATGTTCTCAACCCTGGCCAAGCCACAACAATTAAGGGCCTGTTGACATATGGAGATGATTTTTCAAAGGCCGAGGGTCTTAACATGTGCTGGCAAAAAGATACCTCAGCGGCGGCTGAATCAGATAATACTGGGTGGGAGGCCCGACGGCAGCTAGTAGTGGTCAAGCCGAATCCAAGCGGGACGTTTTCGTTCTGCGTCCCGTTAAGCCACCTGTTCGGTTTTTGCGAGGACTACCGCAAGGTGGTTTATGGTTGTAAACATTCGTTGATATTATCTCGTGAATCAGATACCAAAGGCATATTTCGCTATGCTGCGGCGCCTAAAGGGAAAGTCACGCTAACTAAGCTTGCCTGGGTAATACCGCACGTCATGCCTTCTTTGGCTGCCAAGACAGAATTAGTAAAGCAGATAGCCGCTAAAGTTAAGGTGCCGATATCTTTTCGAGCTCTTCAATGCGAAAGCTTTGCCGTGCCGGAAGCCAGTTCGTTTACCTGGACTCTGGCTATCACATCAGGCACTGAAAAACCACGTTGGCTCTTAGTGGCTTTCCAAACCAAACGCGATAGCCAGACCAGCAATCCGGCTTGCTTTGACCATGTAAATGTGACTGACCTTCATGTGAAACTAAATACCGTTCAGTACCCTGACTCCGAGGAAAAAATGGACTTTGTACAGCGAAAGATTTCCAGGGCTTACAAGAGGTTATGTGACTTTAAGGAAGAATACTATGGTATTGAGGGAAGCGTGTCCTCAAACCAGGTGACTCCGCTCGATTTTGTAGAATTATACCCAATCCACGTCATCGATGTCCGCAGACAGTCGGAGCGGTTGAAAACGGCTGTCCAAACCGTACAGGTCAGGGCGACTTTTGCTTCTAACGTGCCAGCAGGAACCATGGCCTACGCAGTGCTCATAAGCGACCGGCTGCTGACGCTAGAGTCTGACGGCACGAAATTTAGCAAATTGCATTAAACAAAAATCTCCATCAATATACTATCTCGGGAGGATGCCGTATATTCCATTTGGGCTAACACTTACGCAGGGACAGAAAGAATCATTGGCAAAAGCCGCCCATGATGGGGTAGGCGTTACTATTCGGCTGACGGTTGAGCAGCTTCATGGCGACGATACCCTGGGGCTCACTAAGCGACAAATAGCTCACCTGGAGAAGAAACGCGCCGCCAGTGCTGGGGCCGAGCTCGATATTTCCAAAACTCAGCTAGCGGCTCAAAAAACGGGTGGGTTTCTCCCGTTTTTGCCCTTAATATTAGGCGGGCTCGCTGCAGCGGGGTCGCTAGCAGGAGGTAGTGCGGCTATCGCGAAAGCAGTCGACGATAAAAAAGCGAGTGCTCGAGCCCAGGCTGAGGCCGAGCGCCACAATCGTGAGGTTGAGAAACAGCTTGCTGCAGGCTCAGGGCTGTTCTTGATGACGGGGCGCGGCATGTGCCCCAAATGCAAGGGGTCAGGGCTCTACTTGGCGCCCCAAAAAAAGTAGAACCCCTGAGCAATTTTGATATTGAAAAGGCCGGCCGTACCATCCCCCACTTTCGTGGCGTGTTTTCACGAAACACCCTGCCCAGCAAGATCTCTTTTAAAGAGTGTGGCGTAGTTAATCTGGACCACAGCAGCGGCGGGGGCACACACTGGGTGGCGTATTACAAAGATGGCCGTACTATTTGTTATTTCGATAGTTTTGGGTTGGATCTCCCCAAGGAACTCGTGGAATATCTGGGTCTTCCTATACAGACACAAACGTTCCAACTGCAGAGACCTGAAGAGGTTATCTGTGGCCACCTATGTCTTCGAGTGTTGTGTGAACTCGCAGCTGGAAATGCTTTTAAAAATGTGATCTTACAAATAGCTAAACAGAGAGTGTGATGCCTGTGGATAAGTTTTATATGGGACATAGCACCGGCTGTGGAGCGGCGGCGGCCTCGTGGGGCAGCCCAGTCGGCCTCGTACATAGGGCTGGCGATACTATGCTTGGTGACCTATCATTGGGGGGCTTTCAGCTGAAAGACGTAGGGAACCCTTTAGAGGCTAGCGATGCAGCTACAAAAGAGTATGTTGACGCACGTGATGTCCTGCCTCTATCCGGAGGAAGTATGAGCGGTGCTCTCCATATGGGTGGCAACGAAATTGCGGGTCTTGCTGATCCACAAACAGATCAAAGCGCGGCAACCAAAAAATACGTTGACGCCCTCGTTATATCCACAATGGATATATTAAACGCTAAAGTCCTACAGCTGGATGGATCAAAAGCACCAACCCACGACATTAAGTGGGGTCATCACAAAATATCCGAGCTCGCCGACCCCGAAGCACCCCAAGACGCGGCCACTATGGCATATGTTGAGAACACTATAAAAGATGAGCTCGTGAGAGCCTTGGGGCAACGCTACGATATATATGAGATTTCCTTGCAATGGAAGTTATCTAGGACCTTATCGATCACCCCGATTGGGAACCCTCAGCTTACACAGGATCCGCGTAACGAAGGCGACAGAAAAGCAATCCTTTCCATAAGAGCGCCTGGGGTCTATAAGATTCAGTTGGTAGGACTGCGCAATGGGAGTAACCGCGAGTCGATTGACATCTCGCTGCATATAGGCCCTCCCCCTGCGTTAGTGTTACAACATACGATAACAGACTACATCCATTTCAACACCTCGGGAGTGTGTGTGATATCACAACCCTCGTCTTTACAATTATCGATATCATCTGTGCGCACAACCATCAGTAATAACCTTAATATAAAGGCAACTCTCCTCATTGAGAAACTGTGGTAGTTCGGGTCAATTCAACAAATATATTAGTTTAAAATATCGAAGAGGAGATGCCAGTAGACAAGTTCTTGCAAGGTTCAAGCAATGAGCACAGACCTAAGGTCTGGGCCACGAGGAATTGCTTCGCCAACCTCGGAGATGTTCGAGGATTCGATGATCCGGGAAGCGCGGGGGTGATTTATGGGATGGAGTTAGCCAAAGGAGGCCTTTATCGGCGGGCCGCCATAGAAAGTCATACAAGTGGTTTTGAACCCAATTGGGAGCTCAGGCTGGACCTAGCCATGCGCTATGTAGATTTACAAAGTCCGGCTGAGGGTGGCATTACAAAATTGGTATGGCTGATGAACGCTGGCAGCATGTTTCTCGGCTATCGCCCGTCCGGCGCAGAGCCGATGACCCTCAATGGGCACGTTAATTCTTACTACCTGGGTCCGAAGGGAGTTAACGTTGCGAAGTTACAGGCTCAAACAACGTTTCCAAGAGACCTAGAAATCTTAAGAAAACCCCCAAAGGGGTCCGTGATATATCTAGAAATTGAGACGGGCAGTATGCTCCCCAGCGCCCCGATCGAGATTTTGCCTGGGGTGTCAATCAAGTGGAAACGCCCCGAAATGACGGGTTTGGTTATAAAAATTGGGGAGGGGAAGGCAGACCTCTCAACGAATGTTAGCGATTTGGAAGCAAACGCGGTGTTTGAAAAAATATCCCTTGAATTTATATTCAGTGGATTGTCGTTTTACTTTAAACGGCTACTTTTTAGCCTGTCCCCGGTAAGTGATCGCGTTATTGAACACCTAATTAAACAGATAAAAAGTTCTGCATAAAGCTTTATATACCTGTTCTGCCTGTCTATGTATCCCACACTAGACGCGTAAGTTGATCGGCCTGTCGACCAGTCCTACCGCATTCAAGAGGTTGTCCGCCTGCGAAAATGTTTGGAGGACGAGAGAGATAAACGGACGTCCCTATACAAGAAATATCGGCGCGGTGCTAATAGTCTAGACGGTATTGATACGGCACTGTTTACAGTCACAGCTGGGATGGGCGTTGGTGGTATTGCGCTTCTTTCAACCGTTATCATGGCTCCTGTAGCTCTAGGACTAGAGATTGGGGCCCTAGCTTGTGGCACCTTCGGGGCAGTCAGTAAGCTGGTAGCTCGCCAGCTGAATCTGAAGGCTAAGAAGCACAATGAGATTCGTGTTCTGGCTGAAAGCAAACTAAACACCATCACCGGCATCGTATCCACAGCCCTAGAAGACGGGAGTATCTCCGATGTGGAATTTAATATGGTTCTTTCCGAAGTTGACAAGTTTCAGCAGATGAAGAAAGAAGTTCGTGGAAAAAAAGTGGAGGTCTCAAATCAGAAAGGGCTCGAAGAAATTCTGCACGAATTTTCAAAACATATGGCCAATTTAAAGTCTTCTTAAGTTGTAGTTGTGGTGACGCCTCTGATAGCTCCCCATATAGCAACGCTACTGCGCCGCCTCCCTACAGCTAATAACCTTCAATTAAAGTCGAGATAGATATCCCGATATATACTCACAGGCATATCTAAATGAATGCTTCTCTCGTGGCAAGGTAGTACACAAAAAAAAAACACTGAGTCAAGCTTCAAAATATTTTTAATATGACTTTACAAGACACATACAAAACGTTTATTTGACTTTACAAGACACATACAAAACGTTTAAGAGTATACCAGGTTAGGGTTTCGTACAGCCTAACTTGACCTGATTATCTGTCTTGCAGACGGCCTCGCAGAGTACAACACAAAACAAGTTTGTATACCAGGTTAGGGTTTCGTACAGCCTAACTTGACCTGATTATCTGTCTTGCAGACGGCCTCGCAGAGTACAACACAAAACAAGTTTGTATACCAGGTTAGGGTTTCGTACAGCCTAACTTGACCTGATTATCTGTCTTGCAGACTGACTCGCAGAGTACAACACAAAACAAGTTTGTATACCAGGTTAGGGTTTCATACAGCCTAACTTGACCTGATTAACACAACACAAAACAAATTTCCGATATTTGTAGAAATTTCTGACTGTCAGGTTAGGGTTTCATACAGCCTAACTTGACCTGATAAATCTGAGCCCTACAATTAAAGCCGAAATATAATTTCTATGGATAAACCATATACTATGGATAAACCATATACTATGGATAGAATCCCAACACTCAAGGAAGTTAAAAGCGGTAAAAGAATACGGATTCTTCTCCGCAGGGGATATGATGTACTAGAACTCAGAAATCCTGGCGCAACCTCACGGTGACAGAAGGAAAGTTGACGAAGGTCTTGGAGAACCCGCCAAAAGCATCGCCTCCAACGCTTTACACCATTGCCCACCAAACCCCATTGTTGTAAAAGATGTAAAGAACACAATATGTCTGATGCTTCTATAGCATCAGTATCGCGCTCATCACCATATCCATAACGGTTATCTTCGAAGATAATATCTAGGTCTGTCAAAACATGTCTAAAGCGCCGCTTGTGTACACTCTTCCAAATCTCTCCGTGGAATATATTAGGTAGTTGCTGCCAGTCAAGATTTGGGGGTACAGATGTACAGCAGCAAGAAATCACTTTCTCGAGCGTCAGTTTTTCCAAAGATTTGCAGCGCTTCATCGCACACCGTATATCTATAGGTCCACATTTCTCTAACGGGTTGGCTCCCCCTTGGTTCGGGATTAGTACTGATGGTCTGAACAGGGTACGGCAGCAAGAAATCACTTTCTCGAGCGTCAGTTTTTCCAAAGATTTGCAGCCCTTCATCGCACACCGTATATCTATAGGTCCACATATCTCGCATGATGGAAACTCTGCCCACGAATACCACTTTACACTGCATTAAGCGTGTGATTGATGATATCGTACGCAACAATACGCTCCATACCTAGCTGTTCTTTAGTATGAAGCAGCCAGAATGGGAAATCCAGAACTGGCGCAACCTCACGGTGCCAGAAGGAGAGTTTATGAAGGTCTTGGAGAACCCGCCAAAAGCATCGCCTCCAACGCTTTACACCATTGCCCACCAAACCACGCTGCTGAAGATAATGTAAAGACCACAATATGTCTACTGCTTCTATAGCATCAGTATAGCGCTCATTATCTTTGAAGATAATTTTTAGGTCTGTCAAAACATGTCTAAAGCGCCGCTTGTGTACACTCTTCCAAATCTCTCCGTGGAATATATTAGGTAGTTGCTGCCAGTCAAGATTTGGGGGTACAGATGTACAGCAGCAAGAAATCACTTTCTCGAGCGTCAGTTTTTCCAAAGATTTGCAGCCCTTCAAAGATATAATCCGCTTGAGCGCTATCGTTTCCAGTGGCCCAAACTGATTGAGAGTGGTCATTTCCTGAAGGTATATCCAATGGTACACATTTCTCTAACAGAAATTATTTTTTTCGGGCTCATACACGAATCGTTACCCACGGGTTAGCGGCCCCCCGCTCGCGACGCTCAGGGGGTGGCGGGGGCCTGAGGTAGCCATGAGAGGGCGCCAGCGGGGTAGCTCTGGGGGGGCTTATTCGGCCGGGCGTGTGACAAAAGATACGCGCCCGTGGTCCAGCCGGGCGCGTGGGCTGGACCTCCCAGAGGCAGCAGCAGCGGGGTACCTCTGGGGGGGGGGGGCTATTCGGCTGGGCGTGCGATAAAAAGATAACGCCCCCAGTCCAGTGGCCCCCCCTGCTGCTTATATCTATCACATTAGTTTAAATCTATATGCATTGCGAAACGTGCCTAATGATTAATATTTTACACAATATTATTAATTGTCTAAAAAGTTAAAGGAATTATCCCCACGAACAATAACTTGTACTTTACTAAAAATTAAACTCTTTTAGTGACTTCCCTTAATAATCAAGGAGAATAATACATTAAAAAATTCATATAAAATAATATTTCCTGTTTGCATCATAAATTAATGGCACATAGTCTTTGATTTATAATATTTAATCTTAGTGCATTTTAAGACACTATATTAACAGTTTTTTTTAATATTTAAACATACAAATTTTTAAGAACATATTGTTATTTCAAGTGATATGCAAAGTTATGGTACTCTTAAAAAATTACAATATCAAGAGATTTATATAATTAACTATTTTGTATGTAGATTTCAGTGGCCGGGTTTATGAAATTCTAGTGAATATTTTCAAACCCGCCATTTTTCTTATTTGGAGTTATTGTGTTTCAGTGCCATCGGATTTCATTATTGTGTGTGAAACTGTGGTGACAAATACGTCACTAAAAATGGAGGTGCCTCTTTTTGATCTAGAAGGAGACTTTGAGGGAAACCTCATTCATAGAAACGGCACTCTTGTGGTAAATATTCATGGTCAGGAAATTTCAAAAGTTAACTTTAACCTTCTGCTTGGAGTTCTGTCCGGACCCTTCGGTATCGGACAGAACAGCATCACCAGCCTGTACCGCTTGGACAGCCCCTTCAAGTGGTACTTTACACTCAGTTCGGCGGCACACATCACCTTATACAAGAAGCTAGAGGGGAAAAAAATAGATTTGGCTACACCAAAACTTTCCTTCGAAATCGAACACGTGGAGAAGGAAAAGCAGAAGGGGGTGATCCATTGGTTACCCCCAACCATCGATGAAGACCTTGTTCAGAAAGTCGTCGCCAAGATGACAGGTGACAAAGAGGCGGAGGCCAGAAGATTAGGAATAACATGCGACTGGATCTTTCGATATAACCCAGTCGAAGGAGTCACCATTCCTCACTATATGAAAGTGAGATCAAAAAGTGGGAGAATTGTCACCACGTGGGTGACACTGCCAGGCCGCCGTACGCAGTGTACGCACTGTACCAGTGACGCCCACTGGGACAGTCAATGTCCTCTGAGAAAACAGAGGATAGAAAGGCGACGAGTCGAAGATCAAGAGAGGCAAATAATCATTGCCAACACAGAGATCCAACAAGACCTCCCATCAGAGAAACAGACAGAGTCGACCGCTGTCAAACAGACAGCCACACAAAGAGAGACAGTCGAAATTAAGACAACAGCTGACAGTAACATAAAAATCAGCGAAACAGCAAAGGACGGTTTCGTCACTGTCCAGGCCGGCAAAAAGCGCCGGCACAACAGTCAGAAAAAGAACACTCAAGTAGAATCAGAGCCCGAAAGCGAGGGAGAGTCAAGTCAAGCTGAAATCCCCACGATGGGCGTCTAGTAATAGACACCGATACAGACGACTCAACGCAAGATATGCCGACGCCAAAGAAAAAAACAATTTCTAAAAAGAACAAGACATTAACAAACTTTTAAATTCCCTATCATGAAGTGTATTATTTGTTTTAATTTCAATGTTCAACTACGGAGACACGTGAGTTTACCAACAGAAAATTTTTATATCTCTACACACTTTTGCAGGCGTGAGAACGAATGTACATATTGTATTATAAATTTATGGGAGCACGTGGGTGAATGTATCTGTGAGCACGTGGATGAAAGATTTTATTTTACTATAACCTTCGGTGAGAATGTGAGTAAATGTACATGTTGTATATCTTGTTGTGAGCACGTGGGTGAATGTACCTACCTTTTAGTAACCTCTTGTGAGCATGTGGATAAATTTGTTTGTTTTAGTATAACATCCCGTGAGAACGTGGGTAAATGTACATGTTTGATATTATTTTGTTGTGAGAACGTGGGGGGATATATTGGGCTTATTAAAATTAGTTGCGAGCACGTGGTTGAATGCAAGTGCATGTCTGTATGCACGTACTTTGTCATAACCCTTTCATTTATAAATACTTCTACATGTATACATGTAAATAGAATGTATTTTTCTAAATCAATTGGTAAATGGCAGCAACCATCATCATATTAACACTAAATATTAGGGCCTCAGGTCCAAATTAGATCACATCACAACACTCATACACAAACACAAGCCAGATTTCATCTTACTACAGGAAACAAACATACACACAGACGACCACGCATCCCGCATCACAACACGGCTAGGCCTGCGGCACGCGTGCTTCAGCCTAGCCATAAACCATACAGGATCAGGGGTGGATATTTTACAAATATCAGACAGGTGGACGATCATTAGGAAAGACAGAGACAGTGACGGAAGGACAGCCATAGTTCAAGTGAAAGACGACAACAAACACACATACACCATAGTCTGCATACACGCACCACCACATTACGGACAGCAACCAATCTTTTACGACAGACTAGAGAGTCTACTGACACGCTCATACAGGGGACAAAATATTATTTTAGGGGGGGGACTTTAACTGCGTCCTGACAGATATGGACATCACTGGAGGAGAGGTCAGGAAGCAGATAAGGAAAACAAGTAAAGACGACAATCACCAACTGGACATTTTACACACAATAATTGACACCCACGGTTTGACCGATGCATATAGACACACACATCCACACGGCATGGACATCACACACACAAACCACTCCTACAACAGGGCTACACGGCTAGACAGGATCTATGTCCCGTCCACAAATTTCATCAGCCAGGCCACACATATCACAAAAACACTCAAGTTTACAGACCACAAGGCAGTCATTGCAACAATTAACACCGCATACACAAACACTCATTCCAGGAGGTCACCTCACTGGAAATTCAACAACACCCTACTGCAAAACAAAACATATACAGAACACATTAAACAAATTATCCAGCTATACACTGACGACAAAGACATAGATGACATACAGCAGCATTGGGAACTCCTCAAATACACTATACGAGAAAGAACACAAATTCTAGCACTACGGATAAACAAACACAGATTAAGACAAGAAACACTTCTAGAAGAAGCCATCAAATTAACAAAACAAATAGACAGACATGCACCCAACATCATCACACTAGAGGAGGAGTTGGAACAGCACAGACATCACAAATTCCACGGAGCACTGCTTCGCACAGGCTTAAAAACAATCACACAGGAAATTCCCACCAAACAATACATGGCAATAGAACAGAACATACAACGAAACAGACAAATAGGGACAATAATAGACATGGACGGCAACACACAGACTGACACTTCAAATATAACAAAAGCATTTGAAGACTACTACAGGAACCTCTATACGGAAAGTAACACACATCCAAACATACAAGACAAATTTATGCAATACACAAGGAAACTTCCAGACGCTGACAGGGAAAAACTAGACGAAGAACTCACATTAGCTGACATAACAAACGCAATACAATCAATGCAAAAAAAAACAAATCTCCGAGACCTGACGGTCTCACAATAGAATTCTTCCAACATTTCTTTCCTCTCCTAGGCCCTCTTCTTCTCAGAATGTACACAGACTCATTCACAAAGAAACAACTCCCTCCAAGCTTAAACATGTCTTACATAACATTACTCCGCAAAGATAACACAGACAAATCACTTCTTAAAAACTACAGACCCATTTCACTACTTAACACAGACTACAAGATACTAACAAAAGCACTAACAAACAAACTAAAACCCTTCATGGCAACACTCATTCACAAAGATCAACAGTGCAGTGTACAGGGCAGAAACATCCACCAGCACACACATTTTATACGAGACATCATAACGTACACTCATGACAAAGACAGTCAGTCTTCCATTCTATCTCTTGACCAAGAAAAAGCCTTCGACAGAGTATCACATTCCTTTCTCCACAAGACACTACTGAACTGCAACTTAGGAACAAGCTTCAGACAGTGGATACACATTCTGTATTCTAGACCTGAAAGTAAAGTCCTTGTGAACCATTCGTTCACAGAGGCCTTCGGACTAACTAGATCAGTCCGACAGGGATGTTCTCTCTCTCCTTTACTTTACGCTTTGACCATAGAACCGCTCCTAGAGAGCATCAGACAAGACAGTTCCATTAAAGGTACATTCACACCAGGGAAAGGAGAGCAGAAATTGTTAGCCTACGCTGACGATACTGTCTTCTTTCCATCAAACATCACATCAATAGACAACATCCTCAATACTTTCACAGAATTCGGGAAAGGTAGCGGGGCACAGATAAACACACATAAATCATTCATCATGGGCATAGGCAGGTGGAAGAACAAAGTGGACTTTCCCTCTGCTCTAACACCTGTTCCTAACATCAAGTTGTATGGAATTATATATCCTTGCAACCCAAACAGAACACACAAACCAACATGGCAGAACCTAGTCACACAGATAACAGACATGCTGCAGAGATACAAATACAAAACATCCACAATTTTTGGCAGAACAATCATTGTAAACACTTACATCATTCCAAAACTAATATACATAGCTACAGTTTTTAATCCACCTCAGCAAACAATAACAGACATAAGAAAACTCATAAGACATTTTGTTTTTGGAAGCACATTACACAGCATACAACACAAAACACTAATACAACACAAAAAACAAGGAGGTATTTCACTACAGGACATACACACAAAAATTAAAACTCTCAGAATAAGCCACGTAAGCCGCATCATCCAACAACCAGACAATCATATTTTCGCACACTATTACATGGGACTGAGATTACTCAAATTCAGAAAACCCAACAACTCAATACCTCACCATTTCGGTCCCACACCCACATTCTACAAAAATTGCATTCAATCCATCCAAGGACACGACAATCTACTACATCAAAAGACAAACACCATTTACAAACACCTCATTAAACAGCAAGCACCTCCATTACAGTTCAGAATCAAGAGAGGTCCAAAATACTTTCTCACAGACTACACCAGCACTTTCACAAACCTCCACAACCCACACATCGCTCCCAAAGCAAGGGAAGTTACATACAGACTCATATACAGCATGACACCCACAGGACAAGCAGAAAAATGCCAACTTTGCAGGCGAAACATACAAGAAACAGAAGAACACATATTCTACAAATGCAGCACAATCTTACCAGCAAGAACAGAGTTACAACACACACTAGAAACACACACTACACATAAAGTAGACATATACAGATCTATCATGCTAAACACACTGCCAAAAACAACAACACAACAATCCTACACTAAATCCCTAATTCTATTATCGGAATATAGGAATTTAGTGTGGGCTTGCAGAAATGCTGCCGTTTACCAATCGAAAACTTTTAATGCTAATTTGTTTTTACTTATTTATAATAAAAGAGCAATGTCCATTTTTAAACAATTAAATTAAATTTTCAAGAATGAATGGAAGAATGCGAATGATTGATTTTCCACTATTCAAAAGGAAAGACACACCTGTCAAGACTTTTATCTCCCTTGTTTGCCACACAAAGCAAGCATCGCAAGACGTCGGGTGCTCGAGGCTATTGCCGCCTCGTTTTAAGCATTCACTGGCGGACAAGCTATCAGTTAAGCCGCTGACGAAACGCCACACCTGCCAAAACACAGACGTCGGGGGCTATTGTCGCCTCGCTTAGCTACTTTAGTGGCGACAGGCATAAAGAAAGCTTCACCTATTAAGTCGCCGACACAGGCCGGGTTGATCAAGTCTATTGTCGCCTCTGTCGCTCCTATTTTCTTTTGAATGTGTGTCGCAATTTTGGTTGTGTGGTGCAATAGATTGCTTAACTTTTAAATTACATGGAAAATATATGTATCATCACTCATCATCATCATCATCAAATTACATACATGAAATTTATTGTTTGTAAAATGGAATGTATTGTTTTAAAACCGAAATAAAGATTTATAAAAATAAAAAAAAACTGCCCAATTTTTCTCTTTGGCTAAGACGCAAGGCTTATAAACCTTGTCCTAGGTGCAAAGCCGTGTTGTCTGCTCTAGCAACACAGACTGTGTCACGTCGGCTACGTGACACAGTAGTCTTTGGGTACTGCTTTGCTACCTCCCATTATGTCAAAGTTTGAACAGAGAAATTGGGGGGGGGGTGGAAGATGCGTGGTCGGACTAGGTTAACACCCCATGTCCTTAGTGTCGAGATTGCAATCGGCACGTCTGTGTGCTGTTGAATCTGGGCTAGTTTCCACTAGCTAGGCAGCTCTAGCCTAGGGCATCAGTCCTAGTGAGGTGGGGATCCTGGGGACAGCAGCCCTTCCATTTACACAAATGACATGAATGGTTAACCCTTAACTTCTGTTCCCTACATTTCACGTGCCCCTGTAAGACGTAGACACAGGTAAACTAGTCCTCGCCAGCGTTGCTAAATCCTCAGACCTGTTTGATGACATATGCTCTTATTAGAATTATTGGTGTCTTATTCTTTATAATCTAATTATGAAGCATTAAGTAAAAAAAGCCTGAGTAGGCAGACGCACAGAAGCGAGAGTATCCAGCAGAGATGTGAATTCTGTAATATGGTGTGTGAATGTCCGAGCGAGATGTGTGATCGCTGGCCGCTGTGAATTATTGTACATAGTTGCCATTGTTAGGGTTGTCGGAATAAAGATACATGATCGTTCAACATCAGCAGTGTGCAGACATGTATTGATAACATTGATTTAATGATAACAGTCGCTACCTATGCCAGGGCGTTGAAACGAACTGAGAGTTCTCGCGGCACATACAAGACGGAGATTAAACAAGTCAGTTCAGTCAGATTACAGCCAAAGTGCTAGTTGAGGACGTGAGAACCTGACAGATGAGAGAGAGGTGAGCGCACGTTGACCACTGCACGATTTTGTACCTTGTCAAAGTCATCATCGACTGAGCAGTGACAGCAGCCCTCACGGGGCGTTTGTACGTACTATCGACACAAGCGAAGAAAGAACGCTGTTGTCATAAACAGTGTACTACAGTGGACTGTTATTAAAGGCTGTTCAAATGGTGCTGGCAGGTCATTTTCATTGACCTATCATTACCAATATTCATACCATTGTCATTGCCTAACATCGTTTCAAACCTGTTACATGTGAATCATAGGACAATAGACAACAAAAATAAGGCTGTAGGAGGACTGGAGGCTGTAGAAATATAGTTTTACAAAGAATGTTGAGAATACCTTGGACAGTTAAGAATAGTAATGAAAACGTTCTGAAAGAAGCTAAAGCAGGAGGAGAGCTAATATCCAATATTAGGAAGAGACAATTGTCATTTTAATGCCATGCAATGAGAAAGGAACAGATAGAAATATGTTGGTTGTTCCACATGTCTTTATTCAGACTGTCTCTTACTTTGCATGTTGTTTTATCTGATTCCATTTTTATTAAGTGTATCAACCATTTCATTTGTTTATTTTTTAAATGGTGTGGTGTGGTGTGGGTGTGCGTGCGTGCGCGTGTGTGTGTGTGTTTGCTATTCAGGCGCGGGTGAATTTCGATTTCTTCTCAGATTTTCACATCGAATCTTTGAATAATCTTTGTGTTGTTTATTTTCTTTTTTCAAAACATCTATTTTCACAGGTCTGTCTTCTGTGTCCACTCTATGACCATGTTTGGCATTGGTAGCATTGAACTGGCGGAGGAGAGCGGTGCTTTCGGAGTAACTAAAAGTAGTATGACCATAAAGATCATGGCAGTAACTAAATCCATGGCTCGAAATACAACCTTTTACTCACGTGTGTTTTCTGAGTGACTTGATCAGGTAGATCAACAAGGTTCAAAGACAGTAGCTGGTGTCACTAAAGAACCCAAGACTGACAAGTGTACGTTTTATCTTCGTCCCTTGATACTTGACAACAGTAAGCAGACACCAGCGACAATGAAAATTTCGTGGTGGTTGTAGGAAAAACAGTGAACCCGTTCGACAAGAAACAAAAGCGTAAGTTTACCAAAGTCGAAGCAGCTCGCTATGGAGCTCCACGAGATACAGAAAGCAACTGACACCGAAGACGAGCTGTCCACCGCCCACACCTGGCCAGCTCGTCATAGTCAACAGCGAGTCCGAAGAAGAAACACCATCACCATCCTGGGCAGAGAGAACACAATAACACAATCTGAGAACCAAGCACGTTTCAGAACCAAGAAGTGTTTAAATAATTTATTGTTTTAAATTAACATGTACATATTAATATTACATTAATTATCTGACCTACAGTCAGATTTACTATTGTGTGATTGAGTGAAACACACATAATAACACAATAAGTTTATTAACACATAATAAGTTTACATGGGGTGTGTCAGTGTGTAAATAATTTATTGTTTTAAATTAACATGTACATATTAATAGTACATTAATTATCTGACCTACAGTCGCTGATCAACAACCTGGATAAAGCATGCGACCTTTTTTCACTGTCAATTAATGTTCAGAAGACAGTAATACTAAATCAAGGTGACTTCAAACCTATATCTATTACTCTAAAAGACTGCCCACTAGAATCAGTACAGAAATTTACATATCTTGGATCCACAGTTACGCAAACCATCTCTCTTGATGAAGAAATAAACTGTCGAATTGGTAAGGCAGCTACGACCTTTGGCAAACTCACAAAAAGGGCATGGAACAACACGAAACTAACTCAAAAGACTAAACTCTTAATATATCAAACTTGTGTGCTTAGCACACTACTATATGGATCCGAAACCTGGACAACATACTCAAACCAGGAAAAAAGACTAAATGTCTTCCACATGCGATGTCTCCGCAAAATAATGCACATCAAATGGCAGGACAAAATAACCAACTTAACTGTCCTGCAACGTGCTAAGACCCTAACAATCATGTCGATGCTCAGAAGTCGAAGGCTAAGATGGCTGGGGCATGTCCAACGGATGGAAGAAAAACGCATTCCTAGGCAAATACTATATGGCGAGCTAAAACACGAAAAACGACAAATCGGCAGACCTAAACTACGATATAGAGATATCTGCAAATCATCTCTGAAAGACTTTGCCATCTGTGAAAACGACTGGCAACATCTGGCAAGTGATCGCACATCACGGAGAGCACGTATAAGGAACGGTATAACAACATTTGAGACTGTTCTAAGACAGGACTTAGAAGAGAAGAGACTCATGAAAAAGGATGGTAAACCCTGTGGACCAGCGAGCCTGACCTGTTCATTATGTGACCGCGTGTGTTTGTCAAACATTGGTAGAATTAGCCACGAGAGAAGCTGTTCGGCAAAAACAATACCTCAAAAAAATACGCAATAGCCTCCACTAGACCGTCTGACAAGACGAAAAGGGTCATATATTAATAGTAAGTTTTTATCTAAATAATCTACTTACTATAAAAACGGCTTATCATATATATCTATCTATTAATGTTAGGGGACTCGGGTCCAAAGTGAACAAAGTCACCCTATTTTCTCCCGCCATGCTGTATGTTTAATATTGTAGTGTCGATCACCTCTTCAGTATCAAGAAAAGACGATGGTCATATGTTAGACATGTGATTAGGAGAGATAATAACCGAATAACAAAGCAAACCCTCAAATAGGAAACAACAAGTAAGAGGAAAAGAGGCCGACCCAGAGAGACACTGAGAAGAACATTGTTCAGAGAGGCAAGAGAAGCAGGAGTAGGCTCCCTAAGTGAGATAGTTGCTTGCACAGGACAAATGGCGAGATTTGATAAAATATCTTTACAAGAAATGAAAACTGACAGAATAAAAATTTAGATAAGAGAAATAGTATCTGGGTCTATGTCCTATGGGTCGGCAACGAATCGAATAGTAGGTAGGTAGTTTGTTAAGTTTATTTAAGTTAGTTAAGTTAATTTAGTTAAGTTAAGTTTAAGTTTATGTTAAGTTTAAGTTAAGTTTAAATTAAGTTAAGTTTAAGTTAAATTAAGTTAAAGTTAAGTTTAAGTTACGTTAAGTTTAAATTAGGTTTAAGTTAAGTTAAGTTTAGTTTACGTTTAACTTACGTTAAGTTTAATTTAACTTTAAGTTAAGTTTAAGTTAATGTAAGTTTAAGTTAATGTAAGTTTAAGTTAAGTTTGGGTTAAGATAAGTTTAAGTTAAGTTTAAGTTAAGTTTAGGTTTAGTTTAAGTTAAGTTAAGTTAAGTTTAAGTTAAATTAAATTTATGTTAAATTTAAGTTAACTATAAGTTAAGTTGAGTTTAAGTTAAATTAAGTTAAGTTAAGTTTAAGTTAAGTTTAAGTTTAAGTTAAGTTAA
Organism: Megaustenia siamemsis; assembly: GCA_032433765.1. Classification (NCBI taxonomy): domain Eukaryota; kingdom Metazoa; phylum Mollusca; class Gastropoda; order Stylommatophora; family Ariophantidae; genus Megaustenia; species Megaustenia siamemsis. The sequence goes on from JAVIAB010000106.1 coordinate 54,714,527, forward strand.
GTTTAGTTTAAGTTAAGTTTAACTTACGTTAAGTTTAAGATAAGTTTAAGTTAAATTAGTTAGGTGTAAGTTTAAGTTAAGTTAGTCAGCTTTTAGTTTAAATTAAGTTAGCTAGGTTTAAGTTAAGTTACGTTAGTTAAGTTTAAATTTAAGTTAAGTTAGTTCAGTTTAAGTTTAAGTTAAGTTAAGTTTAAGTTAAGTTAAGCTTAAGTTAAGATAGTTAAGTTAAATTTAAGTTAATTTAGTTAAGTTTCAGTTAAGTTAGTTAAGTTAAGTTTACGTTAAATTCGTTAAGTTAAGTTTCAGTTAAGTTTAAGTTAAGTTAGTTAAGTTAATTTTAAGTTACGTTTGTTAAGTTAGTTAAGTTAAGTTTAAGTTTAAGTTAAGTTAATTAAGTAAAATTAAGTTAAGTTAGTTAAGTTAAGTTTAAGATAAATTTAATTTATTTTAAGTTTAAGTTAAGTTTAAGTTGAGTTATGTTTAACTTAAGTTTAAATTAAGTTTAGATTAAGTTAAGTTTAAGTTAAGTTAAATTTAAGTTAAGTTAAAATTAACTTTAAGTTAAGTTTAAAGTTAGTCAGCTTTAAGTTTAAATTAAGTTAGCTAGGTTTAAGTTTAAGTTAAGTTAAGTTAAGTTAATTAAGTTAAGGTTAAGTTAAGTTAATTAAGTTAAGTTTAAGTTAAGTTAGACAAAGTTAAGTTTCATTAAAATTTAAGTTAAGTTAGTTAAGTTAGTTAAAGTTAAGTTAGTTAAGTAAGTAAAGTTAAGTTTAAGTTTAAGTTACGTAAAGTTAATTAAGTTAAGATTAAGTTAATTTAAGTCAGTTAAGTTAAGTTTAAGTTAAGTTAGTAACGTTAAGTTAGTTACGTTAATTTATGTTAGTTAAGTTAAGTTAGTTAAGTTAAGTTAGTTAAGTTAAGACTAATTTAAGTTAAGATTAATTTTAAGTTAGGGTTATGTTAAGTTTAAGTTAAGTTTATGTTAAGTTTAAGTTAATTTAAGTTAAGTTTAAGTTAAGATATTTAAGTTAAGTTGAAGTTAAGTTAGTTAAGTTTAAGTTGAGTTATTAATGTTAAGTTTATGTTAAGTTAAGTTAGTTAAGTTTAAGTTAAGTTAGTTAAGTTAAATTGAAGTTAAGTTCGTTAATTTAAGTTTCAGTTAAGTTTAAGTTAAGTTAGTTAAGTTAAGTTTAAGTTAAATTCATTAGGTTGAGTTTCAGTTAAGTTTAAGTTAAGTTAGTTAAGTTAAGTTTAAGTTAAGTTTGTTAAGTTAAGTTTAAGTTAAGTTTGTTAAGTTAAGTTTAAGTTTAAGTTAAGTTAATGAAGTTAAAATTAAGTTAAGTTAAGTTAGTTAAGTTAAGTTTCAGTTAATTTTAAGTTAAGTTAGTTAAGTTAAGTTTAAGTTAAGTTAGTTAAGTTAAGTTAAGTTAATTAAGTTAAGATTAAGTTAAGTTAAGTTAATTAAGTTACATTTAAGTTAAGTTAGTTTATTTAAGTTAGTTACGATAAGTTAAGTCAGTTAAGTTAAGTTAGTTAAGCAAAGTTAAGTTAGTTAAGTTAAGACTAAGTTAAGTTAAGATTAAGTTAAGATTGTTTTAAGTTAAGTTTATGTTAAGTTTAAGTTAAGTTTATATTAAGTTTAAGTTAATTTAAGTAAAGCTTAATTTAATTTAAGTTTAAATTAAGTTGAAGTTAAGTTAAATTTATGTTAAGTTTAAGTTATGTTAAATTTATGTTAATTTTAAGTAAAGTTTAAGTTAAGTTAAGTTAATTAAGTTAAGATTAAGTTAATTTAAGTCAGTTAAGTTAAGTTTAAGTTAAGTTAGTTACGTTAAGTTAGTTACTTTAAGTTAAGTTAGTTAAGTTAAGTTAGTTAAGTTAAGTTAGTTAAGTTAAGATAAGTTAGTTAAGTTAGTTAAGTTAAGACTAATTTAAGTTAAGATTAAGTTTAAGTTAGGTTTATGTTAGGTTTATGTTAAGTTTAAGTTAAGTTTATGTTAAGTTTAAGTTAATTTAAGTTAAGTTTAAGTTAATTTAAGTTTAAGTTAAGTTTAAGTTAAGTTAAATTTATGTTAAGTTTAAGTTATGTTAAATTTATGTTAATTTAAATTTAAGTTTAAGTTAAGTTAAGTTTAAGTTTAGTTAATTTTAAGTTAAGTTAAGCTTAAGTTAAGTTAAGTTTCATTTAAGTTAGTTAAGTTTATGTTAAGTTAGTTAAGTTTAATTTAAGTTAGTTAAGTTAGTTACGTTAAAATTATGTTAAGATACTTAAGTTAAGTTGAAGTTAAGTTAGTTAAGTTTGAGTTATTAATGTTAAGTTTATGTTAAGTTAAGTTAGTTAAGTTTAAGCTAAGTTAGTTAAGTTAAGTTGAAGTTAAGTTCGTTAATTTAAGTTTCAGTTAAGTTTAAGTTAAGTTAGTTAAATTAGTTAAGTTTAAGTTTAAGTTTAAGTTAAGTTAATTAAGGTAAGATTAAGTTAAGTTAATTAAGTTAAGATTAAGTTAAGTTAGGTAAGTTAAGATTGTTAAGTTAGGTAAGTTAAGATTGTTAAGTTAAGTTAAGTTAAGTTAAGTTAAGTTAAGTTAGTTAAGTTAAGTTTAAGTTAAATTCATTAAGTTAAGCTTCAGTTAAGTTTAAGTTAAGTTAGTTAAGTTAAGTTTAAGTTAAGTTTGTTAAGTTTGTTAAGTTAAGTTTAAGTTAAGTTAATTAAGTTAAAATTAAGTTAAGTAAGTTAGCTAAGTTAAGTTTCAGTTAATTTTAAGTTAAGATAGTTAAGTTAAGTTTAAGTTAAGTTAGTTAAGTTGAATTTAAGTTTAAGTTAAGTTAAGTTAATTAAGTTAAGATTAAGTTAAGTTAAGTTAATTAAGTTAAATTTAAGTTAAGTTAGTTTTGTAAAGTTAGTTACTATAAGATAAGTTAGTTAAAGTTAAGTTAGTTAAGTTAAGACTAAGTTAAGTTAAGATTAAGTTTAACTTGAGTTAGGTAAGTTAAGTTTAAGTTACGTTCATTAAGTTAAGTTTATGTATATTTAAGTTAAGTTTAAGTTAAGTTTAAGTTAAGTGTAACTTAAGTTAGGTAAGTTAAGTTTAAGTTAAGTTTAAGTTAAGTTAAAGTTAAGTTAAAGTTAAGTTTAAGTTAAGTTTAAGTTACGTTTATGTTAAGTTTAAGTTGAGTTAGGTAAGTTAAGTTTAAGTTAAATTAAGTTAAGTTAGTTAAGTCAAGTTAGTTAAGTTAAGTTAGTTAAGTTAAGTTAGTTAAGTTAAGTACGTTAAGTTAAGTTAGTTAAGTTGAGTTAGTTAAGTTGAGTTAGTTAAGTTAAGTTAGTTAAGTTAGTTAAGTTAAATTAGTTAAGTTAAGTTAGTTAAGTTAGTTTAGTTAAGTCTAAGTTAAGTTTAGATTAAGTTAGGTTTAAGTTAAGTTAAGATTAAGATAAGTTTAATTTATTTTAAGTTTAGGTTAAACCTAAGTTGAGTTATGTTAATTTAAGTTTAAATTAAGTTAAGATTAATTTAAGTTAAAGTTTAAGTTTTAAGTTTTAAGTTAAGTTAACGTTAAGTTAAGTTTAAGTTAAGTTTAAGTTAAGTTAAGTTTAAGTTATTTTAAGTTTAAGTTAAGTTTAAATTAAGTTTAAATTAAGTTAAAGTTATGTTAAATTAAAGTTAAGTTAAGTTGGTTAAGTTAAGTTTAAGTTAAGTTAGTTAAGATAAGTTAGTTAAATTAGTTCAGTTAAGTTTAAGTTGAGTTAGGTAAGTTAAGTTTAAGTTAAATTAAGTTAAGTTAGTTAAGTCAAGTTAGTTAAGTTAAGTTAGTTAAGTTAAGTTAGTTAAGTTAAGTACGTTAAGTTACGTTAGTTAAGTTGAGTTAGTTAAGTTGAGTTAGTTAAGTTAAGTTAGTTAAGTTAAATTAGTTAAGTTAAGTTAAGTTAGTTAAGTTAGTTTAGTTAAGTCTAATTTAAGTTTAGATTAAGTTAAGATTTAGTTTAAGTTAAGTTTAAGTTAATTTTAAGTTAAGTTTAAGTTAAGTTAAGATTAAGATAAGCTTAATTTATTTTAAGTTTAGGTTAAGTTTAAGTTGAGTTATGTTTAATTTAAGTGTAAATTAAGTTGAGATTAATTTAAGTTAAAGTTTAAGTTTTAAGTTTTAAGTTAAGTTAACGTTAAGTTAAGTTTAAGTTATGTCTAAGTTAAGCTAAGTTTAAGATAAGTTTAAGTTGAAATAAATTTAAGTTAAGTTTAAGTTAAGTTTAAGTTAAGTTAAGTTTAAGTTATTTTAAGTTTAAGTTAAGTTTAAATTAAGTTTAAATTAAGTTAAATTTATGTTAAATTTAAGTTAAATTAAGTTGGTTAAGTTAAGTTTAAGTTAAGTTAGTTAAGATAAGTAAGTTAAATTAGTTCAGTTAAGTGTAACTTAAGTTAGGTAAATTAAGTTTAAGTTAAGTTAGTTAAGTTTGTTAAGTTTGTTAAGTTAAGTTTAAGTTTAGTAAATTAAGTTAAGATTACGTTAAGTTAAGTTAATTAAGTTAAGTTCGTTAATTTAAGTTTCAGTTAAATTTAAGTTAAGTTAGCTAATTTAAGTTAGTTAAGTTAAGTTTAAGTTTAAGTTAAGTTAATTAAGTTAAGATTAAGTTAAGTTAGTTAAGTTTATGTAAAGATAGTTTAGTTAAGTTTACGTTAAGTTAAGTTAGTTAAGTTAAGTTTAATTAAGTTTAAGTTAAGTTTAAGTTAAGTTTAAGTTAAGTTAAGTTAGGTTTAAGTTAAGTATAAGTTAAGTTAAGTTTAAGTTAAATTAGGTTAAGTTTAAGTTAAGTTAAGCTTAGGTTAAGTTAAAGTTAACTAAAGTTGGTTAAGTTAAGTTTAAGTTAGGTTAGTTAAGATAAGTTAGTTAAATTAAGTTTAAGTTAAGTTAGTTCAGTTAAGTGTAACTAAAGTTAGGTAAGTTAAGTTTAAGTTAAGTTTGGTAAGTTATGTTTAAGTTAAGTTAGTTCAGTTAAGTGTAACTTAAGTTAGGTAAGTTAAGTTTAAGTTAAGTTAGTTAAGTTTGTTAAGTTAGTTAAGTTAATTAAGTTAAGTTTATGTTAAGTTTGACTTCAGTTAGGTAAGTTAAGTTTAAGTTACATTCATTAGTTAAGTTTATGCTAAGTTTAAGTTAAGTTTAAGTTAAGTTTAAGTTTAGTTTAAATTAAGTTTAAGTTAAGTTTAAGTTAAGTTTAAGTTAAATTTAAGTTAAGTTTAAGTTAATATTTAAGTAAATTTAAGTTAAGTTTGAGTTAAGTTTAAGTTAAGTTTAAGTTAAGTTTAAGTTAAGTTTAAGTTAAGTTTATGTTAAGTTTAAGTTGAGTTAGGTAAGTTAAGTTTGTTAAGTTAAGTTAGTTACGTTAAGTTAAGTTAGTTAAGTTAAGTTAGTTAAGCTGAATTAGTTAAGTTAAGTTAGGTAAGTTAGTTAAGTTAAATTAGTTATGTTAAGTTAGTTAAGTTAGTTTAGTTAAGTCTAAGTTAAGTTTAGATTAAGTTAAGATTAATTTAAGTTAAGTTTAAGTTAAGTTTAAGTTAAGTTAAGTTTAATTCAAGTTAAATTAAGTTTAAGTTAAGTTAAGCTTAAGTTAAGTTAGTTAAGTTAAGTTTATGTTAAGTTAATTAAGTTAAGTTTAAGTTAAGTTAGTTAAGTTAGTTAAGTTAAGATTATGTTAAGATATTTAAGTTAAGTTGAAGTTAAGTTAGTTAAGTTAAGTTTCAGTTAAGTTTAAGTTAAATTAGTTAAGTTACGTTTAAGTTTAAGTTAAGTTAGTTAAGTTAAGATTAAGTTAAGTTAGTTAAGTTCAGTTTAAGTTACGTTAGCTATGTTAAGTTTGAGATAAGTTAAGTAAGTTAAGTTTAAGTAAAGTTATTTAAGTTAAGTTTAAGTTAAGTTAGGTATGTTTAGTTTAAGTTAAGTTTGTTAAGTTAAGTTAGTTTAGTTAAGTTAAGTTAAGTTAAGTTAGTAAAGTTAAGTTAGTTAAGTTAAGATAGTTAAGTCAAGTTTAACTTAAGTTAGTTAAGTTAAGTGTAAGTTAAGTTAGGTAAGTTAAGTTTAAGTTAAGTTTGTTAATATAAGTTTAAGTTAAGTTAAGTTAAGTTAGTTAAGTCAAGTTAGTTAAGTTAAGTTAGTTAAGTTAAGTACGTTAAGTTACGTTAGTTAAGTTGAGTTAGTTAAGTTGAGTTAGTTAAGTTAAGTTAGTTAAGTTAAATTAGTTAAGTTAAGTTAAGTTAGTTAAGTTAGTTTAGTTAAGTCTAATTTAAGTTTAGATTAAGTTAAGATTTAGTTTAAGTTAAGTTTAAGTTAATTTTAAGTTAAGTTTAAGTTAAGTTAAGATTAAGATAAGCTTAATTTATTTTAAGTTTAGGTTAAGTTTAAGTTGAGTTATGTTTAATTTAAGTGTAAATTAAGTTGAGATTAATTTAAGTTAAAGTTTAAGTTTTAAGTTTTAAGTTAAGTTAACGTTAAGTTAAGTTTAAGTTATGTCTAAGTTAAGCTAAGTTTAAGATAAGTTTAAGTTGAAATAAATTTAAGTTAAGTTTAAGTTAAGTTTAAGTTAAGTTAAGTTTAAGTTATTTTAAGTTTAAGTTAAGTTTAAATTAAGTTTAAATTAAGTTAAATTTATGTTAAATTTAAGTTAAATTAAGTTGGTTAAGTTAAGTTTAAGTTAAGTTAGTTAAGATAAGTAAGTTAAATTAGTTCAGTTAAGTGTAACTTAAGTTAGGTAAATTAAGTTTAAGTTAAGTTAGTTAAGTTTGTTAAGTTTGTTAAGTTAAGTTTAAGTTTAGTAAATTAAGTTAAGATTACGTTAAGTTAAGTTAATTAAGTTAAGTTCGTTAATTTAAGTTTCAGTTAAATTTAAGTTAAGTTAGCTAATTTAAGTTAGTTAAGTTAAGTTTAAGTTTAAGTTAAGTTAATTAAGTTAAGATTAAGTTAAGTTAGTTAAGTTTATGTAAAGATAGTTTAGTTAAGTTTACGTTAAGTTAAGTTAGTTAAGTTAAGTTTAAGTTAAGTTTAAGTTAAGTTTAAGTTAAGTTTAAGTTAAGTTTAAGTTAAGTTAAGTTAGGTTTAAGTTAAGTATAAGTTAAGTTAAGTTTAAGTTAAATTAGGTTAAGTTTAAGTTAAGTTAAGCTTAGGTTAAGTTAAAGTTAACTAAAGTTGGTTAAGTTAAGTTTAAGTTAGGTTAGTTAAGATAAGTTAGTTAAATTAAGTTTAAGTTAAGTTAGTTCAGTTAAGTGTAACTAAAGTTAGGTAAGTTAAGTTTAAGTTAAGTTTGGTAAGTTATGTTTAAGTTAAGTTAGTTCAGTTAAGTGTAACTTAAGTTAGGTAAGTTAAGTTTAAGTTAAGTTAGTTAAGTTTGTTAAGATAGTTAAGTTAATTAAGTTAAGTTTATGTTAAGTTTGACTTCAGTTAGGTAAGTTAAGTTTAAGTTACATTCATTAGTTAAGTTTATGCTAAGTTTAAGTTAAGTTTAAGTTAAGTTTAAGTTTAGTTTAAATTAAGTTTAAGTTAAGTTTAAGTTAAGTTTAAGTTAAATTTAAGTTAAGTTTAAGTTAATATTTAAGTAAATTTAAGTTAAGTTTGAGTTAAGTTTAAGTTAAGTTTAAGTTAAGTTTAAGTTTATGTTAAGTTTAAGTTGAGTTAGGTAAGTTAAGTTTGTTAAGTTAAGTTAGTTACGTTAAGTTAAGTTAGTTAAGTTAAGTTAGTTAAGCTGAATTAGTTAAGTTAAGTTAGGTAAGTTAGTTAAGTTAAATTAGTTATGTTAAGTTAGTTAAGTTAGTTTAGTTAAGTCTAAGTTAAGTTTAGATTAAGTTAAGATTAATTTAAGTTAAGTTTAAGTTAAGTTTAAGTTAAGTTAAGTTTAATTCAAGTTAAATTAAGTTTAAGTTAAGTTAAGCTTAAGTTAAGTTAGTTAAGTTAAGTTTATGTTAAGTTAATTAAGTTAAGTTTAAGTTAAGTTAGTTAAGTTAGTTAAGTTAAGATTATGTTAAGATATTTAAGTTAAGTTGAAGTTAAGTTAGTTAAGTTAAGTTTCAGTTAAGTTTAAGTTAAATTAGTTAAGTTACGTTTAAGTTTAAGTTAAGTTAGTTAAGTTAAGATTAAGTTAAGTTAGTTAAGTTCAGTTTAAGTTACGTTAGCTATGTTAAGTTTGAGATAAGTTAAGTAAGTTAAGTTTAAGTAAAGTTATTTAAGTTAAGTTTAAGTTAAGTTAGGTATGTTTAGTTTAAGTTAAGTTTGTTAAGTTAAGTTAGTTTAGTTAAGTTAAGTTAAGTTAAGTTAGTAAAGTTAAGTTAGTTAAGTTAAGATAGTTAAGTCAAGTTTAACTTAAGTTAGTTAAGTTAAGTGTAAGTTAAGTTAGGTAAGTTAAGTTTAAGTTAAGTTTGTTAATATAAGTTTAAGTTAAGTTAGTTAAGTTTAAGTTAAGTTTAAGTTAAGTTTAAGTTAAGTTTAAGTTAAGCTTAAGTTTAAGTTAAGTTAAGTTTAAGTTAAGTTTATGTTAAGTTAAGCTTAAGTTAAGTTAGTTAAGTTTCAGTTAAGTTAGTTAAGTTAATTTTCTTTTAAGTTAGTTAGGTTAAGTTTATGTTAAGATAGTTATGTTAAGTTTAAGTTATGTTAAGTTAGTTAAGTTTAAGTTAAGTTAGTTAAGTTAAGTTTAAGCATCTGGACATCCTCATTCCTTACACTTGACACCGTACAAATGCTCTTTCCGCTAAACTAATCTATCTGTCTCCATATGTACACACAGCTTCCCATTATTTTTTCTTCATCTTGTGTAATTTTGCAAATAAATATTGAGGACATCTTTCTTCTGCATACCTGAAGGTTAATATGTTTATGGTTATGGAAGGCCCCGGTATCACTGCAAACGAATTAAAATCCATAATTGCTCAACCACCCGTGCCAGTAGAATCATCCGAATTACTATCTCATCTCCCAAAAAAAGAAAGGTATCTTTAGTCCCCATCATAGCAGTCTCAGCACACACCAAAAAACATAAGGCGAAAATGCACAGAAAGTTAAACAAAAACCGTTTGTTCCCTGTTATACGATATAATAAAAATCGGAAATCGGAATATTGAAACACGATTAAAATGGATGAAACACACAGCTCACGGCGTGCACAGAGCACTTAACTCAGTAGCTCCTGCAACAAGCCAGACTTAGAAAATGAGGAAACTGCAACAAGGAACACTTTTCAGACGTAGCCTCTAATGGTTCCTGCAGCCTCTCCACTATATTGACAGAATGTTCACGTTCTCGTGAAAATGATAATCGTCGTTCATCATTGAGTGCCTTCTCCGCAACGAAGGTTGGCTACCATGGATCGCCATTCTACTTTGTTTCTTGCTTTGATGGTCAGGCTGTCATAGATTGACTTGTCCATCTTTTGATGTTACTCCTCCATGTTAGTCTTGGTCTGCCTCTGCCTCTTTTACCTTGTATTCTTCCTTCCACTATTACTTTTAGTAGGCTGTTGCGTCTTTTAACATGCCCCCAAAATTTCATTTTTCTTATCTTAATTGTATTTAGTAGATTATTTTTTATTTTCAGTTGTTTTAAAACGTCATTGTTTGTTTTCTTTTCTTTCCATCCAATTCTACCTATCTTCTATACATCCACATTTCAAAGGTTTCAATTTTCTGTTCTGTTTTCTTGTCTAATGTCCATGTTTATGCACCATACAGGACTAGGTTATATTATGTCCAAGGTAGTTGTAGCTCTGGACTGTCTCCAGATGTATTCCTTCAACTGTGATATTTAATTGTAGGTCTTGAGAATTTTCTTTGTTTATGATCATAGTTTTAGTATTTTTTATATTCATATCTAGTCCATATATTTTGCTTGTTATGTTTATCACATTAAGCAATTTGTGTAGGTCTTTAGGATTTTCTGCTAGTAGAACAGTATCATCAGCATATCTTAGGTTATTGATTATCTTTCCATTAATGTTTTGGTCTGGCATATGATCGTCATATTTTTTGTTTTTATGTATAGCGCTTGAAGATGTTAGGATATCGTTTTTGTCTCCAAATCCGAACATATGAAACACTGTTAGTCATCGGATTATCCCCGTCGAAATAAAAAAAAAAAACAGACCAAAAGATCTACCCTGCAATGTGAATTTGTGAAATTATAAACCAGTTCACATGTCAACCCTCTATCTCATAGTAGCCCTCTTGAAACTAGACAACATCCCTCCTGACTAACAGGAAACTATGGGAGTCACCCCGGCTGCTGCAAAGTCATGAACAAAGCTCCGTCATGTCATATTTTACCATTAGCGCTAGGCCGGTCTAGGAATATGTGATCAGCTATCAATATGATGACGTAGCACACACAACAATCAGGTTAATATTTGTTCGTATTCTCCCACGTTTCCTCCGGTAATGTTTTTAATCTTCTTCTTAAGAACGCAAACACTTCATCTGATCTTAAATTTATATTCCTTAGTTAAGTTCTTTATTTGTCGTTAAGTGAGCTAAATTTTCTATACTTTCTATTCACTCTCTAAACTCCGATGGTTCTCCTTTGAACGTGGCAATACTATTGCTAATATTTTGATAGTTCATTGCTAGCCTCAATTCACCTACCGTTTCAGTTACTAGTCGCATCGCTTCATTGCCAGGATCTAAGGTTTTTGCCATGTTTTATTATGTTATCCTTAGCAATAATATAATTTTTCACTTCGATCGATTTGCTCGGCTGTAAACAAATTTTCTATCGTCTGCTTATATCTAACTGTTGATTCTATGTGTGCAAGAGTTTGTTCCATATCTATATAATTAGGCAATTAACATTTGCCTTTTGTACCCTGCCAACATTTGCATGAAACGATTGATAATTTAATCTAATTTAACAACATATTTTCAATTCATAATACAAAGGTCTTGATTCGTCTCTCTCTGGAAGGAAAGCAAAGTTTATGTTAACTGCTGTGGACAAATTTCAATTCAATTTATTAACTTAAAAATATATTTAAAATACTATTTTATAACGATTGTATTCTACTAAATAATTCAGTAATTTTCATTTCAACAATCAATTCAAAATAGCAATCAATCAATTCCTAAATATAATTAAATAAGTAATCCACACTTGATCCTTGGAAAATGAAAGTACACACGCGATGTTTATATTTCTTGAGCAAGAAGCAGGTTACACTCACGCGGTCACGTGATTACACGGCTGTCTCTCCAGACACGTTTTAAGTTCGGCGATCTCACAATGTCACAATGTTCCCTTTTTGACCTGGATTTGTCGAACGTTACTTGACGATTTCAATCTTAATCAGTCTTAAACGTGCTCAGTTATCTTGCAATATTTGAGAGTCTCGTGACATGACGGGCTGAAGTTATTTGAATTCTGTAGTTGTGAACTTGTTTGCATAAATGTGACTTGTCTCTATAACGAGCATGTTTTGTCTTGAGCTGCCATAATAACTTGAGCCTGTTTTGTCTTGAGCTTTCGTGATAACTTCAGCATGTTTTGTCTTGAGCTACTATAACTTTGCTATTTCGAGTTCTTGATCAATTGTCCGACTTGCATATTAAATATTAACTTGAATATATATCTATCTATCTATTGACCTTTCGAGCCGTAGCCGGCCCATAGGGCGTAGACCAAGATACTCCTTCCCTTATCTGAATTTTTGTTCTAGCAGTTTTCTTTTAAAGATATTTTATCAAATTTCGCCATTTTTCTCTGTTCTGTGCAAGCAGCTTTATCTCACTGAGGGAGCCGAATCCTACTACTCTTGCCTCTCTCATCAATGTTCTTCTCAGTGTCTCCCTGGGTCTTCCTCTTTTCCTCTTACCTGTTGTTTCCCATATGAGGGCTTGCTTTGTTATTTGGTTATTATCTCTTCTCATCACGTTGAACATATGACCATCGTCTTTTCTTTATTACTGAAGATATTAGTGGTTGATTGGCGATTTCTGTAATTTCCTCGTTTGTTTTGAATTCGTTCCATGCTATACCAAGTATTTTTCTTAGACATTTATTTTCGAATGCGTTCAACTTTGTTTCTATATATCTTGTTGCTGCTTTCCACCCTTCACATGCATACGTAAGGGTTGATAGTGCATTTGATTTGAATAGCATAAGTTTTGTGTTTGTGCTGATTAGTTTTGATTTCCACAACTTTTCGAGGCTTCTGAAAGACATTGCTGCTTTAGCTATTCTGATTCTAATTTCTTTGCTTGTATCCCATTCTCGATCAATATGATTTCCAAGATAGATAAAGTGATCAATCTCTTCTACTGCTTTGTTTTCCGTGTATATTTTGTCATCTGTTGGAATTAAACTTTTCATAACTTTAGTCTTTTCATGATTGATCTCAAGCCCAATTTTGCTGGCTATTGATGATAGTTCATTTGTGTTTTCCTGCATCGTTTATATATATATATAAACATATATATATATATATATATATATATATATATTATATATATATATATATATATATATATAGCTTGCTTATTCCTTGCACTGAACCTGACTTTTCTTGCTACTTGATTTACTTCGTAAGTTAGATCCAATATCAACATTTTGTACTGTTAATATAATTCTTATTTTCTTGTTATTCTCAGTAACATTGTTTAATTATTCTTGACAGCTTGAGTCTTGAGGATTTAAAAAAAAAATAGAAATGCTTCATCATATAGCTTGACTTATTTCACATCCAAAATGTCTAAAGGAGTATTTTACTGATTCGTTATACTTGGAAAAATAATAATAGTTCATTAGTTCATTAACATCCTGTGTGTTACCGGGGCCTCATTATGAGTAAAGAATAGTGACATTGTGACCTTCCAAGCATGTCGTAAGAGGCGACTAAGGAGATTGATTGATGGCTTGACAAGCTGTCATTGTAAAAAGTATTGTTATGGAAACAGAGCCATAGATTTTAGAAGCAGTGATCTCTGCAATATGTGCCATTTTTGCACGCAAGGTTTCTGTTTTTGAGATTGGTTCTGCTAAGGTGACCATATTTTTGAAATCCCATTCAGGGACGGAATAATTTTACTTCAATTTTCCACCAATAAAATTACATTTCTTCTTGCTGTCATTTTCAAGTGAATAATACATACATTTTAAAACATCTAATAATATAGACCTACAATACGCTATCAGGATAATCAGGAGATAAAAAAAAACAGTGATATTCACTTAAATTGAAGGTGAAACAGAGATGCTGTACTTTTCAGATGAGTGAATTTTCTGTAAAATGTCCTTCTTTGTATGCAGCATCTTATAAAATTCGACACATGTTCCCTCATAGTTCACTTTGGTGATCAACATGGCTTTTAAAGTTTCAACACCTAGTTGTGTTTTATCATTTGTCCACAAACTGTTCATCAGAGAAAACACTCGTTCTGTTGCAGCATTTGTTCCAGGTAGACACAAAAAGAACTCTGCCAACTTCAGAATATGTGAAACGGGCACATGATTGTTTCTGAAGTGGGAAGCTAGTTCAACCCAACGCTGCCCTGGTAATGTTTTATTAAGACTCCACTCACTAATTTTTTGTGAAGTAACGAACGGTTTCATGTAGACATATTCGTCATACATTTCATTTTCTGGAAAGTCGACTGAAGGCACTGTTTGACTCACTAATGATGAAGACTTCTCAATATCTTCCCAATTTGGTGTTCTGTTCAGCATTACCCAGCTGTAAGACTCTAGGTTTTGAAAATTATTTGCAGCCCATTTCTTCAAATAACTTAAAGCTGTTTCATAAAATGAAGAAACACTGGCGTTAAACTTGTTCACATCATCACGTGGAAATCCTTCCATTTCCAGCTTTTTAAGGATTATCTGAACTCTTGATGGCAAGAAGCCGTCTTCCAGCTTGGACTCCAAGATAGCTTTCAACCTATTGATGTTGTCAATGACTTCAAATACAGTGACCATCTGTCCCTCTACTTTCTGCACTGCTTCGTGGAAAGAGGATGCCTGACTGTGAACCAAAATAAGCCATGCCTCAGACAGTGGGTTTTCAAAGAATTCCTGTATAAAAACTGGGCATCTGTCTTGAGATTCAAAATATGATTTTAGAGGCAGGAACATGTAAAGAACCCTTTCAACAGCAGGCAAGAGCGCAAGCCACCTAGTTTGTGCATAACATAAAATCATCTGGAAGTCTGTCGACAAACTGACAAAACTCCTTGAGACTTTCAACTCTAACTGTGTATGATTTGAAGTACAGATAAATTTTTGCAATAGTCATTTCAACATCAAAAGGCAATACATCTGCAGCTGCTCGAACAGTGTTGTGAAAAATATCGCAAGCACACCCAACACATATCAAACTATGTCCAAGGTTTTCTTTCAGTTTTGTGAAAACATTGTTCTGTCCTTTTCTTTCAGCGCCCTCAAAATTAGAATTTGTGTTGTCTGCACATAATCCAACTACTTTCAGTTCTAAACCATTTTCAGTTAGACAGTCAATAAGAAAACTACTTACTATATCAGAGGTTTCGCCCGGCAATGACTTCAACTCCAGTATTTTAACTTTCAGTCCCTTATTACGATCAAAGTATCTGACAAGCAAAGGAAAAATCTTGATTTCTTTGTGGTTGGAGGCATCTGTCAGTATGGAGATAAATATTACGTTTTCTAGGTCACATCTCAACTCGTTTAGAGCATGGGGTGTGAACACATTCCGAATAATAGCTTCTGTTTTCGTACGTGCACAAGAAAATTTTGGTTCTAAAGTGACCTGAAGCAATTTTGATGTGCAGTCCATAGATCTAAACGTGTGATTGTGCATCACTGTATGATATGCAAAGGCACCTTCTGTAGCAGCTAACTGTTCTTCTTTGTCACCAACCTGTTCAGCTCGAAAAAAATGTGTCAACGACGAGCTTGATGCAGCAGTAGCGACGGCTCTCTTATGTTTATCACTATTTATGTGGCTCTTAATATCACCACGTCCACTATGGTTAATAGTAAACCCGGATGAACATATATTACATCTTACAGTGAAGTCTGATGACAATGTAGACTTTTTTTTATAAAAGGGTATTCATTTTGTAAATCTTGATTAAAACTACAATTACGCTTCGGTGCCATTTTTTGCGAAAGTGAAAGTGAAAGTTAGTAACACAACGAATATATACGAGATTTAAAACTAGGAGCGCATTCTACTGTTTTGATATTAAACAAAATTGTCTACACAGCAACGGAATCATATTTTTTTAATTGAAGAAATGTACGCCGTCATGGGACGCACCAAAATGGCAGCTTATTTACATTCGAGCTATGGACTAAGCAATGTTTACTTTGAATACCACGATATATGTTATTGCAGCGAGTTGGCAGATTTTTGAAAATGTATTCAGGGGTTTGAACATAAATGTTTGTTCACAGTTCGTTAACCTTCGCTGTAGATAAAGTCGTTAAACTGATGGCTTAGTTTGTGACTTTGGTTGCTAAGGACCTAACTTGTGCAAACGGATGGCATTGGCAAGGATCATTTTGAATCTATGAAGTGGGCTCATTTTGTGTTTAACTCAAAAGCATATGTGCTTTTTAACCAAAGACTTTTTTTTTGGGGGGACTCAATGAAGATATCCCCGATGGAAGAATAAATTGTACTATTAGTCCCATAAATGATTCGCTTCCAGAGGTTTATGATGTAAACAAAGCAGTTTTGTCATTGCAAGTTAATAATATCCACACCTATAATTGGTCAGGATTGGGTAGCAGCAGCAGCTTTATAGCGAACACAGAAAACATCACAGGATTGTGCTGTTCTGAAACAGCTATGTCATGCTACCCTAGAATTGCCTATAATGGGATTACTGTGACCACAAACCACTCTCCATGTGTGTGCCACATATTTACACCCCAGAATGAAATTCTGAATATAACAACATCATGTGCCTTCTGTGATATTAATGACCACAGACCAGGAGTCTCCAGTATGATTGATACAACTGTTGCACCAAGCACTTCATCAGCAAAGCCATATCTATGAAATGTTCATCTGACATTGTTCTTGAATGATGTCCAAGATAATGAGACATCAAAATCGTGTGGCGGCGGCTACAAGAATGGAGCGGAGAACATCATCAATTGTGTTTTTACTAACTACAGGTCATGTGGCTTCTGTTGGATTGGAAATGATAACTTACCACCACTGTGTGTCTATATGTTTGGAATTGGAGTCATCAATGATGGCCTAACATCATCAAGTGCTACGACGATCATCATTTTCGGGAGGACGTAAACTCCCATAGTATATGGTGGATAGGCGGCAGGAACCATTGAAGGCTATGTCTGAAAAGTGTTCCTTCTTGCAGTTTCCTCATATTCCAAGTCCGGCTTGTTGCAGGAGCTACTGAGTTAAGTGCTCTGTGCACACCGTGAGCTGTGTCTCATCCGTTTTTATCCTGCTTCGATATCCCGCTTGTTTACGATGAATGATGATATCGTATGACGGGGAACAGTTGGCTGTGTTCACTTTCTGCGCGGTTTCGCCTTATGTCTTTTGGCGTGTGCTGAGACTGCTGCGATGGGGACTACAGTTACCTTTCTTTGTTTGGGAGATGAGTTAGTAATTCGGATGATTCCACTGGCACGGGAGGTTGAGCAATTATGGATTTTAATTCGTTTGCTGTGAGACCGAGGCCTTCCATAACCAATAACCAATGTACGCCGTATACCAAAATGGCAAAATTGGTAAACGTTTGTGTCCCAAATTATTTTTTATCAAATCCGGGACAAAAGCTAAAAAATATGCCAAAATCGGGACAAAACCGGTACGGCAGCTAATCCGGGACAAAGGTTCAAAAAATGTCAAATTCTGGGACTGTCCCGGACAATCCGGGACGAATGGTCACCTTACTTATATTAGAACTGTGAACTTCAGTCTTGATTTAACATGAAGTTTTGTCATATTAGCCAATGTTTAACAAACCAGGCTTGTCCAACCAGTCACTGTTAATAAGCTAGTTTGTCGCATTATACATAACCAGTTAATAATTGTTTAACAAACCAGGCTTGTCAAACCAGTCACTGTTAATAAGCTAGTTTGTCACATTATACATAACCAGTTAATAATTGTTTAACAAACCAGTCTTGTCAAACCAGTCACTGTTAATAATCTAGTTTGTCACATTAGACATAACCAGTTAATAATTGTTTAACAAACCAGGCTTGTCCAACCAGTCACTGTTAATAATCTAGTTTGTCACATTAGACATAACCAGTTAATAATTGTTTAACAAACCAGGCTTGTCCAACCAGTCACTGTTAATAAGCTAGTTTGTCACATTAGACATAACCAGTGAGTAATTGTTTAACAAACCAGGCTTGTCCAACCAGTCACTGTTAATAATCTAGTTTGTCACATTAGACATAACCAGTTAATAATTGTTGAACAAACAAGCTGTTTCAGTAGCTTCGATAATAGTTTAGCAAACATAATTCTTGTCACTCATTTTCATGATCCGCTGGATAGGGCAAACTTAACAAATTCTGCCAGACAAATTGTAATGTAGAAGAAAATTGTCAACACAAAACACATTTTATTTCAGGTAATTTGATTTATTATTTCTACAAAAATTGTGTGAGATTTATGCTAATTTCTACTCTACTCTACTAGTATTGTTCTATTATTTTCAACACAGAATTTACTGTTCTTAAAAATCTACATTTAATGACTATTATTATTTTATTTAAGGAGTGTGGTTAAGTATGACTACTACTTTACTAGTAATGTATGAGCATAATTTCATATTTCGTTGACATTTCTACATAAATAAACGTAAAACAAAATAGCATGCAATCTTTATTTCTATATTCCTAACATTAATTTAATTATTATATATTTTATATGGCAAGCATTATATATATTTATTCATTATATATATTATTAATTACTTATATCTTGATATATTCAAAAATGGTTGAACTGAATCGTTGATTTGCATTCCTGTCGATGGCGCAAATGTAGTTTCTTATGCGACCTTTCCATTCCTTTGGCACAGAAAGAAGGCGTTGTCATTCTCGCTTGGACACGATACAATAACCGTGCTCCAGTCATGTTGCGATTTGTTCACAGCAAGGCATTCGTTGCTGCTCGCCTTTCCTTCTCTGAAATTAGGTCCCCAGGCGAAGAAAGTCACCTAGAAGATATAAGTGAGAAAAAAAAAACATTCAAGGCTGAACTTTTTTGTTATGTTATGTTTATATATCATTTATTGATTTATATTTTACATTTATTTATATATCATTTTGGACAGTGTTTTCCGTTACAGCGTGTGTTGTTTCGAGATACACCAGTTACATGCGTTGTGTGCTACTAGGATTTAATGTTCTGCTATTGCCTGTTGTGGTTGTTTAACCTCTGACAGGCTTGTGGATGTTTAACTTCTGACAGGCTGGTGGTTGTTTAACCTCTGACAGGCTTGTGGTTGTTTAACCTCTGACAGGCTTGTCGATGTTTAACTTCTGACAGGCTTGTGGTTGTTTAACTTCTGACAGGCTTGTGGTTGTTTAACCTCTGACAGGCTTGTGGATGTTTAACTTCTGACAGGCTTGTGGTTGTTTAACCTCTGACAAGCTTGTGATTGTTTAACCTCTGACAGGCTTGTGGTTGTTTAACCTTTGACAGGCTTGTGGTTGTTTAACCTCTGACAGGCTTGTAGTTGTTTAACCTCTGACAGGCTTGTGGTTATTTAACCTCTGACAGGCTTGTGGTTGTTTAACCTCTGACAGGCTTGTGGTTGTTTAACCTCTGACAGGTTTGTGGTTGTTTAACCTCTGACAGGCTTGTGGTTGTTTAACCTCTGACAGGTTTGTGGTTGTTTAACCTCTGACAGGCTTGTGGTTGTTTAACCTCTGACAGGCTTGTGGTTGTTTAATCTCCGACAGGCTTGTGGTTGTTTAATCTCTGACAGGCTTGTGGTTGTTTAACCTCTGACAGGCTTGTGGTTGTTTAACCTCTGACAGGCGTGTGGTTGTTTAACCTCTGACAGGCTTGTGGTTGTTTAACCTCTGACAGGCTTGTGGTTGTTTAACCTCTGACAGGCTTGTGGTTGTTTAACCTCTGACAGGCGTGTGGTTGTTTAATCTCTGACAAGCTTGTGGTTGTTTAACCTCTGACAGGCGTGTGGTTGTTTAATCTCTTACAGGCTTGTGGTTGTTTAACCTCTGACAGGCTTGTGGTTGTTTAACCTCTGACAGGTGTGTGGTTGTTTAATCTCTGACAGGCTTGTGGTTGTTTAACCTCTGACAGGCTTGTGGTTGTTTAACCTCTGACAGGCGTGTGGTTGTTTAACCTCTGACAGGCTTGTGGTTGTTTAACCTCTGAAAGGCTTGTGGTTGTTTAACCTCTGACAGGCTTGTAGTTGTTTAACCTCTGACAAGCTTGTGGTTGTTTAACCTCTGACAGGCGTGTGGTTGTTTAACCTCTGACAGGCTTGTGGTTGTTTAACCTCTGACAGGCTTGTGGTTGTTTAATCTCTGACAGGCTTGTGGTTGTTTAACCTCTGACAGGCGTGTGGTTGTTTAATCTCTGACAGGCTTGCGGTTGTTTAACCTCTGACAGGCGTGTGGTTGTTTAATCTCTGACAGGCTTGCGGTTGTTTAACCTCTGACAGGCGTGTGGTTGTTTAATCTCTGACAGGCTTGTGGTTGTTTAACCTCTGACAGGCGTGTGGTTGTTTAATCTCTGACAGGCTTGTGGTTGTTTAACCTCTGACAGGCTTGTGGTTGTTTAATCTCTGACAGGCTTGCGGTTGTTTAACCTCTGACAGGCGTGTGGATGGTGGATATTCTCCTTGTTAAGTGGATATTTTCTTCTTTTCGATCGGGATAGACCTATCGATGATAGGTCATTGTTTCACCATCGCATCGGCAAACGTCTATATCCGACAGCGGCTTTCTCGTCCAACTTGCTCACTGCCTCGTGAGATGACTCGGGAGAGTTAGTAGGCTACGGGAGTAAACCCAAACAGAAAATCCGGAGGAATTGGACAGTCGGTGGTGTCTTATCCATCTTCTGGCATCCCCTGCAGCTCAACTTTGTTTCCGAACGTAAGGACCTAGTCTCTCCTTCGGAACGTTTCAAAGAGGAGACGAGAGGGGGGGGGGGGGGGTGTAGTGCGTTTTGAGCAAAGATTTATCTCCATATCATTGGCCCAGGCATAGCAAGCAAGTTGAAATGTCAGTTCCATCCTCGTTAGGACACAGCAGAAGGAAGACACAATCTCTCATACTCGGCACATGGAACGTTAGAACCGTGTGTCCTGGGTTAAATAACACCAACCTCACGAATGTAGAAAACATTAGGAAAACAGCCCTCATCGACACAAAACTTGCCTAACACCATGTAGTGTGTGTGTGTGTGTGTGTGCGTGCGTGCGTGTGTGAGAGTGTATGTATGTGTGTGTAATGTTGATGACTAAATCTGTTATAATAAACAGAGATAATATACAAAACGTACGAGTGAGTGAGAGAGAGAGAGAGAGAGAGGGAGAGAGAGAGAGAGATAGGGAAACAGAGATGAGAAATACAAGACAGAGATAAAAGAAACGAAAAAAATGACATAAAATATATAAACACTCAACAAATAACATAGTGGCTAAAACTGAGAATAATGAAGTTCTGTTTTAACTCAAAATATACAGTTTATTAAATATCACATACCGTTTAAAAAACATGGACACTATACTATATATGAAAACATAAAAGTAAACTGAAGCCCTTCAGATGTAGACGAATAGAAGAATGAAAAGATTTGCATGTGAAGAGAAGAAAACAACGGCGCCTTTGAAAGAGCTGAAAATGAAAAGGAAATACGAACACATTTCAAACAAGACAAATTAGTTGTATCCTGCACAATGAAGACAATAACCATTGTCAGCCTAAGTTATCTTAGATGGACAAATATAAAGTAAACAAGTTGAGGCAGCCACAGACTAAAGTGGACTGAGAACATCAAGATATGGACGTGACAGCTATGACAACGTGTGCCAACAGAGTAAGAGGCAAAGTGAAATGGCAATCCTTAGTACTCTCCTTGGTAGCCTATCTATCATGTAGCGACGAAATAAGAAAGTGATGGTGAGTGATTTTAAATCTCTCTCTCGCTTTCTTTCTCCCTCCTCCCATACCCTCTCCCTCTTTCTACCTCCTCCCATATCCTCTCTCTCTCTTTCTCCCTCCTCCTATACCCTCTCTCTCTCTTTCTCCCTCCTCCCACACCTCCTCTCTCTCTTTCTTCCTCCTCACATACCCTCTCTCTCTCTTTCTTCCTCCCTCCTCCCATACCCTCTGTCTTTATTTCTCCCTCCTCCCATACCCCCCGCGCTCTTTCTTCCTCCTCCCATACCCTCTGTCTTTCTTTCTCCCTCCTCCCATATCCTCTGTCTTTCTTTCTCCCTCCTCCCATACCCTCTGTCTTTCTTTCTCCCTCCTCCCATACCCTCTCTCTCTCTCTTTCTCCCTCCTCTCATACTCTCTCTCTCAATTTCTCCCTCCTCCCATACCCTCTGTCTTTCTTTCTCCCTCCTCCCATACCCTCTCTCTCTCTCTCTTTCTTTCTCCCTCCTCTCATACCCTCTCTCTCAATTTCTCCCTCCTCCCATACCCTCTTTCTCCCTCCTCCTATACCCTCTCTCTCTCTTTCTCTCTCCTCCCATACCCCCCTCTCTCTCTTTCTTCTTCCTCCCATACCCTCCCTCTCTCTTTTTCTCCCTCCTCGCATATCCACCTCTCTCTCTCTTTCTCCCTCCCCTACACTCTCTCTCTCTCTCTCTCTCTCTGTCTCTTTTATCATTCCTAATGCTTTCATTAAATATTTAATTAAAAACAAGACATACATAAATCAATACAGGCAATATATGAGTTCTGACAACGGTGAGACAGATAGCAATGTACAGTGGAATAACAGAGCCAGACTTAATGCTTTTGTCAGGATAAGTGAATCAGAGATGTTCATGATCCATGTACACGTTCCTGAGCCTGGAAAAAGACTAGGTTCAGCCGAAGTGAACAGGTGCTGAAGTTCAAACTATTTAATGTAATCTTCACTTGTAATTGCTGTTCTTTTAATTTAATAGCAGGAAAGTGGGGGACTGGTTGGTCTCGAGGCAGACCACCGGTCTCGAGACAGAGACGTTGTGAGTTCAAATCCCTGCTCCACCAGTTGGGTGTGATTTCTCTCTGATCTCAGCAGCGAGGCCCGGCTTGAAACGTCAATTACTCATCTATGGAAAAAAATATGAGCACCTCCGAAGACAGAGAGCCGCGATAGCTCAGTGGTTAGTGAACTGGACTACAAAAGACAAGGGGTAGGGTTCGATCCCAATCGACGGCTTCCGGGTTCACCCAGCCTTAAATGGGTACCGGATTTATTTTTTCGGAAAGTGAAGCGGCACGGGCGTAATACCGACCACATTACCCCAAAAATCATGTGCTGAAGGTCTGTAAAATGTATGGTCGCTAACACTATATTCCTTATACGCCACTTGGCGTGACGGGGGTACTTTACTTTTTCTAACACCATATTCCTTATACGCCACTTGACGTGACAGGGGTACTTTTTTACTACCTCCGAGGACAGAGTTATCTGCCTGTTTTAGAGAAATTGGGGAAAAATTGATTAACACGCATAGTTCAGTTCCTAGTCACTAGAGACTTCGCCAGAGGTAAAAGCTGGCGAACGCGGGGAAAAAAAGCAGGTAAGTAAAAAAGACAGCGAAGTAAAACTGAAGAGAGAACTATACACGAGAATAAGTAGAAAAATGGAGCTCATGGACGAGTGCAAAAATTAGTTATCTTATCAAGTATGTGCAATAACATTTTCGTTAGAGAACTGTTCATTATTTATTAATTGCTTTTATAGTTGATATCACAACACCCCAGGCACCTCCAAATATGCTGAGTCGTATTCAGCACATGCCAAATGTGTACATACTGATCATTTAGTTAGCTCGCTGTTTGTCTCGCATGTATCGGCTAGCTGGTACCAGTCGCTTGTGTTGGTTCTATTTGAGAAGAGTCGTCGCTTGTGTTGGTTCTATTTGAGAAGAGGTGAATAACACTAACTTGTAGCGTAGCAAACTAACTGGCAAAATACAGGGAAAGAGAGATCGTGGACGACAATGAGAGAAAATACTGGATAGTTTGGTGTCCTGGTATGGAAAACAGTCAACAACAGATCTCATACGATGCACTGTAGATAGAAGATTTTGGAAGGACATGATCGCCTACGCCAACCGGCATGACACATGATGATGATGTAGCATAGCACGTGGCACACAGCCTATATTGACAACGTCCCAGCAAAACCTGAATTCGATATATAGGAATGAAATCGCAAATGATATTATTTAAAGGAAGGAAGGAAGGACGGAAGAGTGAAAAGTGTCTTTAAAAAAAAATAAAGTGAAATAGGTAAAAGAGAGATTGAAGGAAAAAGAGATGAAGGCGATGTTGTAAAAGACGTAAATACATGATTATTATGATTAATAAAATAACATAAAATGATATAACAAAGAAATTCCAGTAACAACACCGAATAAATAAAACTATACATCCATAAACATATGCACACTTAAAAGATCACTAACCAACTGCTGGCTGTTCTGGAAAATCCAATCATTCTGTCCCAGCTGTTTCTGTCCTGCCACAAGTAGAAGGCTGTCGTTGCGCACGTAGGGAGCTGAAACATACAAATGGAATAATATGGTCATGCAGTGGTTCCTAAATTTGTGCCCTGCTGCTCCCAGGTGTGCAGGCAAACTTTGACAAGAGCGCCGAGCTGAGGATGTTGTACTGTGCCTACTCAGTGGTTTGAACAAATAGAAAGGGCAAGATACACATACTCTTAATATTTGTTGGTACATAAACGACAGGCAAGAAAATCACTGGAGTCTGTAGAAATGTGGCTTTACAGAAGAATGTTGAAAATACCATGGACAGCTAAGAAGAGTAATGGAAACGTTCTGAAAGAGGCCAAAGCAAGAAAAGATAGCTAATTTCCAATATTAGGAAGAGACAATCATCATTTTTTATCATGGAATGAGAAGAGAACACCTGGAATATATTGTAACAAGTGGGAAAATTGTGGACGAAGAGATAGAGGGAAGCAAGGAGAAAAGATGCCAGACAGATTAAGAGAATGACTTGACAGAAGGTCAACAACAGAAATGATAAATAACTGTCGTGATCGAAAGTTGTGGAGAGACATGATCACCTACGCCAGCAGGCCCGGTACTAGATGATGATGACGATATCATTTATATATCCTGTGTGGAAACCTGATAAATTTATATTAAATGGATGCATAGTGAATACATAGTGAATACATAGTGAATACATAGTGAATACAGTGATTGCATATATGGTCCATGTATGTTTATTACATACATGGACCATATATGCAAGCTAGCCAACCCATCAGAGACAGAGGAGATCAACGAGCTTCTATTTGCAGACGATCAGGCACTAATACATGAAACAATAGAAGACCTACAAGAACACTTAAACAAACTCAAAATCTCAGGCACAAAATACAACATGAAACTCAACATCAACAAAACAGAAGTCATGAATGTCGCCAAAAATAAACAGAACATCAACATAACTATAGAAGGCAGACAACTAAAACAAGTAGAGGAATTCAAGTACCTAGGAAGTCTAATGACAAACGATAATTCTCAAACGGCAGAGATAGAATCAAGATGCATCAAAGCTTGTCAAATCATCGAACAGTTATCACCACTATTGTCCAACAAGGAAATAACTCTGGAGGCAAAACGAGCACTATACAATACAATCTTCATCCCAACGTTGTGCTACCAATGCCAGACCTAGACCCTAGATGCAAGAACCATTATAGAAAAATAACCTCTACAGAGATGAAATGTGTTAGACGAATGACAGGAAACAGTCTGAGAGATAAGATCAGAAATGAAGAACTGAGAAAAAAGCTAGGAATAGCCCCCGCCATAGAATATATAAGGAAACAACAGATAAAATGGTTTGGCCAATTGACAAGGCAGAAAGAACAAAACACAACACAACGAGCTTTCAACAAACGTTGTGAGAACACCAGACCCAAGGGTCGACCACGAAAAAGATGTGTCGATGGAATATTAGAAGCACAAGGAAACATAACAGCAGCAGAGGCGAACAGAAGAGCAAAAGACCGCAAATTATATCTCCCCTCGACGCTGAAAGGCAAATGAGGAAAGAAGAAGAAGAGGAAAAGAGGACGATAGTGAATACGAGCAGTCTTTTGCACACTCGGCATAGTTCTTTCTGTTTTGTACATTCTGCGCGCTAAAGCAACGTCTTCTGTAACTAAAGTAATGAAAGAAAGTAAAGTAAAGAGCCCCCGTCACGCCAAGTGGCGTATAGGGAATAGGTGTTAGTGACCCTATATTTTACAGACCTTCAGCACGTGATTTTTTGGGGTAATGTGGTCGGTATTACGCCCGTGCCGCTTTACTATCCCATTAAAAATACGGTACCCATTTAAGGCTGGGTGAACCCGGAAGCCGTTGGTTGGGATCGAACCCTACCTCTTGTCCTTTGTAGTGCAGTTCACTAACCACTGAGCTTTTGCGGCTCCCAAAGTAATAATGTCCTAAATAAATACAAGAATGAGACTTGACCTGACTTATACGATCGTGACTGCCATGAGGTCGCCGCTGGTAAATGGTCAGCAGGAACAGGGAATCTCGCGTATAACAAGTTTGGGAACCACAGTAGAGATGAAAATCATTGAAAGAAAGAAAGAAGGAAAGAAAGAGGAATGAGACTGTTAAAGTAAGAGAGAGAGGGTGTGTGTGTAGACGGGAAGGAAGGGCAGTTACTTAAAGATCAGTTACTTTACAATATAAGCATATTCTACATATTACTTTTTCTGTAGTTCTCAAACATTGCCCCATTAACTATGCCTTTTGTCTTGGCAATAGGCAAGGTATATGTGACCCCCAGATTGGAACACACACACACACACACATTTCTGTTCATTTTTCAACTAAACAACAAATAAAAAATGAAAAATCTTTTTTTTTTCTTTTTTTTTTTTTTTTTTGAAATTATTACAAGCAAGCACCACAACATCCTATGTCTCTACCCGACCCCCCAGCCAGACCCCAGAAATCGAAAAATGCCATAGCCACATCCGCCACTTAGAACAACACACATTGATGAAAGCCCACTGCAGAATTTGCCCACACATCGAAACACCATCTCTAGGAGTGTTATGCCGAATGTCACACCTGGCCTCAGAGACATCCCGGCTGAGGACTGCAGCTTTGACCAGGAAACTAAAGGAAAGGCTTAGCATGAACAAAAGCCTTTCTTGAACGCGGAGAATGAGGTTGGGGGTGGAAGGAGGCGGGCGGAGAGCTAGTTTTATTAGAAATTGACGACAAAACTAGGTTCCGTGTTTAAGTTAAGAACGTAAAAAATAAAAAAAATCTTCAGAAGAAGAAAGTAAAATGACATTAAAATACGTCCCAATAATTAACCGGCTTTCTAAAATTACATTTGGGATGTGAGATGGAAAGTCCTGCCCGTGCTGCAGATTACACCAAGCACACTTTACTTCTGAGTTTTAGATTGATCTTTAACCTGATAATTTGCGATATAAATGTAAGATTACGACACTTTACGCCATTTTAATTGTCTCTTCAATAATTGCCCTCAGTTATCATAACTATAATTATAATATCTTATGTACCTGCAAAGTGAGATTTGAATAGATAACATTGTTTTGCTGTTAATTATCAACTCTTACAGTTTTGTTGAAGTTATATATAAGCACAGAGCAGTGATCTAAGGATGGTTCTTGATAAGTCTTGCCCCCTTTTCTATGCATTTACTGCTATGTTATGATAAATAGAGAGAAAGCCATCTTATTGGTTGAACCACTGTTGCCATGGCAACCAGTTAGAAGACTGCTGATATTGCCTACAATGCTTTCATACGCATTGAAAAGTCGATAGGTATCGATGTACAGTTGTTGAGTTATTGAGTTATTTCTGGGTCATCATCATTGCACTCCGAACTTGTCCATAGGTGCTTTGTATCGCTGAAAGTCGATGCTGTGGATGGTCTAGACTTATGTGCACTCAGTATCACGGTCCAGAACCCGTTTCCGCGTTACAGACTGGCAAAGCCAGTCAATCAGCTGTACAGTTGTAGTTTTGTAGTAGGTGTTTGGTCTCTTTATATATTGAAGCATATCTTTAGTTATCATCAAGTACCGGGCCTGCTGGCGTAGGTGTCATGTTTCTCCACAACTTTCGATCTCGACAGCTATTTATAATTTCTGCTGTTGACCTTCTGCCAAGCCATTCTCTTAAGCTGTTTGTTATTTTTTCTCTTTGCTTCCCTCTATCTCTTCGTCCCTCAATTTTCCCAGTTGTTACAATATATTCCAGTTGTTCTATTCTCATTACATGGCCAAAAAATGATGATTGTTTCTTCCTAATATTGGAAATTAGCTCTCTTTTTGCTTTGGCATCTTTCAGAACATGTTCATTACTCTTCTTAGCTGTCCATGATATTCACACCATTCTTCTGTAAAACCACATTTCTACAGACTCCAGTGATTTTCTTGTCTGTTGTGCTATTGTCCATGATTCGTATCCATATGTTAAGACTGGCTCTACGTAACATTTAAGAACTTTTTTTTAAAAGATCAATATCTATTATTAGCGGCTCGAATTACTTGTAGCAGGTGTTTGGACTCTTTATACATTGAAGCATATCTATTGGTAGCGGCTCGAATTACTTGAGTTATATAATGGCAGACTCTACAATACGATGGCAGGTATTACACTGACGTTTAACTCATTGAGCTGGAATGTGATTGTGTAATGTTGTCTGACAAATTGTACAGTTGTCGTGGCCTCCCCTGTATATCCACCGCTGGCGCTAACATCTTCCTGTTTTACATGGAATGACATGTCAATATGTAGCACATTGATGATGGATCTAAGACAAAGATGACAGATAATTAAGATGAATTTTGGTATTTCAAGGACTTTTTAACTCACCGATTTCGGTTGTGATAGCTTGGAAATCTTCTGCGTTGTAAATCTCTGCAAGATGGAGTCGTTTACCTTCACACACAGCCTGGCCACATTTAAAGAGGTGAAGGTTACAACATGCTATCAGAATTATAGTGTTTTGTTTTCTTTTTGGTCGGTAACGGTGATAAACAGATCTTATTATCCTGATGACTTTATTGCTATATAATAATAATAACAATAATGATAACAATAATGATAACAATAATTACACCAATAATTATAACAATAATAATAACAATATATGGCTCATTTCGTCTTGTGAGACGGTCTAGTGGAGGTTACTGTGTATTTTTTTAGGTTTTGTTGTTGTCGAACAGCTTTTCTCGTGGCTAATTCTACCAATATTTGACAAACACCAACGGCCACAGAATGAACAAGTCAGGCCCACTGATCCACATGGTTCTCCATCCTTTTAAATGAGTCTTCTCGCTTCTAAGTTTTGCCTTGGCACAGTCTCAAATTATGTTATACCATTCCTTATACATGCTCTCCATGATGTGCGATCACTTACCAGATGTTCCCAGTCACTTTCACATATGGAGAAGTCATTCAGAGATGATTTACAGATATCTCTATATCGCAATTTAGGTCTGCCGATTTGTATATTTTTTCCGTGTGTTAGATCACCATTTAATATTTGCTTGGTTATGCGTTTCTCTTCCATTAGTTTGACGTGCCCCAGCCATCTTAGTCTTATAATGATAACAATAATGATAACAATAATGGTAACCATAATGGTAACAATAATGATAACAATAATGATAACAATAATTGTAATAATAATGGTAATAAAAATGATAACAATAATGATAACAAAATTAATAACAATAAACACATAATTTATCTGTTGTCCTTTCGAGCCGAAGTCGGCACATAGGGCAGAACTATAATCTGAAAAACAGAAACCTTGCGTGCCAAAATGGCACATATTGCAGAGATCACTGCTTCTAAAATATATGGTTCTGTTTCCATAACAATGCTTTTTACAATGACAGCTTGTCAAGCCATCGATCAACCTCCTTAGTCGCCTCTTACGATATGCTTGGAAGGTCACAGTGTCACTATTCTTTACTTCCCACATAATGAGGCCCCGGTAACACACGGGAGATATAATTTATAGATGTTGTTATAATCTGAAACAATTTCTTGAGACCATTCTTTTGTAACTGCTACTTTTTTTCAATAGGGCTTATTCAGTAACGACTCATCCATTGATGGTCTTTGCCGAGAGTCATAGATCCTGCCACGAGTCTTGTTCGCTGCATAACAGTCCCACTGTTGATCACTTCCCGTGTCATATCATCAAACCAGCCAATATCTGTTCCCTTTTTCCACCTCCATCTCATCCGCCGTGTGTGTTTTCCTGATGGTATTAAGTATTCCACCCCCCTTCTCCACATCATCATCATCATCATCATCGAGTGCCATCTCCGCAACGAAGGTTGGCTACCATGGAGCGCCATTCTGCTCTGTCTCTTGCTTTGATGGTGCAGGTTGTCATAGGCTGATTTGTCTATCTTTTGATGTTACTCGCCCATGTTAGTCTTGGTCTGCCTCTGCTTCTTTTACCTTCTATTTTCCCCTCCAGGATTACTTTTAGTAGGCTGTTGTGTCTTTTAACATGGCCCAAAAATATACACATTCGCCATACAAAATCAAGAGTGCCTTTTCCTAAATTTAAAATAAAATAATCTCTCTCTCTCATCTGCCTCTTTTAGTACCTCCTCATTGTTCTGGTTATGTCCATTGTATTTTAAGCATCCTTCGGAAAACCCTGGAGAGTGAGTGGCCGAATCGATAACTTGTTGGGCTCCAAAACCAGGAGAACGCGGGTTCGAATCCGGTAAGATCAAAGTTGTTTTTTTTTCTATTGAGGGTTAAATAAGAACTCAGACCCGAACACCTCGCGGCGACCGCACAGGACAAGTGGCCTTTATTCTCCAGATCCACAATTCCCCTCCTCCCTCACAGACTAATAAATTACAGCAGTTACCTGTGCTCGTACAGTGCTTGCATTTTTGTTAGTCTCGAAGAGAATGTACGAGTCGTTTCCGAGGATGAAAATGTAGCGGATTTCATCGAGGGCAACTGTTGATTAAATAACAAGTTAACGTACAAAACAAATTAATAGACATCAGAACAGTTGACAGTCATCTCTAAACACAAAATAAACCATAAATTATGATACAGTTTAGTCAAAACATCATCTTCATTGCACAAAGGACAACTCCATAGCGCTCAGGTCCCCTTCTCAGCACTCCAACCACACACTAGCAAAAGCACCGAAGATGGCTTCACCTTAGGTGCATGAACTCCGTAGCATAGACGAAGATTTTGACGACAACCTCCTTAGCCACTTCTTACGACATTTGTGGCCGGTGACAGTGACTATTCTTTTCTCAACAGACCGTGGTCAGAGGCGTATGATTCAGAAAATGTATAGTAAATCATAAAATATTCTTTGATCTCCAGACCATCATGCCTCATCGTTCTTTGCTCCTCCGATACCCAAAGTCGCTCCGCTTTGAAGAACCGAATCATAACTCGTTTTGGCTCTCTCCATCCGAGAGTGTTGAACTTTTTTCACTCTTTTCTTTAATCACTCACCTCCTCCTCCGCTTTGAAGAACCGAATCATAACTCGTTTTGGCTCTCTCCATCCGAGAGTGTTGAACTTTTTCACTCTTTTCTTTAATCACTCACCTCCTCCTCCGCTTTGAAGAACCGAATCATAACTCGTTTTGGCTCTCTCCATCCGAGAGTGTTGAACTTTTTCACTCTTTTCTTTAATCACTCACCTCCTCCTCCGCTTTGAAGAACCGAATCATAACTCGTTTTGGCTCTCTCCATCCGAGAGTGTTGAACTTTTTCACTCTTTTCTTTAATCACTCACCTCCTCCTCCGCTTTGAAGAACCGAATCATAACTCGTTTTGGCTCTCTCCGTTCGAGAGTGTTGAACTTTTTCACTCTTTTCTTTAATCACTCACCTCCTCCTCCGCTTTGAAGAACCGAATCATAACTCGTTTTGGCTCTCTCCGTTCGAGAGTGTTGAACTTTTTCACTCTTTTCTTTAATCACTCACCTCCTCCTCCGCTTTGAAGAACCGAATCATAACTCGTTTTGGCTCTCTCCGTTCGAGAGTGTTGAACTTTTTCACTCTTTTCTTTAATCACTCACCTCCTCCTCCGCTTTGAAGAACCGAATCATAACTCGTTTTGGCTCTCTCCGTTCGAGAGTGTTGAACTTTTTCACTCTTTTCTTTAATCACTCACCTCCTCCTCCGCTTTGAAGAACCGAATCATAACTCGTTTTGGCTCTCTCCATCCGAGAGTGTTGAACTTTTTCACTCTTTTCTTTAATCACTCACCTCCTCCTCCGCTTTGAAGAACCGAATCATAACTCGTTTTGGCTCTCTCCGTTCGAGAGTTGAACTTTTTCACTCTTTTCTTTAATCACTCACCTCCTCCTCCGCTTTGAAGAACCGAATCATAACTCGTTTTGGCTCTCTCCGTTCGAGAGTTGAACTTTTTCACTCTTTTCTTTAATCACTCACCTCCTCCTCCGCTTTGAAGAACCGAATCATAACTCGTTTTGGCTCTCTCCGTCCGAGAGTGTTGAACTTTTTTCACTCTTTTC
This sequence comes from Megaustenia siamemsis, assembly GCA_032433765.1. NCBI lineage: Eukaryota > Metazoa > Mollusca > Gastropoda > Stylommatophora > Ariophantidae > Megaustenia > Megaustenia siamemsis. Next base: position 54,746,242 of record JAVIAB010000106.1, read on the forward strand.
TTTAATCACTCACCTCCTCCTCCGCTTTCACCGGTATCCTATCTGTTTCCCCATCGCGTTATCTTTATTGTCTCTCCTGCTCTCCCCCCCCCCTTTTTGTCTCATATCTTTTCTCTTTTTCCTCGTGCCCTCTAGAACTCCTCCATTTTTGCTACGCTTCGCACCGTTTTGCCCGCCCCCACTCCCCCCGAGATGTTACCTGCTCCATTGACTATGGATAGCTTGACCACCTGACACATGGGTCCTGGTTACCTTTCCTCTTCCGGTCTATCTAATCCTAGCCTTCCTCTCTCATTCGAACCGCGCGTGTCCATCGATCACACCACCAAGCTGAGAAATGTATCCATATTTCGTTCTGTGTTAGTATTTGTCTTGTATCTGACGAAGGCTTCTGCCGAAACGTCGTAGTTGTCTCGTCTCTCTACATATTTGGCTGTTAAATACCAATTTATGTTTATTTTTCATGTTTTCTGCAACTCTAGACTCGGCCCCGCATTATATTTTGTATATTTTATATTTGTACCAGCCTCAAAACATTATTTATACTTACTGAACACTGTATCCATCCTTGAGAACTTTCTGCTCAATGTAAACATCTTCAGCTGTCACCATTTATTAACATTTTGCTGTTACCAAATATCCATCTATACATTCATTTATTGTCTACATCGTTTCTAATACAATTCAGAATGATGCTAAGTCATCATAATCATCATCATGTGCCATACCGTTGGCTTAGGCGATCATGTCCATCAACAATTTTCTATCTACAGTGCATCGTATCCGTTCTGTTGTTGACTGTTTTCCATGCCATGACACCAAGCTATCCAGTATTTTCTCTCTTTGTCGCCCGCGATCTCTATTTCCTTTTATTTTGCCAGTTGTAACAAAGTATTCCAACTTTCCTCTTCTCATGATGTGCCCGAAAAATATTGATTGCTTCTTTCTGATGTTTTTTTAACAGCTCCCTTTTTGTGTTGGCCTCATTGGAAGCTAATTCCATGGATGCTAAGTCAAATGATTATAATAAGGAAGATAACCAATTTATTTGTAATCCATATACTAAGTTGAATCATTATCTCCATTTATGTTATAATAGTTACTTACCTTCCCCAACCCTTGGTTTCTTCACCGCCGTTACTTCAACTGTGTAAATAGAGAAACATGTAGAGGTTTGCAAAGTGGGTGATTGTTACATTTAGTTAGCACATTCACAATTACCATAAACAGGTAAAATATAGCAAGATGTATAAGCAAACAGAAGAACTCTATGTTTGCTATCTATCTATCTATCTATCTATCTATCTATCTATCTATCTATCTATCTATCTATCTATCTATCTATCTATCTATCTATCTATCTATCTATCTATCTATCTATATCTATCTATCTATCTATCTATCTATCTATCTATCTATCTATCTATCTATCTATCTATCTATCTATCTATCTATCTGTCTGTCTGTCTGTCCGTCTGCCCGCCCGTACGTCCGTCCGTCCGTCCGTCCGTCCGTCCGTCCGTCTGTCTGTCTGTCTGTCTGTCTATCGATCATTCGAGTCGCAGTCGGCCGATAGGGCATAGACTCAGATACTCTTTCTCTTATCTACATAGGGCATAGTCTCAGATACTCTTTCTCTTATCTACATAGGGCATAGACTCAGATACTCTTTCTCTTATCTACATAGGGCATAGTCTCAGATACTCTTTCCCCGTTAAAAAATGTCTTTCTTGCAGTCTCAGTCACTGCAACGAGCTTTTATAAAATCTCGCCATTTATCTCTTGCACAGAACAGACAGACAGGTAGGTAGGTAGGTAGGTAGGTAGGTACGTAGGTAGATAGATAGATAGATAGATAGATAGATAGATAGATAGATAGATAGATAGATAGATAGATAGATAGATAGATAGATAGATAGATAGATAGATAGATAGATAGATAGATAGATAGATAGATGGATGGATGGATGGATGGATGGATGGATGGATGGATGGATGGATGGATGGATGGATGGATGGAAGGATGGATGGATGGATGGATAGATTAGATATATGGATGAATGGACGGACGGATGGATGGACGGATGGATGGATGGATGGATGGATGGATGGATGGATGGATGGATACGCTAACATAGTGTTCTTTCTTCTATCCTATCACAAAGTTCAAACAGAAGTGTACAATGTGGAAGTTATCACATCACAATGTGTTTGTGCAAACTAAAACAAAAGTTGAAATATCAGTTTACAGTTGTTTATAGACACACACACACACACACACACAGACACACAGACACACACACAGTCACATACACACAGACACACAGTCACACACACAGACACACACACAGTCTCACACACACAGACACACAGACACACACACACACAGACACACACACACACAGACACACAGACACACACACACAGACACACACACACAGACACACACAGACACACACAGACACACAGACACACAGACACACAGACACACACACAGACACACAGACACACAGACACAGACACACACATACATAGACACACACATACATAGACACACAGACACATAGACATACAGACACACACACAGACACACAGATACAAGAGAGAGAGAGACATACATACTGTTGTTGACTTCGTTCAAAGCAATTCTCGTGAACCGCATTTCAACTATCAAACCTTTGTCTGCTTTACACACACACACACACACGCACGCACGCACGCACGCACACACGCACGCACGTACGCACACACACACACACCACACCACACACACACACACACACCACACAACACTCCACACACACCACATACACACACAGACAAACATATATTTACGTTACTAATAATAGCTCATAATGTTGATGATAAAAAAAAAACAAATGTGTCAAACTGACCTCTTCCTTCTAGAATCGTTATGATCCTATCCAGTCGATTCAATGTCTCATTGAAGCGCTCAAACTTTACTGTCAGCGTCTCTAATGCATCAGCGAGTCTCTTCAAATAGGTGTCTGCAAATAGTCATGACATTAACAGTTGTTTTGACCAAGTCTCTCTACACGGACGATACCCTCCAAGCGTTGATGGAAACAAGTTTGCGCTTGGTCAAATGCTGCCGTGTTTGCTCAGGATGTTTATGAAGGGTTTCAACGCGGTTTAGAGACATGTGCTGCTGCAATAGATCTGGAGGACGCTTACAACAAAGTACCCTTTAACTTCTTATTCAACCAGCTCATAAATTTAGGCGTCAGTCCCCGCATCCTAAATTGGCTAACAGCGGCACTCTTTCAGCGCAAAGTGGTTTTTCGATCTGGTAGTTGGACTTCTGATATAATTACGATGTATCCTGGGTTACCGCAAGGCTCACCTTTATCTCCCGTACTGTTCAATGCATACACTGTGAAAATCACAAAAGATCGGTTGGAAGGGCCAGGTCGCATTCTGTCTTATGCCGATGACATTTTGGTTTATCGACAGGGAAAAGATCGAAACAAAATAACTGCGGACCTACAATCAGAACTCAGGCGCATACAAAAGTGGTGTGACGAGGCAGGTGCCAACGTGAATCCATGAAAAGCTGAAGTGACTTGGTTCTCACTATATAACAACATCGTGAATATTGATACTCCATCTGTAGAAATGTTTTCAGACACTTTGCCAAGATCTATGACAATGACATATTTAGGTATTCATTTAGATCGAAGCCTCGCTTTCGTAAAGCACATTGATAACGTGATAGAGAAAGCAAAAAAGGGTCTTGCTGCTATGAAAGTAATGGCCGCTGCAGGCGATGAACAGCGGCACCTGCATACATTATATCAGGGACTGGTTGTTTCTGTTCTAGAATACGCTTTGGCGATTCAAACTCTCAGCAAACTTCAGTTAGATAGGCTTGAAAAAATTCAGAACGAGGCTATGCGCATTATTCTTGGCTGCACTAGAGACACGTCATGCAGAGCGTTAAGATACCTACTTGACATTCCAACCATAGAAAGTAGAATCGAGTTGTGTAGAGCACGCGCTTTTCTGAACATTCTTGCTGATGAAAGACATCCTTTAAATTCTGTAGCGCTAGCACCAAAAGGCGATAGACTCGAGCGAGGCCAGTCGTGGATGAGCAGGGCAGAGAAATCCATTCAAAAGGTGTGCATGCTAAATGACTTGCAGCGTGGAGAAGAATGGCGGCAATGGCCAAATGACATTTCTACAATTACTATCAAAGTCTGCATAACACTGAATAAAGAATGTAGAACGATGAATCACAAGGTCGTAGAGGATAAGATTCAGGCTTTAATCAAAGAAAACGTAACGTCTGGCAATATTATTATCTACACAGATGGTTCGGTTGTACGAAATAAACGATGCTCATGGGCATATACAGCGCAGGTGAAAGGGCAAATGGTGCATGAGGATAGTGGTGCTTTTTCGCAAACAACGAGCAGCATGACAGTGGAGGTATTAGCAGTCACTAAGGCAATGACATGGCTCGAAACACAGTCATTCGCAGGTGCATGTTTTCTCAGTGACTCCATGAGTATGCTTAAGAAGGTTGAGGCTGGGTGGAGGCGAAGAGAGTGGTTGAAGTCTCTGCAGCTGTCAACTTTAAAAGAAATCGTCTTTATCTACGTACCTGGCCACTCTGGAGTGCAAGGGAACGAACGAGCTGACAAGCTTGCTGAAAAGGCTAAAATTTCAGATGGCAACGCCATGGACAACGCAGACATTTTACACGCTATCCGCGAAGCAGGAAGAGTGGCAGACTTTCGAGACAAGGATTCAAACGCAATGGCGAGACTAACGCATAGTCGCGTAAGGCTTGGCACAGCTAAGAGTGAACATTTTTCAGGACGCCAGAGGCGTATGGTTAACCAACTGCGAACCGGCACGATCAGCCGTCACACACTTGTGAATTTACTCGAGAGGAAATCGGAGCACGTATGGGTATGTCCCTTGTGCAAGGAGGATGATCTTTCGACTAATGACTAATGACAGTTGTTTTATAAAGTTATTCCAGACAATAACATTTTATTTTTCGAAGAATTACAAAAAAAATTTTTTTTTTAATATATTTTAAAAAAATATATAAATAATCAAGAATTTTTGGACAAGATTAATCAATGATTGTTTAATAAGTTAAGAACGAATTTTTGGACGAGCTTAATCAAGGATTGTTTAATAAGTTAAGAACGAATTTTTGGACGAGCTTAATCAAGGATTGTTTAATAAGTTAAGAACGAATTTTTGGACGAGCTTAATCAAGGATTGTTTAATAAGTTAAGAACGAATTTTTGGACGAGCTTAATCAAGGACAAATACCTGAGCTATAGTTAGACTCCATAACAATAAGAAAAACAACCACTGTCGAGATGAAATGTGTTAGACGCGTGACGTATGATTTAGAGATAGGATCAAAAATAAAAGAACTGAGAAAAAAGCTATGAGCAATGTCTGTCATTGTATACGTGAAGAAATAACAGACAAAATAGTTTGGGCTACGTGATTAGAGAGAAGAACCAAAACACAATACAACGAAAATTCAAAACTCGTTGCTAGAACATCAGACCCAAGGACCAATCATGACAAAAATGGATTGATGGAATATTAAAAACACTAGGAAACATAAAAGAAGCAGAGGTCAACAGAAGAGCAAAGGATCGCAAATTTGTATCTCTTATCGATGCTGAAAGGTAAATGAGGAAGAGAAGTAGTAGACGATACCTCGTTGAAGGAAGGAAAGAAGTAGACGATACCTCGTTGAAGGAAAGAAAGAAGTAGACTATACCTCATTGAAGGAATGAAAGTAGTAGACGATACCTCGTTGAAGGAAGAAAAGTAGTAGACGATACCTCGTTGAAGGAAGAAAAGTAGTAGACGATACCTCGTTGAAGGAAGGAAAGTAGTAGACGATACCTCGTTGAAGGAAGGAAAGTAGTAGACGATACCTCGTTGAAGGAAGGAAAGTAGTAGACGATACCTCGTTGAAGGAAGGAAAGTAGTAGACGATACCTCGTTGAAGGAAGGAAAGTAGTAGACGATACCTCGTTGAAGGAAGAAAAGTAGTAGACGATACCTCGTTGAAGGAAGAAAAGTAGTAGACGATACCTCGTTGAAGGAAGAAAAGTAGTAGACGATACCTCGTTGAAGGAAGGAAAGTAGTAGACGATACCTCGTTGAAGGAAGGAAAGTAGTAGGCGATACTTCGTTGAAGGAAGGAAAGTAGTAGACGATACCTCGTTGAAGGAAGGAAAGTAGTAGACGATACCTCGTTGAAGGAAGAAAAGTAGTAGACGATACCTCGTTGAAGGAAGAAAAGTAGTAGACGATACCTTGTTGAAGGAAGGAATGTAGTAGACGATACCTCGTTGAAGGAAGGAAGGAAGTAGACGATGGCTCGAATATGATGCGGATGTGATTGTCGCCTGGACGCATGTTGCTTGACACGCTACTCAAAAAACAAATGCTATGAATTATGTCATGTAACTTCACTTTGAGAATTCTCCTCTCCATTGATCCGCTTTTCTATAACTGATGGTTTCTTCGGGATATAGAGTTCATTCATTCATTTATAATTCTCTCTCTCTCTCTCTCTCTCTCTCTCTCTCTCTGATTATATATACACACTAGCGGTCTCACTCGGTACCGAACCGTGGATCTCCTCAATAAATCTAACACCAATAAAGATATTGCAGCCACATTTCAACAGGAATACGTTATTTGTGTGGGGAATTTTTATTTTTTTAATTTTTTTGTTCGCCAGCTTTTACCTCTGACGAAGTCCCTTGAGACTAGGAAATGAATTTTGCGTGTTAATCCATTTTTCCCTGGCTGCCGTGTGCACAGGGGTCCCTCGCCGCACAGGCTGATAACACCGACCTCGGAGGCACTCAATATTTTTTTCCGTCGACGAGTAATTGACGTTTCAAGCCGGACACGTTGCTGAGACCAGGGGTGGTTGCCGCAGAGAGAACTCATAAATAAAAATTCCAACCGGTAGGAGCCGAGATTTGAACCCACAAACTCGCTGTCTCGAGGTAGGCAGTGTGATCCCCCCCCCCCCCCCCCCCCCCCGGCCAGAGGAATGAAAGGAAATTACGCCTGTCGTGTTTGGCGTCTAATTATAGTGAACGCCTGGCCTCTTTTCTAACCTCTGTCCTTTGACTGAGGGTGACTGTACAATACAGTTGTTCATTGTACGTGTTAGTATATAGTAGTTGTAAGTTCACACAGTTTTTGACAAGCTCTAGAGGAGAGAGTGTTTGGTGGTAACTAATAAAGAAATGCCAAGTTCGGTAGCGATGAGAAGACGCCGTATATATTCCAATGGTGCATATCCTATTTCACTTACAGTTGCATTACCTGTTTGCCTCTACGTTACACACGCGCTGTGTCACAAAGAGCCCCCGTCACGCCAAGTGGCGTATAGGGAACATGGTGTTAGTGACCATCAATTTTACACACCTTCAGCACATGATTTTTGGGGTAATGTGGTCGGTATTACGCCTGTACCGCTTTACTTTCCCAGAAAAAAAATCCGGTACCCATTTAAGTCTGTGTGAACCCGGAAGCCGTCGTTTGGGATCGAACCCTATCCCTTGTCCTTTGTAGTCCAGTTCACTAACCACTGAGCTATCGTGGCTCCCTGTACCACACATACTTTCTTAAAAACATTTCGTAGCAGATCAGATCAAACTTTCAACAAATCACAGATCATATTTCATCTGAAAGTAGCATGTTCGTTCTAATAATAGACATTGTACACTGATCGTGGGAGAAGATGAACTGAGATTACAACTTTCTGTTGATCTCATCTGTAATTTATTCTAGTGCTGCTATTTTCATGTCACACAAAACATGTGACGTTTTCTAATGTAATATTTATTTGATCAAATCTACGATTTAGAAGTGTGAACTTATTGGAAAATTAGAAGAATTAAAGGAAGGGGGAAAAAGATAAACAGTAAAGTTTTGAATCCGCTGAAAATTATAAAAAAGAACAACTTAGCATAAATCGAACAAAAAACGAACATTTTTAGGACATGTGAAAAGGTACATTACCCTTCTAAAACTCATGAGGGGAAATTAAAAGGTAGATGAGGCAGACCAAGACTAATATTGATTGTTAACATCAAAAGATGTATAGGTGAAATTATGACAGCGTGTAATATCAGAGTAAGAAAAGACACTAAAACCATCTTGATTGCATTATCCCATTGCAGGGGTTTGCCGGGGGGACTTATAGAACCCGAGAGTAAAGCCGCTTGTTCTGGACAGAAGCAGTTCGGGCCTGAGCTTTCATTTCCTCACGGCAAGTGACCAGTAAAATGACGCTCTATGAAAGACGACCTTCGATGTGGAGACTGACCTAATGAAGTTATTGTCCTAGTAATATTTTAATAAAAATAATGAAATATTTTAAAATATTGACAATCATGATATTTTCTCTTGTGTAAATGACATTTTTAATCACAATTCTTATGGGTATTTCAGTTATAACATTTGTGATCTCAAAAAAGGAACTTTTCTCCCCATGAAAAAATGTACACTTTTTGTTGTATATTAATGAAATAAACCAGCCAGAAAGACAACTATTGTGAGTGGTCTAGAGGCTAGGCCTCAGCTTCTGAACAATGTGCACTCTGCACGTGTTAAAGAACTATTAACAGTTACAAATTGAAAGGCTGGGAGGCCCGTACCTCCCAGACAAAATTGTTAATTATAAAATGTATCCAAGTCGGATGTATTGGCCCGATAACCACATGAAACCTGATGACGATAAGCAGAAAGAGCAGCCAACTATCACTAACGTATACGAAATTTTAAAAAAAAATTAGAGAAAAAAAATATGAAAATACAAACAAAATTGAAAAGATACCTGCTGCCTGTGTGATCGGCTCGCCTGTTGTATTAACCTCTGTGGATGTCGTATAGTGCTCTTCGGTTGTGTCAGTCGTTGTTATTGCTTGTTCCGTTGTGTTAGGTTCATTCTCTGCTTTCGGAACCAACCCCAGGACTAAGAATTAATTTTCAAAAAAATTGTTTGTTACCATTACCGTTATTGCAAATTATAAATGGAAATGTTAGTTAAGACACATAGATAAGGTGAAATGCTAGGTTAAAAGATTCTTTGCAAAATAATGGTAGCCCAAAATACGGTTGCGATCTCTAAATGTTATTGCATTAGAAATTTGACAAGTGTATTTCAAAGTATATAAAAGCGTTATAGAATATCCGCATTTGTGATTCACATTCTCTGGCTCCAGATTACATCCATCAAACATGTGAACTACATAGAATTATATAATTCAAAACATTCTCAAACTGTAGATCACATCCAGAAAACATATAACAAGATGTAAAGGTTCCCTCCATCCCATGCTAGACCAGGAGATGGGGACAATTTGAATTAGTGAACATATATTTTTCATGCCAACGGCACCTTTCTTTGATGATTGTGGTGTGGTCGGTATCACATCAGGCCGTCTGTACTTCCCGAAAATACTCTTGTACTCATTTTTAGAGGATGAGTGAATCCTGGAGCCTTGTCAATTGAAAAAAAGCGCAACTTGTGGAATCCATCCCCTATCCTTCTAACCAGATAACGATTGCACTACTAAACACTCAGCCACAGAAGCTGAGAGCAAACTGCTGAACCATTTATGTCACTCGAAAACATTCTTAAACAACGAATCACAATCAGCAAGTATGGTAACTGTATTATTATAATGTGTGGTCTTTTGCTCTGCTCTTCATCTCTGCTGCTATGTTTCCTAGTGTTGCTAATATTCCATCAATGCTGTATTGTTGAGTCTATTTAAGTGTTCTAGTAGGTCTTCTATTTGTCCATGTGTTAGTGCCTGATCGTCTGCAAATCGTTAATCTCCTCTGTCTCCGATGGGTTGACTAACTTGCATATGTAGTCCATGTAGGTAATAAACAATAGGGGATATATTGCACATCACTGTCTGACTTCTAACTCTAATAATATAACTTTCTATAATCTAACTTCAGAGGGGTCTGTGTAGTCTGCTGCTGTTCTGAATGTGCAGCTGCTGTTGATATCGTCATCATCAAGTACCGGGCCTACTGGCGTAGGTGATCATGTCTCTCCACAACTTTCGATCTCGACAGTTATTTATCATTTCTGTTGTCGCCCTTCTGCCAAGCCATTCTCTTAAGCTGTCTGGTATTTTTTCTCTTTGCTTCCCTCTATCTCTTCGTCCCTCAATTTTTTCCAGTTGTTACAATATATTCCAGTTGTTCTCTTCTCATTACATAGCCAAAAAATGATGATTGTTTCTTCCTAATATTATAATAATGCTGTTGATATAAAGACTTCTAATTACGTTGGTTAGATGTTACCCTTCCCCGTATGGTGTTAGTATCTCCCGTAGTTGTTTGCTCTGTTTAAGGGGGTTGGGGGGGGTGGAGTGTTAAAGGTAAAGAAACACATATAATTGTAAAGCTGCAGAACAGCTGATTGTAAAGGGAAGATTAAAAAAACAGTTTTAAAGTGGTATTGTTAACTCTTTACGTAATTAATGACGACACAAATGTCAATGACGTTTCGGCTCAATCAGGATTTCAGTCAGACAAGATTAACGGGTTTTCCTTTTTTGGATTTGCATCCAGATTTCCATTATTTCAGTGGATTACCCGCCATTTTAAAAATGTCCCATCTGTGTGGATTTGTTTTACCTCACTTCTCTCCTCATTTGTTTTATCAATGTGATCTGAGTCTAATAATGGTAACATGAGAATAAGATCTGGCCACAGCTGTTGACCGGTAACCACACCATAGTCACCACACTACAGTCACCACACCTCAGTCACCACACCACAGCCACCACACCACACCACAGTCACCACACCACAGCCACCACACCACAGTCACAACACCACAGTCACCACACCACAGTCACCACACCACAGTCACAACACCACAGTCACCACACCACAGTCACCACACCACAGCCACCACATCACAGTCACCACTCAACAGCAAATTCACCACTTGTGATACTACCTCTTTGTAACAATGCCATATGTTGTAATATCTTACATAATTGTTTTTGTAAATTAAAAATCATAACTATTGTAACATTGTGTTTTAAAAAACACTAAAATGTGTGCATGTTGCAACATCACATTAAGAAAACCTACATTGCTGTATTACAAAATCATCCACGAAATATCACTTTTGTACTACAATTATATATTAGGAGGCTTCTGTTAATTTAATGTTATCACATTTCAAAAACTCAAAGATTATATTGCTTTGTTTAAAAATAATATCCACTATTGTAATACCAGCTTTCACCATTGCTAAGACATCCAAACATTTCTATGCCAGCTAAACAACAAATGATAAATAGCATCTTCATACCAACTTTGTGCTATGAAAGTCAAACATGGACCCTTTCTAAATCACATTTAAGAAAGATCAATACATGTGAGATGCGTTGCTTGAGAAAAGTAACAAACAACACAAGAAGAGATAGAATACCAAATGAAACCATAAGAAAAATAGTAGGAACAAAACCCTGCCAAGAATATATAGAACAACAACAATTTAAATGGTGTGGCCACCTGGTCAGAATGAATCTTTACCAATCACCATCAAGGGCGTTCTTCTCGAGAATGCATGGACAAAGACCAAGAGGAAGACCCAGAAGAAGATAGATAGATGCAGTGACAGAGACATGTAACAACAAAGGAAAATCACTAATTCAGACAATTCGAGCAGCACGAGAACGACAAATGATATAAACCACGACACCTTTTAGGTATCAGTGAAAGAGGAAAGAGGAAGAAGATGATTGTAATGCCGTCAAGTGTTAGAAGTTTAACTGTTATAATACTGTCACATATAATACTGTCACATATAATACTGTCACATATAATACTGTCACATACAAAAAAGAACTACAGTTGTAATACTATCGTATTTAGCAATATCAACTATTGTAATATTATCAATTGTGTAAACAGTAATAATAAAATAGCATCACAGATGAGATCTTTATTTGTTATAGCACCACCGCATAGAAACCTTAGTTATTATAATACTATCTATCTATCTATTGACCTTTCAAGCCGTAGCTGGACCATAGGACGTAGACCCAAATACTCTTTCTCTTATCTAAATTTTTATTACAGCAGTTTTCAATTCTTTTGAAGATATTCTATCAAATCTCGACATTTGTCTCTGTTCTGTGCAAGCAGCTCTATCTCATTGAGGGAGCGGATTCCTGCTGCTTTTGCCTCTCTCATCAATGTTCATCTCACTGTCTCTCTTGGTCTTCCTCTTTTCCTCTTACCTGTTGCTTCCCACATGAGGGCTTACTTTGCTATTCAGTTATTATCTCTTCTCATCACATGCCCAACATATGACCATCGTCTTTTCTTTATTACTGAAGATATTAGTGGTTGATTGGCGATTTCTCTAATTTCCTTGTTTGTTTTGAATTCATTCCAAGCTATGCCAAGTATTTTCCTTAGACATTTATTTTCGAATGTGTTCAACTTTGTTTCTATGTCTCTTGTTGTTTCACACGCATACGTAAGGGTTTATAATACTAATGATAATACTAACACATATACAAATATCAAATATTCAATCTGTCACATATAAAAATCTCAAGTATTGTAATATCACATAACTATCATGTACGTAATAGTTAATATTGTAATGCTACCGTAAATAGAAATTGTAACCTAAATGTAATACTGTCATATATACGAACTTCCACTATTGTAATACTATCATATTATAAGAGCATCTACCATTGTAAATATACTTTGTATTAAAATCTAAACATATGTAATACTATCACAATTAAACATCTTAATCGAAGCACTATTGGATATAAGAACTTTGATAATGTAATAATGTTACATCTAATAGCCACAACTGTTGTAACGCCATCGGTTCTAATACCCATACATGCAATATTACAACAACTACAATTATAAAAAGATCGTCAAGAACCTAAGATATGCTCGTGATACTGTTTTACTAGCAAGTAAATCCTAATGATGTACAACAAATGCTTATTGGAATAAGTTACCATTCATCCTCTATAAGAAGAAGTATTCATATTGTTTTAGAATTATAATGCCTTAAGCACTGTAATAATATCTCAAATAAGAAAATCAACCATATAAACTTATCATACTTGACAGTCACATTGTTTTATAATGTCATATACATATGATACCATCACATATTTTCATTACTTTCACATTGCACAAACTACGCCTACGTAGTAATATTAAATATAAGAAGCACAACTATTGAAATATTATTATATCTAAAAAAATCACATTTGTTTTATTGCTAACACATCTAAAATCGTCAACTGTTGTAATGTTGTTCCATATAAGAACTTTCCCTATTGTAATACTAGAACATATAAGAATCATCATTATTGTACTAGTACTACACAAACTAAACTCAGCTGTTGTGATACTAAAATACATAAATTCTTAATTACTTTACTATTTTATCACATTTAAGAAACTTAAATTGTGTTCAAGTTGTAATACTATCGCATTTGGAACCCTTACCATTTTAATACTTTCAAAACTGAAAGCCTTTTATTGTAATACTACCAAAACTGAAACCCTAAATTGTTGTAATACTACCAAAACTGAAACCCTAAATTGTTGTAATACTACCAAAACTGAAATTCCTAATTATTGTAATACTACCAAAACTGAAATCCCTAATTATTGTTATACTACCAAAACTGAAATTCCTAATTATTGTAATACTACTAAAACTGACATCCCTAATTATTGTAATACTACTAAAACTGAAATCCTTAATTATTGTAATACTACTAAAACTGACATCCCTAATTATTGTAATACTACTAAAACTGAAATCCCTAATTATTGTAATACTACTAAAACTGACATCCCTAATTATTGTAATACTACTAAAACTGAAATCCTTAATTATTGTAATACTACTAAAACTGACATCCCTAATTATTGTAATACTACTAAAACTGACATCCCTAATTATTGTAATACTACTAAAACTGACATCCATAATTATTGTAATACTACTAAAACTGACATCCCTAATTATTGTAATACTACTAAAAGTGACATCCCTAATTATTGTAATACTACTAAAACTGACATCCCTAATTATTGTAATACTACTAAAACTGAAATCCCTAATTATTGTAATACTACTAAAATTGAAATTCCTAATTATTGTAATACTACTAAAACTGACATCCCTAATTATTGTAATACTACCAAAACTGAAATCCTTAACTGTCGTAGTAAAGTCATCATATCTGAAATCCCTAACTTTTGAAATACTATCACATATAAGAACCTAAAACAAATGTAACAGTATCACATGTTAGAACCTCAACATCTGTAATGCTATCACATGTAAAATCCGATATTGCTGTAATGCTATCACATGTAAAAACCTACATTTCCGTAATACTATCACATGTAAAAACCTAAACTTCTGTAATACTATCACACATAAGAACCTCAACTTCTGTAATACTATCACACATAAGAACTTTAACTTCTGTAAAACTATCACACGTAAGAACCTCACCTTATGTAATACTATCACACGTAAGAACTTTAACTTCTGTAAAACTATCACACGTAAGAACCTCACCGTAATACTATCATACGTAAGAACCACAACTTCTGTAATACTATCACACGTAAGAACCTCACCTTATGTAATACTATCATACGTAAGAAACTCAACTTATGTAATACTATCACGTGTAAGAACCTCAACTTATGTAATACTATCATACGTAAGAACCTCAACTTATGTAATACTATCATACGTAAGAACCTCAACTTATGTAATACAATCACGTGTAAGAACCTCAACTTATGTAATACTATAACACGTAAGAACCTCAACTTATGTAATACTATCTTAGGTAAGAACCGCAGCATCTGTAATACTATCACATTTAAAAACCTAAACGTCTGTAATACTATCACATGTAAAAACCTAAATTTCTGTAATACTATAACATGTAAGAACCTCAACTTACGTAAAACTATCACATGTGAGAAATTCAACTTCTGTAATACTATCACATGTAAGAACCTCTACTTCTGTAATACTATCACACGTAAGATTTTAACTTCTGTAATACTATCATATGTAAGAACCTCTATTTCTGTAATACTATCACATGTGAGAAATTCAACATCTGTAATACTATCACACGCAAGAACCTAAAATTATGTAATACTATCGCACGTAAGAACTTTAATTTCTGTAATACTATCACATGTGAGAAATTCAACTTCTGTAATATTATCACATGTGAGAAATTCAACTTCTTTAATATTATCACACGTTAGAACCTCAACTTCTGTAATACTATCACACGTAAGAACTTTAACTTCTGTAATACTATCACACGTAAAAACGTTAACTTCTGTAATACTATCACACATAAAAACTTTAACTTCTGTAATACTATCACACGTAAAAACTTTAACTTCTGTAATACTATCACACGTAAAAACTTTAACTTCTGTAATACTATCACACGTAAAAACTTTAACTTCTGTAATACTATCACACGTAAAAACTTTAACTTCTGTAATACTATCACGCGTAAAAACTTGAACTTCTGTAATACTATCACATGTAAGAACCTAAACTTATGTAAAACTATAACATGTGAGAAATTCAACTTCTGTAACGCTATCTCATATAAGATTCTTACCTGCATTTATACTATCAATCTGAGACTGAACTCCCGATAGCGTTTTGTTGAAAACGTCAGCCTGTTGTTGTAGCTGCGACACAGCTATCAAAAGATTGTCGCCCAAAGGATCTGTTTCAAACACAAAAACTATTCTTTACTACATACATAAACATTAGCATACCATGACACAATAATTAGATGTAACAAGAAGTTTAATCAGGTTTACATATATGAAAAGAACCTGCTGACATCACATTTTTATGTGTTCAGTGTATAATCATGTCCTGTCTTCAATTCAAAGCTATGGTTGCTCAAATTGCACCAATTCAGTTTCAATAAGCGACAGTGATCCAGAGTTTGGGGATACGTGCGCTACATTTGTTCTATATTTGTGGGTAGTCAAAATCTGGATAAATAGATACAGCGAAGACAATGGCGCTGGATAGGACACACACTGCGGAAGTCAACTGAGAGTGTTACACAACATGCCCTTTTTTTTTAATCCTCAGGGGAAAAGACAAAGAGGAAGACCAAAGAATTCTTGGAGAAGACAGATAGAAGCAGACATGAAGATGATGGGGAAGACATGGAATGATCTTAAAAGAATGGTAAAAAAACAGAAGGACTTGGAAAGTGTTTGTTGAAGACCTATATCTCCACTGGGAACTGAAAGGTCGAAAGAAAGATGAAGTCAAAACGTGAATAGAACTGGAGTGGCATGTTCAGTGGTCTGTTCTTGTAGCCCCTTTCTCAATGTCCTGTGTTGTTTGTATTCAGAATTTTGAGCACAGTTGTGTATCACTGATGATTTAGTTGATTTGATCATTTGTGGATCTTTCTCAGAAAATAAAAACAAGCGATTCTTGTATTGATGCATTCGAATTGAGTAGAAGAAAGTATGTCTTAAAATGTGAACAAAATCTTCTGTGGTTAAATATTGATCTTTCCATCTCCCGAAACTCTCAGATTTGGCAATCTTTAATTTTTTAATCATGAGAATTATCGATTCTACTAAAATATCATTCATGGGTAAATATTGTAAAAGTAAAATTAAAGTACCCCCGTCACGCCAAGTGGCGTATAGGGAAATATGGTGTTAGTGACCCTATATTTTACAGACCTTCAGCACATGATTTTTGGGGTAATGTGGTCGGCATTACGCCCGAGCCGCTTTACTTTCCCAGAAAAATCCGGTACTTATTTAAGGCTGGGTGAACCCGAAAGCCGTTGGTTGGGATTGAACCCTACCCCTTGTCCTTTATAGTCCAGTTCACTAACCACTGAGCTATCGCGGCTCCCAGGTAAATATTGACTTTAGCTAAAAATGTTGCTGCTTTGTGCGATGTCACAAATTGAAACCACTTCCATAAAAGATCAATATTAGAATGAGGGAACAGAACTAGGCTCCAGATGTGATCAAACATAAACGCTGCAAAGTTTGCAAGATTAGAACTAAAACACCACTTTGAGATGAAAACAAACAGCCGTGTAAGATGTGTTTCCCTCCGTGCCTCGTTATCAGTTTCAATATAGTAAGTTGTTTCATCAAATTGTTGTTGCACACAAAACAAATAATTTAATACAAATCAAATAAACAGAACAAGTACAACAATCATGTATGGATGCAAAAATAAAAAAAAAACATTTAATTTAAAAAACTTCTTAGGTGATGAATATTATTTCTTTTTTATTAGCCCACTCTATTTATTATTATGTGTTTTTGAACTCTACATGAAAGAATAATGGCTCTGATGATTGAACGCGCCGTGTTACTGATAACACATTTCTTAGTATGCACCTAATGTGCTGTCTGGGAAAGTAAAGCGGCACGGGCGTAATACCGACCACATTACCCCAAAAATCATGTGCTGAAAATCTGTAAAAGTTATGGTCACTAACACCATAGTCCCTATACGCCATTTGGCGTGACGGGGTTCTTTACTTTTTTTCTTTTACTACCTAATGTGCTGTAATATTAGCATTTGTGTCTCACTTGTGTTAGTGTTAGTATTACTAGTTCTTAATTTTAGTCGTTTTATAAGTTTTTGTATTAATACTATACCAGTCTCAAATGCTGTACTATTATATAATTCTCGCCGTTGCTAAAATTGTTTTTGTTATTTTCGCTTTCAACACTTAGTCACTTTCACTTGTTGCATCAGCCTGAACTTTAGTAACATGAAATCATTATTGGCTGTTGCATTGCTCTCTAAGTCTTACTTTTCGTAACTATTCACATATATAATTATTATATTTTCGAAATTGATATCACTCTTACCTTTCGCTACATTAAGTTAGTTCTACATATTACAACAGTATATCATCCATACATGCTGCAACAGTATATCATCCATACATGTTGCAACAGTAAACCATTCATACATATTACAACAGTATATCATCCATACATGTTGCAACAGTTTATCATCCATACATATTACAACAGTATGTCATCCATACATGTTGCAACAGAATATAATTCATACATGTTGCAACAATATATCATCCATACATGTTGCAACAATATATCATCCATACATATTGCAACAATATATCATCCATTCATGTTGGAACAATATATCATATATACATGTTGCAACAGTATATCATCCATACATATTACAACAGTATATCATCCATACATATTCCAACAGAATATCATTCATACATGTTGCAACAATATATCATCCATACATGTTGCAACAATATATCATCCATACATGTTGCAACAATGTATCATTCATACATGTTGCAACAATATATCATCCATACATGTTGCAACAGTATATAATTCATACATGCTGCAACAGTATATCATCCATACATGTTGCAACAATATATCATCCATACATGTTGCAACAATATATCATCCATACATGTTGCAATAATATATCATCCATACATGTTGCAACAATGTATCATTCATACATGTTGCAACAATATATCATCCATACATGTTACAACAGTATAACATTCACACATGCTGCAACAGTATATCATCCATACATGTTGCAACAATATATCATCCATACATGTTGCAACAGTATATCATCCATACATGTTGCAACAATATATCATCCATACATGTTGCAACAGTATATCATCCATACATGTTGCAACAATATATCATCCATACATGTTGCAACAGTATATCATTCATATCTGTTGCAACAGTATATCATCCATACATTTTGCAACAGTATATCATCCATACATGTTGCAACAATATATAATCCATACATGTTACAACAATATATCATCCATACATGTTGCAACAGTATATCATTCATATCTGTTGCAACAGTATATCATCCATTCATGTTGCAACAGTATATCATCCATACATGTTGCAACAATATATCATCCATACATGTTGCAACAGTATATCATCCATACATGTTGCAACAGTATATAATTCATACATGCTGCAACAGTATATCATCCATATATGTTGCAACAATATATCATCCATACATGTTGCAACAGTATATCATCCATACATGTTGCAACAATATATCATCCATACATGTTGCAACAATGTATCATTCATACATGTTGCAACAATATATCATCCATACATGTTGCAACAGTATATAATTCATACATGCTGCAACAGTATATCATCCATACATGTTGCAACAATATATCATTCATACATCCTGCAACAGTATATCATCCATATATGTTGCAACAAAATATCATCCATACATGTTGCAACAGTATATCATTCATACATGTTGCAACAGTATATCATCCATACATGTTGCAACAGTATATCATCCATACATGTTACAACAATATATCATCCATACATGTTGCAACAGTATATCATTCATATCTGTTGCAACAGTATATCATCCATTCATGTTGCAACAGTATATCATCCATACATGTTGCAACAATATATCATCCATACATGTTGCAACAGTATATCATCCATACATGTTGCAACAATATATCATCCATACATGTTGCAACAGTATATCATTCATATCTGTTGCAACAGTATATCATCCATACATGTTGCAACAGTATATCATCCATACATGTTGCAACAATATATCATTCATACATGTTGCAACAGTATATCATCCATACATGTTGCAACAGTATATGATCCATACATGTTGCAATAGTATATCGGTGTAGTCTTTAGCAACATTATTGTAACAATTTATTATAATCAGACTTTGTAGTGGCATATCATTTACTCCTTTTGCAACACTATATCAGTCTCACCTGTTTTGAAACTCTGTATCCTCCACCACCTATGTTGTAGCACGTTATCATTCTCACCTTTCTAACATTATATCGGTCGCAAGTCCCATAACACTGTATCATTCTCACCCATTTTAAATACTCTCATGCCAGTTTCATCTTTTTAAAACAATATCAGTACCACATTTGTAACACTATATCCTTCTCATATATTGTAACACTACATAAATCACACTTTTCGAAAGAATGTACCATTGTCCCCTTTTGTAACACATATCCTTCTCATATAGTATATCGGTATGACTTTCTATATCCAAATATAAGTTTCAAACACTCAGCTCGGTTACATCATGTTTGTGTAACGTGGACGATGCATGAGTTATTAGCCCCTTCTATGAGGTACAGATAGCTTATATTTAATTGATGTTTTTTTTTTAATCAAGCTATTTATGGGATTTTTCCCCCTTTTTGTGCAGTGAAATGCTAATAACTATTAGAAAAATAACAACCGTATAAATACAATGTGTCAGATGCATGACAGGAAACAGCCTGAGAGATAAGATGAGAAATGAAGAGTTACGAAAAAGACTAGAAGCAGAACCAGCTGTTGGATACAACAAGTGACAACGGATCAAGTGGTTCGGGTATGTGAAAAGACATAAAGAATTAAATTTAAAACAACGAGTTATCAACAAACGATACGAGAATATCAGAATAAGGGGTCGACCAAGAAAAATATGTATAAACAGAATACTAGAAACACTCGGAGTTATAACAGCAGAAGATGCCAATAGAAGAGCAGGAAACCACGAACCATATCTCTCCTCGACGCCGGAAGGCAAATGAGAAAAGAAGAAGAAAGAAAGAAAGAAAGAAATGATAATAACCTCACTTGTAATGTTTCTTCCCTATCACATAAAGTGCATATAATGACAATTTATTTGTAGAAAATGTATTTTCCTTCAAATATTTGCCCGAGCAAGGACATACAATCTCTATTCGATGTTTAATGACCAAATGCTGTTTAACGTGAACAAATTTGAAGACAGAACGCATGTTATTTCATCAGCCTCGAGTAGGTCTAGGCATTCGAATTTACCTAAAGTAAGGTCACCAAGAAAACAACCAAGGTTAAACGCTTGTTTCGTATTATAAGTATTTTAGAAGCTAGAGACAAATATAGCAATCGACAGCCCACAATGCTCTCGTAGAACATTCTAGATTTGTATAACGACAGGAGATCATGCTTGCACGTAGTGGATAATAGCAAGAGTTAAAAGAGACAATCTGATTGTTTCATATTATTACCTTAGTGGTTGTGTTGTTGCTTGTATACGATTAAAGAAATGGTTGAATCCTTACAAGACGCTCAGTATCAATGCTCTGCTAATTTAAAAACAAAAATACAAGCTTCTTAACAATTTGTTTGAATTCCAGTGTCAGCATATAATAGAGCTGGAAACAACATAGGCGGGAAACACACAAAAAAAGACTTGATATTTTCGAAAAACAGCGTCTATGAAGACTGTTAAAATGTAAAAGTATTCAAACCAAACGAAATATCACGTAAGGAAAGCAACCATTGTGTGCCTCAACCATTATATTATAATGAAGAGACATCTACTCAAATGAACTTTAAACAATCCATTTTGAACAACAGAAGAAAGAATAACAGATAGACAGAAAACAGACTTTATTTCGAACCATCTTCAGAGAAAGGTCAGTCGTTGGTTAAAAACAAAATTAAACGTCCAGGGTAGATAACATATGTTTCTGTATCTTAGTGTATGCGTTTGGTCTGAATAGATCATGATGAGGATAATGGTGTAGACACCACTTCTGACCGTGTGTTGATGTTAACGATTAGATGTAGAAGTAATTAGATTCTATAATTGTTGTTTTGTGTAAGTTGCAGTTTGAACTAATACAGGCTGGAGACATGTTCAGATAGTGTACAGGACATTTTGCGATCATGTAAGCTCAAAACTCAACAATGGTCAGACACCTGAAAGTCAACCCCTACCACTTTTAATATGAAGTAGTTACATGTTTCCAAACACTTGATTGACAGCGGGAACCAGCTCGCATGATCAGACCGTCTCCAGATGCAAAGATCTACATTAACTCTGTATCTGAAGCATTATTTGAGTGTTTTGGTCAAAATTGTATGACTTGAAGTAGTGAACTATTTATGTTATCAAGTGCAACCGTTTGTATAAATGTTGTTCCAAACTCAAGTCTGACAAGTGTAGATTACATTCAAGAGAGAATGTGTTGCCAAACATAACATGTGACCAGAATATAGTTAAATTGAAGACCAAGTGCTTTCGAGTCGTCAGGAAAGTAAGACCAGAATTAAAGAGTTAAGTGATTTCTAGCTGTGGTGATCGAAAAGTGCAAAGAGCTGTTGTAATGGTGCATGTTCTGCTCCTGTAATGTTGCATGTTCTGCTATTGTAATGGTGCATGTTCTGCTACTGTAATATTGCAAGTTCTTCTACTGTAATGTTGCATGTTCTGCTATTGTAATGTTGCATGTTCCGCTAATGTAATGTTCCATGTTCTGCTACTGTAATGTTCCATGTTCTGCTAATGTAACTCTGAGGGCTCAGATGTGTGGGTAGGACTGTATTTATAGAACCTGTCCTCTCAGGGAATAATATCATTGTCGCATCCTCTTCTGTGTCAAAAAAAAAAAGTGATATCAAACTAGGATCATAATCACAGCACTCCGGACACACCCATAGGTACTACCATCTTCTCCATAAAATGTTCATCAGTACATCATCATTATCAAGTACTATGCCTGCTGGCGTGTGTGATCATGTTTCTCCACAATTTTCGATCTCGACAGTTATTTATCAATTCTCCTGTTGATCTTCTGCCCAGCCATTATCTTAAGCTGTCTGATATCTTTTCTCTTTGCTTTCAGCTATCTTATCTTCCCTCAATTTTTCAGTTGTCAAAATATATTCAGATTGTTCTCTTCTCATTACACGGCCAAAAAATTACGATTCTTTCTTCCTAATACTGGAAATTAGCTCTCTTGTTATTTTACCTCTTTCAGAACGTTTTGATTACTTTTCTTAGTTGTCCATAGTATTCTCAATATAATCAAGGGCCATCAGCACACAGTGACTAATTGTGCCAGTTCGATGTTGGTTGATAGTTCCACCCTCTCGTCCAGAATATCGCTCTGGTCTGGCAACGCCGGTCTTTACTCCCACGTCACAGTCTAGCTAGCGATGTATTTGTCCCGAAAACGCTCTCAGGATCTGTTTTCTTGACTAAAACTTGTGTACGTGTAGGCGATGTCAACAAAGAGTAGAAACATATCTCCATTATTCACTTCCTGCGGTTGCTTAACATCACTAAGTTAGGTAGTTCGGTCAATAGATGGCTGTTAATTAATTATAGTAAACGATATGAAACAACTTCAGAACTGTATGCTGTTATATTGATCGACAAAGAGTCGCTGCTTTAGCGAAGACTATAATATAAAGAACGAGAACTTAGAAACGAATTTCAAGAACATTAAGCCAGAACTCTATTGCAACTAATTTATGTTAAGCGATTGACTTGTTTGTCAATCTTGGTTGTCAACCTCTCCTGTAGATAGTTGCCTAGGTTGCCTTGTCCTGCACATGTCCCTGTTGGTAGACATGAATGCATGGGGGCTGGCTAACCCCATCGTATACAAAACAAAGCCAGAAGACTTCAGAGAATCACAATAAATTTGTTTATTGCCTGTGCATCAAATGAATAACACTTTTTTCATGATAATGATGGACAAATATCAGCCAAGATGTAAATAATTGCGATTCATTAATTACATTAAGCAGGTACGGGCAAGGACACAGGGGACGTACTTGCTGTGGTCACTCTAACTTCAGCAAAGAGTGTCTGTCCCGTCCCTATGCCTAAGATTGTAACCTCACAGGTGTACACGCCTAGATCTTGAACAGTAGGCCTTGGCCAGACGATGTCAAGGTAAGTGCCAAACTCCGCCTGTTGGGCCGCAATCTCAGCCTGTTGGGCCGCCAGTAGCTGTTCTTGTGGTGTTAGCATAACGCGTGGTTGAGCTACTTCCGCAGCTGCTGCCTCCGCCTGTAAGAAATAAAGGACTCACTCTAAAATATTAGACAATATTTTATAATCCAATGAGCATACTTGGTGAGAGATCACAACAGCGAGGACTGAAAATTAATAGAAATAAGACCAACATTATGAGAATTAATGCAGTTGGCAATAACCAAATAGAATTAGGAGAAATACCTCTACTAGACGTAAATCTTACATATATCTGGGTAGTAATATAGATAAGGACGGAGAAACAAAATGATACTAAAATAAGGATATCAAAAGCAAGAGGAGCTTTTGTTGCACAGGGAAACATATGGAAGTCCAAAGAAATTCGGTTAAATACAAAAATAACAATTTTCAACTCCACTGCTATGTCAGTCCTACTATATATATATATGGCTGTGAAACATGGTGAACAACAAAACTGACAATCATGAAGATACAGACTTTCATTAATGGATGCTTACGCAGAATAAAAGGATGGAAATGACAGGACAAAATCACTAACGTAGAATTATGGAAATGTACCAGTCAAATACCAGTGAATAAAGAGATACAGCGAAGACGATGGCGCTGTATAGGACACCACACTGTGGAAGCCAACTGAGAGTATTACACAATAGGCCCTTTTTGGAATCCCTAGGGGAAAAGACAAAGAGGAAGTCCAAGAAATTCTTGGCGAAAACAGACAGAAGCAGAGATGAAGATGATAGGGAAGACATGGAATGATCTTAAAAGAATGGCAAGAAACAGAACGGCTTGGAAAGTGTTTGTTGAAGGCCTATGCTCGGCAGGGAGCTGAAAGGTAGAAGAAGAAGAAGAATTTTATAATCGACTCTCTGACAAGTAAAGAGGAAAATAAAAGAGCTCCGTCACGTCACGTGTCGTATAAGAATCCTGGTGTTAGTACCCTTTATTTTTTTTAATAGACCTTCGGCACATTATTTTTGGGGCAATGGTGTCAATATTACACCTAAGCAACTTTAATTTCCAGAAAAAATCCGGCACCTTTAATTTGGTTTGACCCGGAAGCCGTCGATCAGGATCGAACCTTGCCACTTGACCTTTGTAGTCAAGTTCACTAACCACTGATTTATCACGGCTCCGGTTAACTAATGATGGACTCAAATTTAGGCTTTTGGCATCTGATCAATTTTGTCTTCTATTGTTTTTTTTCCGCTTCTGCAAACACGGTGAGCTCTTTCTTATTCTTCTTCTGTGTTCAGTCAATGACTTATCTACTTCTGCGTCTGCTATTTAAAACGATGTAAATGACATAGATGAGATGTGTTGTGGTTTTTAGTGTGCTATGATATCTGCACCTTTCGACCCAATACATTCGACTTCAGCGTTACATTTACTGGCACCTGGTTGCCTTCCATTTTCAATTTTTACTGGATTAGTGAGACTCGTTATCTATTTCCACTCCTACCATGGGGAAATGGAGCACGATCTTTATCAATTCATCATAGAGTGCCATCTCCGCAACGAAGGTTGACTACCATGGAGCGCCATTCTGCTCTGTCTCTTGCTTTGATGGTGCAGGTTATCATAGGCTGGTTTGTCCATCTTTTGATGTTACTCGTCCATGTTAGTCTTGGTCTGCCTCTGCCTCTTTTACTTTGTATTTTCCCCTCCAGGCTTACCCTGGTAGGCTGTTGTGTCTTTTAACATGTCCCTAAAATCGCATTTGTCTTGTTTGAATTGTGTTTAGTAGCTCTCTTTTCATTTTTAGTTGTTTTAAGACTCCATCGTTTGTTTTACTTTATCAGTTTTATCAATTATGATTCATTAGTCCTGACGTTAGCGGTCTCCTTGACATCGTCTATGTGTCACTGATCACTTTTAGCTCTTGTGCAGTTCGGCGCCCTGGACGTAGAGCTCTGTCATGAACACTTCAATACTTGGGTTGACGTTTAGAGTCATGTCATGTTTTAGACTTTCTCTATATTCACAGCCCCGCCCACCCATTAACAACGTTATCTTGGCCATCATTATTATATTCATCATTATTGCGAAGTAAACATGCTTGGCCATAGAGATCTTTCAAGAACACTTCATTATTCTTACACGCAGCAAAAACAAAAGAGAAACAAAGAGCATAACACGAACAGAAGTAAGAACACAGAATAGAAAAGAACCGTCTTTATGTCTTACATGAAACATCTACATACAGTGCCATGCTTTGAATCAACAAACTTATTTTAGATATTTAATCATCTAAACTATATCTAACAATAGCAACAGTAGTAAAAATAATAGTAATGTTTTCCTATAATTCTAATATGAAACATCATCATCTGACAGCAGGTACGGAGTTTAGCTTTTAAACGACAGGGAGATTATCTGTTAATAAGAAAACTAACCTCTACTGAGATGAAATGTGTTAGACAAATGACAGGAAACAGCATGAGAGATAAGATCAGAAATGTAGAACTGAGAAAAAGGCTAGGAATAGCCCCAGTCATAAAATATATAAAGAAACAACAGATAAAATTGTTTGGCCATGTGACAAGACCGCAATTTATATCTCCTCTCGACACTGAAAGGCAAATGAAAAAGGAAAGAAGAAAAAGAAGAAAATTATATGTTTAAGCTTTAGTTCCTTCATTATTGTGTGCTTGTTTACCTACCTGGTCACTTATTTGTCCTATCTGTCCGCCTCTAAAGGAGCGTTAAATTAGCAATAATTATAATGTCTCGTTTTTTTTACAACATGGTGCCATATCTTCATATTTCGATTCAACACATGTTTGCTTCTGTGCCGAATTCTGTGATATTTAATCAGTTTTACTTTCTCAACAAATTGATAATGAGATTATGTCATACCAACGATTAATGTGCCGTACTATATATCATGTCGTAGAGGAGTGAAATGTAAAATACGACATTACTAGACCATAGCATTGGAGGGGGTCTATGTTCTTCCTTACTGTCACTACTTTAGCCCAACTCAGTGAGCCAGGTACAATTTATTTATCACTTGGGTCGATCGAAGAGTTCCAGGCTACATTTGAACCCATTATTATTCCTAATTAATATTTCCCTTTCTATTTTTGTCTAAAGTAGTTGTTTATTTTGTTGGTAGAGTGTTTAGACGTAACCCCGTGGGACAGGAATCAACAAATAAATCACCAAAGGGTCAGTAGGTCTGCTCCAGCTGCCGATGTAAAGGAAGCTAATTTTAGTTGCATATGATTTTAGGGTTTAAGAGTGGAGTAGGAAGATGAATATTAGTTAGAAACAATCATCATTTTTGGCCATGTAATGAGAAGAGAACAACTGGAATATATTGTAACAACTGGAAAAACTGAGGGACGAAGAGATAGAGGGAAGTACAGAGAAAAAAATACCAGACAGCTTAAGAGAATGACTTGGCAGAAGGTCAACAACAGAAACGATAAATAACTGTCGAGATCGAAAGTTGTGGAGAGACATGATCACCTACGCCAGCAGGACCGATACCTGATAATGATGATGATGAGAAAGATGAAAGATGGATGTATGGGTGGTACCAATGTCATGGCATAAATAATACGGGGCGCTAACTAAAACGTTAAATATATTTAAATCTGATGATAGTGGTAGCGGCAGCTTTAGGTTAAGGGTCTACTCAATGAAATAATTTTATGTAATTCTCGTCTTCTTCTTTCCTTCCTCATTTGCCTTTCAGCGTCGAGGGAAGATATAATTTGCGTTTTTTTTTTTGCTCTACAGTTCGCATCTGCTGCTGTTATGTTTCCTAGTTTTTTTTTCGAAAATTCCGTAAATCCATCTTTTTCGTGGTCGTCCCTTAGGCCTGGTGTTCTCGAAGCGTCTATTGAGAGCTTGTTGTTTGTGATTTGATATCTCTGCATTGTCACGTGGCCAAACCATTTTTTTCTGTTGTTTCTTTAAATATTCTATGACGGTTATTCCTAGCTTTTTTTCTCAGTTCTTCATTTCTGGTCTCTCATGCTATTTCCTATCATTCGTCTAACACACTTCATCTCAGTAGAGATTATTTTTCTTACTGTTCTTGCATCTAGCGTCCATGACTGGCATTGGTAGCGCAACGCTCGGACGAAGATTGTATTATGTAATAACTACAAGATGTAAATGTTAAGTTTTACAGATGAGTTTTTGCCGAATCAGTTGAATTAGTGAGTCGTTGAAACACTATATATGGGCGTGATCTGGCTGTTCTACATTTTGTTTTCTGTCTCTTGTTACTATAAGTTCACAAAATCAATACCTGTAAGTTTTTAAGCATATTATTAAGAAACTTTGTGGCGCCAAAGGCTGTACAAAGAAATTACGACTGTTATTTTTTTTTCCCGTAGTCTTATTCAATTGTTTAATGAGTAACTATAGTCTTTGACCAAAACGTCTTGCCCACAAGGCAGTGGGCTTGTTTTATTTGTGGGTGCCCTCACAATGCCCTCCATGGTGGCAGGACAAACCACAGGTAATACTACTGCATGCAGTAGCAGGTAAATGATATAATCAGACGATGAAATGAGGATGTTGTAGTAGATAAAAGATCATATTTCAAACGTCAAAAGAAAAAAAAATAACTAGAATACATTGTGAAAATAGACACATATTGAGGGAAGAAACAATAGAAGAAAACAGAAAAGAATAAACTAGACAGTTTAAGAGAATGGTTTATTAAGAAGTCAAAAACAGAATTGATAAACAACTGTAGAGATCGAAAGTTGTGGAGAGACATGATCAACTACGACAGCAGGCTTGGTACTTGATGATGATGACGATGCTTTGGTAATGACAGAAACATGTTAACGTGGCAACTATTTGTCAGAAATGTACCTCCAAAAGTGTAATCTGTCCACGTGCTGTGATGTTTTCATAACCTGGGGACACGGTGACTTGTCCTGGCGCAGGTCCTCTGAGTTGAGCAATAGTTATCTTAGGGTTAATCTTGGCTTGGCTGCCTGTGACTGCTCGTCTGTCAGAAGATGTTACAGTTGAATGCGCTATAGCGACACACATTAAAGAGATGGTAGAGTTGAATGCGTTATAGCCACACACATTAAAGCGATGGTAGAGTTGAATGCGTTATAGCCACCCACACTAAAGAGATGGTAGAGTTGAATGCATTATAGCCACACACATTAAAGAGATGGTAGACTTGAATGCGTTATAGCCACACACATTAAAGAGATGGTAGGGTTGAATGCGTTATAGCCACACAGATTAAAGAGATGGTAGAGTTGAATGCGTTATAGCCACACACATTAAGGAGATGGTAGGGTTGAATACGTTATAGCCACACACATTAAAGCGATGGTAGAGTTGAATGCGTTATAGCCACCCACACTAAATAGATGGTAGAGTTGAATGCGTTATAGCCACAC
The DNA here is from genome assembly GCA_032433765.1 of Megaustenia siamemsis. Taxonomy (NCBI): domain Eukaryota; kingdom Metazoa; phylum Mollusca; class Gastropoda; order Stylommatophora; family Ariophantidae; genus Megaustenia; species Megaustenia siamemsis. The sequence continues at coordinate 54,775,618 of JAVIAB010000106.1, forward strand.
ACATTAAAGAGATGGTAGGGTTGAATTTCCTGTGTGTTACCGGGGCCTCATTATGAGGGAAGTAAAGAATAGTGCCACTGTGACCTTCCAGGCATGTCGTAAGAGGCGACTAAGGAGGTTGATCGATGGCTTGACAAGCTGTCATTGTAAAAAGTATTGTTATGGAAACAGCGCCATATATTTTAGAGCAGTGATCTCAGCAATATGTGCCACTTTGGCACGCAAGGTTTCTGTTTTTGAGATTGTGGTTCTGTCCTATGTGCCGTCTTCGGCTCGAAAGGACAATAGATAGATAGGGTTGAACACGTTATAGCCACACACATTAAAGAGATGGTAGGGTTGAATGCGTTATAGCCACACAGATTAAAGAGATGGTAGGGTTGAATGCGTTATAGCCACACACATTAAAGAGATGGTAGATTTGAATGTGTTATAGGAGCCACTTGGCGTGACGGGGGTACTTTACTTTTTTTTTATAGCCACACAGAACTATATTGTAATTATTATAGGAAAAAAAAGACAGAATCCAGGCACGTCCAGTGGCGTGTATAGAATTATCTGTTAGTGCGAATGATTTCTAAACCAACTGCTCTGTTTTTCTGTTTTGGTAATGTTGCCAGCATCTTTCCAGTGCCGCTCTTCTACCCCAGAAAAATCCAATAATCATAGAAAGCTGTACAATGTACATGTGTTGTAACAGTTCGAAAGGTGTGTAGAAAAATAGAGAGATGAAGACAGAGAGAATAGATTCAAGTCAGCTTTAGATACTATCAAAGCAATAAGCTAAAGCAGAGACTATAATGTAGCGTAGCGATGAACAACTTTGTTGAGACATAGTAATTGACATCAGTATGCATGGTGCTTGATGATGATGATGACACGAATTCGAGAAGAATATAGAGATAGGCACCATGGGTATATAGACAGGTGAATGGATGAAATGAGCAATGGATATATCATCTTTGAATGGGCGGGTTAAGTAATAGATACGACAGTTGAGTAGCTGAAGACATTGTAGAGTAAGTGTTAGAATAGTTTGATGAATGTGTTGAGTGATGGGTGGATGGAATGTGCAGTGTGGAAGTTGATTAACTAAAGCATGGAATAAATGACTGATTGAGAAACGTTTTATGTTCGAATACTAAATGTATAAACCGAAAGATTGAGTAATGTGTAAATAGAGAAATGGATGTACAACGTTGATTGAGTGAATTGATCAATGAATGCACAAAGTAATGTATTAATACAAGGGGTGATGGATGAACGGTTAGATGAAGTTCAAATGGAGAAATAAATGAGTGAATAAAATCAAAGATGATAGATTAATTAATTAATGTAGTCAAATGGAAAACTGTTTTTTAAGATAACTTTGGAGACCACTCATGCATAGAATTACCTCGGGACTAGAAAATATGCGAGGACAAGTTAAGGAATTTATTTATAGACACTGCTGTTGTTATAAGGTTCCAATTATCAAATATAAGTGACACACCATAAGGCTAACATATGTGTGTTGTTGATAAATAAAAATAGATAAATCACAATGTGAAAAGTAATTTCTATCAGTTTAGAATTAGAATCAATATATTTATATAATTGTGCAAACTCAAAGACAGGAGACACTTATAAATCACACATAAATACAGGTTTTTTAACAAGACTCAAACATCCACAAATTACAGCAGAAAGAAAAAAAACAATAAGTAGCTCCTCCAGGATTTGGATCGGTCCTCTAGTCACAGAAGACAAATCAAAAAGAAAGTTTTATAGCAACATTGGGAAGAAACATTGATTTCATATGTTGGTTATGTTATGAGAAGAGAGCACCTTGAATATGTTATGATTACGTGAAAAAACAAAAGAACAGAAGAAAAAGATGGAAAGAAACAGAACAGATAAAAGTTGGCTTGAAAATAAGGTATAACAGAAAGTCAAAGAAATAATAATCAGCAATTGCTGAGACAGAGTGTTGAAGAAAACGTGATCATCAAAGCCAGCAGGTATTATATTTGATGATGATTCATGTAGATAAGCAGAGAGTCAGGTGCAAATATCTAAATATTGATACCCGCAGCAATGAAAACCATCAATACTTATCTACATGACTGGATAAATGTTTATACTGATGTGCAGACAAAGGTAACTATGAACGCTTGATATGGGATTTTTATATATTATCCAGATGGTACAGCAAAAGAACATAACAGCCTTAGAAACAGCAGTGTACTATCTGAATACTCTGTTTGATACCATACCATCAAAGAAAAGATATATAGCCATATTTACTCATTCCAAATCAGCCCTGCAGACGTTATAAAGTATCATAAACAAGCCAGAGCTTACACAGCTCACTGTAGACATAGATTACCTCATTAACACACATGACATAAGGCTAGTGTTGCAATGGATCCCTAACAAGCCAGAACTTACATAGCTTACTGTCGACATAGATTACCTCATTAACACACATGACATAAGGCTAGTGTTGCAATGGATCCCTAACAAGCCAGAGCTTACACAGCTCACTGTCGACATAGATTACCTCATTAACACACATGACATAAGGCTAGTGTTGCAATGGATCCCTAACAAGCCAGAGCTTACACAGCTCACTGTCGACATAGATTACCTCATTAACACACATGACATAAGGCTAGTGTTGCAATGGATCCCTAACAAGCCAGAGCTTACACAGCTCACTGTCGACATAGATTACCTCATTAACACACATGACATAAGGCTTGTGTTGCAATGGATCCCTAACAAGCCAGAGCTTACACAGCTCACTGTCGACATAGATTACCTCATTAACACACATGACATAAGGCTAGTGTTGCAATGGATCCCTAACAAGCCAGAGCTTACACAGCTCACTGTCGACATAGATTACCTCATTAACACACATGACATAAGGCTAGTGTTGCAATGGATCCCTAACAAGCCAGAGCTTACACAGCTCACTGTCGACATAGATTACCTCATTAACACACATGACATAAGGCTAGTGTTGCAATGGATCCCTAACAAGCCAGAGCTTACACAGCTCACTGTCGACATAGATTACCTCATTAACACACATGACATAAGGCTAGTGTTGCAATGGATCCCTAACAAGCCAGAGCTTACACAGCTCACTGTCGACATAGATTACCTCATTAACACACATGACATAAGGCTAGTGTTGCAATGGATCCCTAACAAGCCAGAGCTTACACAGCTCACTGTCGACATAGATTACCTCATTAACACACATGACATAAGGCTAGTGTTGCAATGGATCCCTAACAAGCCAGAGCTTACACAGCTCACTGTCGACATAGATTACCTCATTAACACACATGACATAAGGCTAGTGTTGCAATGGATCCCTTGCTACGCCAACACACTATAAGGCAGAACATTAGCTAAGAGAGGATCCAGGCAGACATAATTTAACACTGACATCTCATTAAACACAGCCCAAAAATTCATAAACTGTAACAGTCCCTCATCACAACATTAACAGCTTAAAAGAAGAGACCAAACCTCCATGACAACATTAGCAGACTAAAAGAAAGGAACCAAATCCCCCATGACAACATTACAATCTAAAAGGAAGAGACCAAACCTCCATGACAACATTAGCAAACTAAAAGAAAGAGACCAAACCTACATGACAACATTAGCAAACTAAAAGAAAGAAACCAAACCCCCATGACAACATTACAACCTAAAAGGAAGAGACCAAACCCCCATGACAACATTACAACCTAAAAAGAAGAGACCAAACCTCCATGACAACATTAGCAAACTGAAAGGAAAAGACCAAACCTCCATGACAACAGTAGCAGCTTAAAAAGAAGAGACCAAACCTCCATGACAACATTAGCAAACTAAAAGGAAGAGACCAAACCTCCATGACAACATTAGCAAACTAAAAGGAAGAGATCAAACCACCATGACAACAGTAGCAGCTTAAAAAGAATAGACCAAACCTCCATGACAACATTAGCAAACTGAAAGGAAAAGACCAAACCTCCATGACAACAGTAGCAGCTTAAAAAGAAGAGACCAAACCTCCATGACAACATTAGCAAACTAAAAGGAAGAGACCAAACCTCCATGGCAACATTAGCAAACTAAAAGGAAGAGATAAAACCACCATGACAACATTACAACCTAAAGGAAGAGACTAAACCACCACGTTCAGACTGAGAGCCGATAATATACCATTTGAGCAATCTCATCAATAGAATACAACGAAACCAAACTCCAGTGTGTCTATTCTTTGAACACCCACATGAAACAGTTGAACATCACCTTATTCAATATCCAAAACTCACTGACATCAGAGCAACTTTACTTCCTCAAACACCTGATAATTTGAAAACCGTGTACGGGACTACAAGGGAAGTCACAAATACATGCAGGTATCATTACATGGTGTTGGGCTGAAGGGCGTCAGCTCACAGACTTCTGGATCAATACAACATCTAAATATAGCTTCTTTTTTCACACAGACAGACAAGTTGGCGAAAGACGTGAAGGTAAATATAACTTTAAAAACAACGATAATATTGTGTTATAGCATATAGAAGAATGGAATAAATTGTCCCGTACCTGAAAATAGAAATGGACTGAATCTGTCCTACTTCCTGTTCAGGAGCTGTGCACGAGAGTGTAAAAGAGGGCGTTAACCCTGGTTCCACAACTAGAGGGAACACTGTAAACACCACTTGTGCATCTGTGGAACATTCATTTGTGAACATTTAATCTCTTGTCTATGTTCTATCTATCTATTGACCTTTCGAGCCGTAACCGGCCCATAGGGCGTAGACCAAGATACACCTTCTCCTATATGGATTTTTTGTTCTAGCAGTTTTCTTTTAAAGATATTTTATCAAATCTCGCCATCTGTCTCTGTTCTGTGCAAGCAGTTCTATCTCATTGAGGGAGCCGACTCCTGCTGCTCTTGCCTCTCTCATCAATATTCTTCTCAGTGTCTCCCTGGGTCTTCCTCTTTTTCTTTTACCTGTTGTTTCCCATATGAGGGCTTGCTTTGCTATTCGGTTATTATCTCTTCTCATCACATGTCCAACATATGACCATCGTCTTTTCTTTATTACTGAAGATATTAGTGGTTGATTGGCGATTTCTCTAATTTCCTCGTTTGTTTTGAATTCGTTCCATGCTATACCAAGTATTTTCCTTAGACATTTATTTTCGAATGCGTTCAACTTTGTTTCTATATATCTTGTTGTTTTCCAGCTTTCACACGCATACGTAAGGGTTGATAGTACATTTGATTTGAATAGCCTAAGTTTTGTGTTTGTGCTGATAAGTTTTGATTTCCACAACTTTTCAAGGCTTCTGAAAGACATTGCTGCTTTAGCTATTCTGATTTTAATTTCTTTGCTCGTATCCCCTTCTCGATCAATGTGACTTCCAAGATAGATAAAGTGATCGATCTCTTCTACTGGTTTGTTTTCCATGTATATTTTGTCACCCGTTGGAATTAAACTAGTCATGACTTTAGTCTTTTCATGATTGATCTCAAGCCCAATTTTGCTGGCTATTGATGATAGTTCATTTGTGTTTTCCTGCATCGTTTTTATCTGACTGCTGATGAGAACTATGTCATCAGCAAAGTCGAGGTCCTCCAAATGGTCTCCTTGTATCCATTCGATGCCTTTATTACCAGTGCAGCATTTCTTCATTATGAAGTCCATAACAATTCCAAATAACAAGGGCGATAAAATACATCCTTGTTTAACCCCAGTTTCTATTGGGAAACATTCGCTCAGTCCTTCCTCTGTTCGAACTGCACATGTGTAACCATCATACATGTCTTTGATAATATTTATGATTTTTGATGGTAAACCATATTGCTTCAGAATTTTCCACAAAGAATCTCTATGAATACTATCAAATGCTTTTTTGAAGTCGATGAAGTTAAGTACAAAAGGTTTTTGCTTTTCAATGTGTTCCTCCAATATAAGTCGTAGAGTGAAAATGTGGTCAATACAGCTTCTCCCTTTTCTAAACCCAGCCTGTTCTTCACGCATTACTGTATCTATTGAATCCTGTATTCTATTTAGGATGATTTTGCAGAATAACTTTGAGGCAACTGACAAAAGTGTCACGCCTCTCCAGTTGTTACAATCTCTAAGATCGCCCTTTTTTGGGATCTTAACAATGATTCCTTTTTTCCATTTATGAGGCGTCTTCTCTGTTTTCCAAATGATGTTGAACATTTTTTGGAGATGTATTAGATTATGGCTATCAATTGCCTTGAGGATCTCAGCTGTTAACTTATCCTCTCCAGCAGCCTTGTTATTGGTCATAAGCTTTAAGGTGGTTTCTATTTCACTCAAGGTGAAGTCATCTAAATTTACATTTAATTCTGCTGCTGGTGTTTCAGTTTCAAAATCTATTAAACTGTGGGGTAGTGGACGGTTAAGAATTTCTTTGAAGTGTTCCGCCCAACGGGCTTTTATGTCTGCACTTGTTGTTAGCATTGATCCAGATTTGTCTAGAATTGGTGTTCCACTGGATGTATAGGTGTTTGTCAGCATCTTTTGCACAGTATAAAGAGTTCTGCTGTCTCCTGTAATTGCAGCTGTCTCTGCTTTCTCTGCCAAATTGTCTATATAAGCTCTTGTATCTCTTCTTGCTGAACTTTTCACTTTGTTGTCTAATTCTTTGTATGTTGCTTTTGCCAGAACCTTTCCAAGATCTGTCTTTACTTTAGTCATGGCTCTCTTCGCTTCTCTTCTTTCTTTGATGTATTTCCACGTGGTGTCTGAGATCCAAGCTCGTTTTTCCATTTTCTTCAGTCCAGCACTTGCTTCTGCTGCTGTCATTAGTATTTTGCTCTGTGAGTCCCACATCTCATTGATATCTAAGTCTATTTCACCGAGTGCTGTATAACAATTACTTAGCTCTATGTTAAACTTTTCCTTTGTGGCTTCATCTTTCAGTTTATGACTATCAATTTTATGTGTAATTGACCTCTTCTGTTGGTTTCTAAATTTTAATCTTATTTTCCCAATGCACAGGTTGTGGTCACTATTAACATCAGCACCTCTGTAAGCTCTTACATCTATTAATGATGATCTGAATTGTTGTTTAATACATAGGTGGTCAATTTGATTGGAGGTTCTATCATCAGGAGATATCCATGTTGTTTTGTGAATATTTTTGTGTGGAAATAATGTCCCACCTATAACTAAATTTTCTATTAAACATAATTCTATTAATCTTTCTCCATTCTGACTAGTATTATCACAGCCTTCTCTCCCCATCACATGTTCCACTCCTGCATTATCTTGTCCCACTTTGGCGTTGAAATCTCCCATTACAATTAAAAGATCGTGTTTTGGTATTTTGTTTATAAGTGGTTGCAGTTGGTTATAAAAATCGTCCTTAACTTCATCATCAGCTTCGTTAGTAGGCGCATAACATTGAATAATTGAAAGTCTTCCATGTTTTGTTTTGTAGCGTGTTCGTATCAGACGGCTATTTACCGGTTCCCATTCTAATAAACTACTTGCAGCTTTGTCTGTCATCATTATGCCTACTCCTTCACGGTGTTTTCCATCTTCCCTTCCAGAAAAAACTACTATTTTATTATCAATAGATCTCCTACCTGTTCCAAGCCAGCGCATTTCGCTTAATCCTAAAATATCTAGGTCGTATCTCTCCATCTCGCTCGCGACCTGTGCATGTTTCGTCGGAGCGGCCATTGTTCGAACATTCCAGAATCCTATTTTTGTTGTTGTTTTAGGGCCGAAAAAACTATCACAACTATCTACTGCTAATTTACACATTCTGTATCAGGTCTACGTTTCATTAACAACATCGTTTTTACGATAGTGGCTTGTTAAACCTCTGATCAACGGTTATATACCAAGCCGGAGAAAAATAATTCCTCAATTTTGGAAACAACCGGAAACATTGTCTATGTTAGTTACTATCATTTTGCAAATGTAGTAGAAAAGTTTGCGATATTGTGTTGCTTAAATATAAGCATTCTATGAGATAACTTACCTTGTGGATGTGAGCATTATTCGTGTACTAAGCATAATCAAAACAAATTAAAGTAAAACATTTTAATTTCAGAGTAATTTTAATAACAACAACAATACTATCATTACAACTACATACTCGTCCCTTTATTTTACGGAAAAAATTCCGGATGTCAAACGAGATTTTTATTTTAAAAGTTCCACCCTTCGTTTTTCTGGTCTCCTCAATCAATGCCAAGTGATAACCTCAATCTTATTCAAGCTCTACGCTTTTCTACTCATTTATGACATGTTTTGTCTTCATTCATGGTCCATGCCGATTGATTCTGGATATCATTTACTTCAATAACTCGATCATGTGCGTTATGTTACAGTTAATGTAACATTTACAAATAAAAATGGTATCTAGCAGCTAAATTAACAGGGAGGCGAGCTTATGTTACAGTTAGTGTAACATTTAAAAACAAAAATTGTATCTAGCAACTAAATTAACAGAGAGACGGGCGTATGTTACAGTTAACGTAACATTTAAAAAAAAATTGTATCTAGCAACTAAATTAACAGAGAGACGAGCTTATGTTACAGCTTCTGCTTGAATCATTTTTTAGTGCCAGGACTCCACACCATCCATCATCTTTGTTATATCATGTTTTATATAGTTTGGACTAACAAGAACATCTCTCCAAGCAGGGAAACCATTTTTAGCTTCCTGAATGTAGCTTAATATTAGTTAATTAAGTAGTTCTTAGGGATGAAGATGCTAAGTAAAGTAAATTACCCCCATCACGCCAAATGGCGTACAGGGAATATGGTGTTAGTGACTATAAATTTTACAGACCTTCGGCACATGATTTTTGGGGCAATGTGGTCGGTATTACGCCCGTGCCGCTTTACTTTCCCAGAAAAAAATCAGGTACCCATTAAAGACTGGGTGAACCAGAGGCCGTCGGTTGGGATCGAACCCTACCTCTTGTCCTTTTTAGTCCAGTTCACTAACCACTGAGCTAACGCGGCTCCCCCGAAGATGCTACTTCGTTCATTAATCGTAACTCTCCATATCCAACGATTCACTGTTGGACATAGTACTCCATGTTTTTTTCCTTTCAAGCCAATTGTCGAGCTCTATTTATTAATTGGAGATAGAGTTGGAATTGTCATAATTTAGGAGCCAGGATTTCTGTTTCAGTAACAAACATCGAATGTTTTCCGATGGTGTTTTGTTAAACCTCGAACGTCTGTGGCATGCATGAAGGAAATTAGGTCCTCCATCTTAAGTGGGAATCAGAAACTCAACTATCTATCTATCTATCTATCTATCTATCTATCTATCTATCTATCTATCTATCTATCTATCTATCTATCTATCTATCTATCTATCTATCTATCTATCTATCTATCTATCTATCTATCTATCTATCTATCTATCTATCTATCTATCTATCTATCTATCTATCTATCTATCTATCTATCTATCTATCTATCTATCTATCTATCTATCTATCTATCTATCTATCTATCTATCTATCTATCTATCTATCTATCTATCTATCTATCTATCTATCTATCTATCTATCTATCTATCTATCTATCTATCTATCTATCTATCTATCTATCTATCTATCTATCTATCTATCTATCTATCTATCTATCTATCTATCTATCTATCTATCTATCTATCTATCTATCTATCTATCTATCTATCTATCTATCTTCTATCTATCTATCTATCTATCTATCTATCTATCTATCTATCTATCTATTGACCTTTCGAGCCATATCAGGCCCATAGTGCGTAGACCAAGATACTCCGCTCGCTCGCTTTCGTCAGCTTTGACCTCTGACGAAGTCCCACCCACTCAATTTTGTGGGACTGAATTTTGCGTGTAAAGTCTGTTTTTATCCCATTACAGGATGCCCCTCGCCATGCAGGCAGATTTACTCCGACTTCAGAGGTACTAATTTTTAGGGAATTAGTAAAACCCAGGTGTCCTCGCCAGGGTACGAACCCCGGCTGTTGCCGTGGTAAGCCAACCGCCTATCGATTGCGCTAACCGGACACCCAAAGATACTCATTCTCTTATCTAAATTTTTTGTTCTTGCAGTTTTCAATTGTTTTAAAGATATTTTATCAAATCTCGTCGCCATTTGTCTCTGTACTGTGCAAGCAGCGCTATCTCATTGAGGGAGCGGATTCCTGCTGCTCTTGCCTCTCTCATCAATTTTCTTCTCACTGTCTCTCTGTGTCTTCCTCTTTTCCTCATCACCTGTTGTTTCCCACACGAGGGCTTGCTTTGCTATTCGGTTATTATCTCTTCTCATCACATGTCCAACATATGACCATCGTCTTTTCTTTATTACTGAAGATATTAGTGGTTGATTGGCGATTTCTCTAATTTCCTCGTTTGTTTTGAATTCGTTCCACGCTATACCAAGTTTTTTCCTTAGACATTTATGTTTGAATGCGTTCAACTTTGTTTTTCTGTCTCTTGTTGTTTTCCAGCTTTCACACGAATACGTAAGGGTTGATAGTACATTTGATTTGAACAGTCAAGTTTTGTGCTGTGCTGATGAGTTTTGATTTCCACAACTTTTCAAGGCTTGTCAAGATATTGCTGCTTTAGCTATTCTGATTCTAATTTCTTTGCTTGTATCCCTTTCTCGATCAATGTGATTTCCAAGATAGATAAAGTGATCGATATCTTCCACTAGTTTGTTTTCCATGTATATTTTGTCGTCTGTCGGAATTAAGGTTTTCATGACTTTAGTCTTTTCAAGATTGATATCAAGCCCAATTTTGCTGGCTATTGATGATAGGTCATTTGTGTTTTCCTGCATCGTTTTTATCTGACTGCTGATGAGAACTATGTCATCAGCAAAGATGAGGTCCTCCAAATGGTCTCATTGTATCCATTCATGCCTTTATTACCAGTGCAGCATTTCTTCATTATGAAGTCCATAAAAACTCCAAATAACAAGGGCGATAAAATACATCCTTGTTTAACCCCAGTTTCTATTGGGAAAAAAATCGCTCAGTCCCTCCTCTATTCGAACTGCACATGTGTAACCATCATACATGTCTTTAATAATATTTATGATTTTTGATAGTAAGCCATATTGCTTCAGAATTGTCCACAAAGAATCTCTATGAATACTGTCAAATACTTGAATCATCACTTGTCGTTATTTACGATTTGCAAGGGGCGTTACTCCCATTTCTCGTAGCGGTAGAATCACACATTCATCAATTGACTTGTTTCGCTTCTCCATTGTACAGGCATAGAGCAGCTACATCTTTCATGTCAAGTACTGCAGGCCACACTACAGGTGCCCTAGTGTTAAGCTCGTTCATCGTTGTAGTCTTACTAGTTTCGAAGGTTTCAACCCCTTAACTCCGGAACCATTTTATGATTTTGGTAAAAAATAGTCAACTATCTAATATTATCAAAGTTCACCCCTCAATACACATAAAACCAGAGCTAGAGCTCCGGAGCTAAGTTTAGTGCACTGTGCACACCGTGAACTGTGTTTTATATCCGGATCGTGTTTCGATATTCCGATTGCTTACGATGAATGCGGATATCGTATGACGAAGGACAGATCAGCTGCGTTAATTTTCGGTGTCTCTTGGCCTTACGTCTTTTGGCCTCTGCTGTAGCTGCTATGATGAGGAATACAGCTGGCTTTCTTTGTTTGGATCCTTCAATAAGATAAGTTTTAATTCGGATGATTCCACTGGCACGGGCGGTTGAGCAATTATGGATTTTAATTCGTTTGCAGTGATACTGTGGCCTTTTAACTAACCTTAACCACCACCATAATCACCTCACTAAAGGGCATGATTTTGGTTCAGATTAAAGAAATGTAACATAACAATAAATATCCTGTTATTGGGCGTAACCATTTTGAGCATAACACAATCTCTCTCTCTCTCTCTCTCTCTCTCTCTCTCTCTCTCTCTCTCTCTCTCTCTGCGATCAGGACTCAATCAGAGTAGGATCCCAGACTCTCACATGAAGTCAGCTGTCAGGTTAAGTGTGGTAATCGCCCCCACAGACAGAAAATCACAATTATAGTCTGCCAGATCCACTCTTATTGAACACCCGTTAAAACGTTGCACTGTGTTCTGCGCCATTGGCCCAGTGCCTCCGATTTCAGCCAGCATTTTATTCAGGTTTGCTTTCCTTAGCCTTTGATTGTCCCCAATCTTCCTGCAAGGCAGCAGATTGTCTTTTCTGTAGGGAGATTCTTCCCTTAGATGGTCGGCCCTCCCAGGTTGACGAGCACCATCTGCCCGAGTCACTAGAGGTGACTAACTAACACAATCAAACCGCCAATTAACATAGGTTATGAACTAAAGAGTTAAATATGTCCAGTCGAGATCGGCTGTTACTAGATTTACTGATGTTCTGTCACAATTAGGATAACAATCACATATTCCTTCATTTTAAATGGGTCAATGGTTATGTACTTGACTTGGATTTTAAAAAATTAATTATTCTGCATAAGGTGCAACCTGTAGATAGTCATAGAAACACTCTGAAATATCGGAAACCAAAGAATCGACAATCAAAACTGAAGCAATATCAGCACCCTAATAACTAGGCAACGAACATTGCTGCAATATCAGCACCCTAGTAACTAGACAAAGAACATTGCAGCAATATCAGCAGCCTAGTAACTAGACAAAGAACATTACTGCAATATCAGCACCCTAGTAACTAGGCAACGAACATTGCTGCAATATCAGCACCCTAGTAACTAGGCAACGAACATTGCAGCAATATCAGCACCCTAGTAACTAGGCAACGAACATTGCTGCAATATCAGCACCCTAATAACTAGGCAACGAACATTGCTGCAATATCAGCACCCTAGTAACTAGGCAACGAACATTGCTGCAATATCAGCACCCTAATAACTAGGCAACGAACATTGCTGCAATATCAGCACCCTAGTAACTAGACAAAGAACATTACTGCAATATCAGCACCCTAGTAACTAGACAAAGAACATTACTGCAATATCAGCACCCTAGTAACTAGACAAAGAACATTACTGCAATATCAGCACCCTAGTAACTAGACAAAGAACATTACTGCAATATCAGCACCCTAGTAACTAGACAAAGAACATTACTGCAATATCAGCACCCTAGTAACTAGACAAAGAACATTGCTGCAATATCAGCACCCTAATAACTAGGCAACGAACATTACTGCAATATCAGCACCCTAGTAACTAGGCAACGAACATTGCTGCAATATCAGCACCCTAATAACTAGGCAACGAACATTGCTGCAATATCAGCACCCTAGTAACTAGACAAAGAACATTGCAGCAATATCAGCAGCCTAGTAACTAGACAAAGAACATTACTGCAATATCAGCACCCTAGTAACTAGGCAACGAACATTGCTGCAATATCAGCACCCTAGTAACTAGGCAACGAACATTGCAGCAATATCAGCACCCTAGTAACTAGGCAACGAACATTGCTGCAATATCAGCACCCTAATAACTAGGCAACGAACATTGCTGCAATATCAGCACCCTAGTAACTAGGCAACGAACATTGCTGCAATATCAGCACCCTAATAACTAGGCAACGAACATTGCTGCAATATCAGCACCCTAGTAACTAGACAAAGAACATTACTGCAATATCAGCACCCTAGTAACTAGACAAAGAACATTACTGCAATATCAGCACCCTAGTAACTAGACAAAGAACATTACTGCAATATCAGCACCCTAGTAACTAGACAAAGAACATTACTGCAATATCAGCACCCTAGTAACTAGACAAAGAACATTACTGCAATATCAGCACCCTAGTAACTAGACAAAGAACATTGCTGCAATATCAGCACCCTAATAACTAGGCAACGAACATTACTGCAATATCAGCACCCTAGTAACTAGGCAACGAACATTGCTGCAATATCAGCACCCTAATAACTAGGCAACGAACATTGCTGCAATATCAGCACCCTAGTAACTAGGCAACGAACATTGCTGCAATATCAGCACCCTAGTAACTAGGCAACGAACATTGCTGCAATATCAGCACCCTAGTAACTAGACAAAGAACATTACTGCAATATCAGCACCCTAGTAACTAGACAAAGAACATTACTGCAATATCAGCACCCTAGTAACTAGACAAAGAACATTACTGCAATATCAGCACCCTAGTAACTAGACAAAGAACATTGCTGCAATATCAGCACCCTAATAACTAGACAAAGAACATTACTGCAATATCAGCATCCTAGTAACTAGACAAAGAACATTACTGCAATATCAGCACCCTAGTAACTAGACAAAGAACATTGCTGCAATATCAGCACCCTAATAACTAGACAAAGAACATTACTGCAATATCAGCACCCTAGTAACTAGACAAAGAACATTACTGCAATATCAGCACCCTAGTAACTAGGCAAAGAACATTACTGCAATATCAGCAACCTAGTAACTAGACAAAGAACATTACTGCAATATCAGCACCCTAGTAACTAGACAAAGAACATTGCTGCAATATCAGAACCCTAGTAACTAGACAAAGAACATTACTGCAATATCAGCACCCTAGTAACTAGGCAACGAACATTACTGCAATATCAGCACCCTAGTAACTAGACAAAGAACATTACTGCAATATCAGCACCCTAGTAACTAGACAAAGAACATTACTGCAATATCAGCACGCTAGTAACTAGACAAAGAACATTACTGCAATATCAGCACCCTAGTAACTAGACAAAGAACATTACTGCAATATCAGCAACCTAGTAACTAGACAAAGAACATTACTGCAATATCAGCACCCTAGTAACTAGACAAAGAACATTGCTGCAATATCAGCACCCTAGTAACTAGGCAACGAACATTGCAGCAATATCAGCACCCTAGTAACTAGGCAACGAACATTGCAGCAATATCAGCACCCTAGTAACTAGGCAACGAACATTGCAGCAATATCAGCACCCTAGTAACTAGACAAAGAACATTACTGCAATATCAGCACCCTAGTAACTAGACAAAGAACATTGCTGCAATATCAGCAACCTAGTAACTATAAAATAAACATTGCTGCAATATCAGCACCCTAGTAACTAGACAAAGAACATTGCTGCCATATCAGCACCATAGTAACTAGAAAAAGAACATTGCTGCAATATCAGCAACCTAGTAACTAGACAAAGAACATTGCTGCAATATCAGCAACCTAGTAACTAGACAAAGAACATTGCAGCAATATCAGCACCCTAGTAACTAGACAAAGAAATGTGCAGCAATACCAGCAAACTAGTAACTAGACAAAGAAATGTGCAGCAATACCAGCAACCTAGAAATTGGCAAAGAAATGTGCAACAATACCAGCAACCTAGAAATAGACAAAGAAACCTGCAGCAATATCAACAACCTAGAAATAGACAAAGAAACCTGCAGCAATATCAGCAACCTAGAAATAGGCAATGAAATCTGCAGCAATACCAGCAACCTAGAAATAGGCAAAGAAACCTGCATCAATATCAGCAACCTAGAAATAGGCAAAGAAATCTGCAGCAATATCAGCAACCTAGAAATAGGCAAAGAAATCTGCAGCAATATCAGCAACCTAGAAATAGGCAAAGAAATCTGCAGCCATATCAGCAACCTAGAAATAGGCAAAGAAACCTGCATCAATATCAGCAACCTAGAAATAGGCAAAGAAATCTGCAGCAATATCAGCAACCTAGAAATAGGCAAAGAAACCTGCATCAATATCAGCAACCTAGAAATAGGCAAAGAAATCTACAGCAATACCAGCAACCTAGAAATAGGCAAAGAAACCTGCATCAATATCAGCAACCTAGAAAGTATCAGACCTTTGAGAGGAAGTAACATGTAAGGCATTGTTATTTAAATAAAATATTTGTAAAAAAAAAAGATTATCAATTAAATATATACTGTTTGTAATTAATTCAAGACTAAAACACAATTAAATCACGCTCCACGGGTCTAGTGAAAATGATCAAAGTTACATGAACTGTGAGAGGGACATCACATAGAAGAAGGCAAAGAAAGAACTGAAACAATATCATTGAATGAAACCGTTATCTAGACTTCGCCAGGTCATCCACAGATATAACTAAAACTGGATGAGA
This sequence comes from Megaustenia siamemsis, assembly GCA_032433765.1. NCBI lineage: Eukaryota > Metazoa > Mollusca > Gastropoda > Stylommatophora > Ariophantidae > Megaustenia > Megaustenia siamemsis. The sequence goes on from JAVIAB010000106.1 coordinate 54,791,777, forward strand.
ATATAGTGCAAAGAGTTGATGGTGCTAAAACAAGTCTCAACGTTTAGGAATTGGCAAAGCAAAGTTTTATAAATAACATAATTCAGGTAAAGAAATAAGGAAAAGTTACTCACTGACTCCACATAGGAAGAACATAAACGCGAAAATAGCCGGCGACATTTTACTGCTTTCTGTTTCTTTCTCAATGCTACCTGTATACAAACAAAGGGTTTTGTTATATATATATATATATATATATATATATATATATATATATATATATATATATATATATATAATAATAATAATAATAATAATAATAATTAAAATTTATTATATATATATATGTATCTTATAATATATATATATACATATATATATATATATATATATATATATATATATATATATAGTTATAAATGACAACATTATATATTTTAATTGATAAATGACATTATGTATTATTTTATTGATAATAGACCATACTAATAGTAAGATGTATTACTACATACACTGTTGTTTAGTTTGTTGGTTTATATGGTCCAAATTTTAATGGATTCAAATTCTGATACACTCTTAGTTCAACCTAATTGTAAATAATAAGTATTAAACAAATACAAATACAATCATTTAAGTCATCATCAAATTGTGTGTGTGATGTTTGAGGTCGTATCTTCACACTTTCTGTCTCTACAAATGTTTATCAATTATATTGTTAACTAACCTGTCTTACATATTAATTTTCTCTGTTTTTTTCTTTCTCTTTCTCCGCTCAGTTGTTCAGTTCTTTCATATTCATTTCGGGTTGTAGACGACACACAAAGCGGAAGTCATAGCTGTCCACAATTAATGGTTAGCTGCTAGTTCTTGTAGGTCTTGCTTCTTTCTTAGTTCCGTGATTGAGTCTCTCCTAGTAATTGTTCTGCTTAGTGTTTCTTTTGATCACTCTTTTTTTCATTTGACAGATGGTTTCCACATGAATGCCTGGTGGGGATGTCTTTCTTGATCTATTCTCAGCACATCATCATCAAGTACCGTGCATGCAGCCGTAGATTATCATGTTTCCCCAAACAACTTTCAATCTCGACAGTTATTTATCATGTCTGTTGTTGACCTTCTACCAAGACAGACTCTTAAACTGTCTGGTATCTTTTTTCTTTGCTTTCCTCTATCTCTTCGTCCTTCAACTTTCCCAGTTTTCACAATATATTCCAGCTGTTCCCTTCTCTTTATATGGTAAAAAAAAAAACTAAGAATATCTTCCTAATATTGTAAATTAACTCTCTCTTTGCTTTGGCATTTTTCAGAACATTTTCATTGCTCTTCTTAACTGTCCATGGTATTCTCAACATTCTCAGCACATCATCGATGTATTTCAAATGTCTTCTTCTTCTTACAAACCTCGATGCCGTTTCTTGTTTTATTTAATCGTTAATCTTTTCGTTTAAAATGTATTCTGTTTTAGTTTCTGCCGAGACATTTCTTCTTAATGGTTATTTCATTTCCTCTCTAAAGTCTGAGTGTATTTTCAGATTTCACATTCATATGCTGTTCATTTACTATTTACCATTTACCATTAGGAGGTATAATCCAGCTGTTTCCTTCTCATTACCTGGCTAAAAGTGATGATTGTTGCATTTTGAGATTAATAGCAATATTTTAATTTGTTTTCCTTCCTTCGGTACTGTATTTTTCCCAGCTGCCCATGATATTCTGAACATTCTTCTATGAAACCATGTTTTGGTAGTACTGCAACCTCCAACTATCTCCTTTTCTCTTATTGGTTATTGAGAATCACTTCAATACATGAAGCCCGCAGGTCCACCACAATACACCGAAAACATAACCTAATGTTTGGATGTCAGTCTCGATAGGACTTATCACTGATCTCACCTTCCTTCAAAAGTCAATGAAGTCAAACTTGATTACTGTACCTACGATTCAATCATGGACTTGCTGGAGGAGATGTCTAACGATGTATTCATTAATTAATCAATTGAAAAGACTTCACAAATCACTGGTCAGCGGATAGTGTTTTTTATTAAATACTTTCCATGTAGTATATTCTCTGGATTAAGATAAGTCATAGTCAATGCAATTTGTTGAATATCCTTCTTACTGGATGTTTCTCCTCATTAAGATTAGTCATAGTCAATGCAATTTGTTGTATATCCTTCTTACTGGATGTTTCTCCTCATTAAGATTATTCATAGTCAATGCAATTTGTTGTATATCCTTCTTACTGGATGTTTCTCCTCATTAAGATTATTCATAGTCAATGCAATTTGTTGTATATCCTTCTTACTGGATATTTCTCCTCATTAAGATTATTCATAGTCAATGCAATTTGTTGTATATCCTTCTTACTGGATGCTTCTCCTCATTAAGATTATTCATAGTCAATGCAATTTGTTGTATATCCTTCTTAATGGATGTTTCTCCTCATTAAGATTATTCATAGTCAATGCAATTTGTTGTATATCCTTCTTACTGGATATTTCTCCTCATTAAGATAATTCATAGTCAATGCAATTTGTTGTATATCCTTCTTACTGGATGCTCACCCGTTGAGTGGATGCACTGTGTCTCTAGTTTACAACACATATCTCAATCTGAGTCCAGATATTAGCCATTTTTTTCGCAAAATAATAATCCCAAATATTTAAAAGATTGTACTTCTACCTTTTTAAATAGTTTAACATTCAATTGTTTATTCTGATCTAGTAAATAATGATTGTTCTTTTCTGCCGAGCTTCTATTATTAAAACAACTGTCGATGATGTGATTTATTAGTATCGCAGTTTAGATAAGATGCAACAGCTATCTGGAAAGATCCTCGATGTCTAATCTTATCAATATGATCATAAAATGAGGTTCTTAATTAAAATTAAAAAAACACATCGTAGATTTTATTGCGAAGATGTAAATACATAATTTGAGAAACTGCTCAAATATATCCCCCAACAAGCAGAGAATGTATATAAACTGTATTGATACAAACTAATGTTGAAGGTCCGTTAAAGAAATAGGGAAAAAGAAGAATTAAACCTGTAACTCTTTCCGTAGCGAAACTTTTTATCGATGCAACTGAAGAGATTTCAGAGACAACATTTTTCATGGTTTAGGAATCAATCTACATATTTATCTAACATATAACATATTATATGTGGATATTTAGATAACTGAACAAAGTATTAGATTTCACCAATACCGAGATGATACAAGACATATAAAAAGAATATGGTTTCATGATGGTTCACACTAAACAAATTGAGTGGCGCACAGTGCGTCGAAACGTAAGGAAAGAGTTAATTAAATACGAAAATGAAATCAGTTAGAGATGTGCAATAACAAAAAATATTGAGATAAAATATAACATAAGAATATATAAAAATGAATATATACAAACTGTACTATATATTAATAGTATCAATATATTAATTTTGAATTTCACTGTGCTAACTGTAAACATGACTGTAAATAAGCAATACGTGTATTGTATGTAAAAGACGTACTTGAGTAATATAAGCAGATTAGTGTATATATGACATAATGTAATAAAATATTAGAACACTTTGAAGAAGTAATAAATATAAATTGGAGACTAAAAATGTAAATTAAACTAAAATGTAAATTAACAGAAAAAACAGAGAAAAATTATATGGACAGAGATAGCCTTGACTACAAACAATTTCTGCCTAGTAAAAATGTTCAGTTAAACCTAAAGCTAGGGAAGAAGTCCAGATGAGGGGACCTAAAGCCAAGGAAGAAGCCAGGGAAGATGTCCAGATGAGTGAACCTAAAACTAGGGAAGAGGTTCAGATGAACCTAAAACTAGGGAAGAGGTCCAGATGAACCTAAAGCTAGGGAAGAAGTCCAGATGAATTACCCTAAAGGTAGGGAAGAAGCCCATATGAACCTAAAGCTAGGAAAGAAGTCCAGATGAACCTAAAGCTAGGGAAGAAGTCCAGATGAATGACCCTAAAGATAGGGAAGAAGCCCATATGAACCTAAAGCTAGGAAAGAAGTCCAGATGAACCTAAAGCTAGGGAAGAAGTCCAGATGAATGACCCTAAAGATAGGGAAGAAGCCCATATGAACCTAAAGCTAGGGAAGAACACAAGATGAACCTGAAACTAGGTAATACTTCTAGATTTACTTAAAGCTAGGAAGGAAGTCCAGATGAACCTAAAGCTATGAAAGAAGCCTAGATAACCTGAAGCCAGGAAGAAGTCTATATGAATCTAAAGTCAGGGAATAATCTCAGATAAACCTTAAAACTATCTAAGAAGTGTTGATGAACCTAAAGCTAAGGGAGAACTCCAGATTTACTTAATGCTAAAGAAGATGTCCAGATTTACTTAAAGCTAGGATAGAAGTCCAGATTTACTTAAAGCTAGGATAGAAGTCCAGATTTACTTAAAGCTAAGGAAGAAGTCCAGATTTACTTAAAGCTAGAATAGAAGTCCAGATTTACTTAAAGCTAAGGAAGCAGTCCAGATTTACTTAAAGCTAGGATAGAAGTCCAGATTTACTTAAAGCTAAGGAAGAAGTCCAGATTTACTTAAAGCTAGGATAGAAGTCCAGATTTACTTAAAGCTAAGGAAGAAGTCCAGATTTACTTAAAGCTAGGATAGAAGTCCAGATTTACTTAATGCTAAGGAAGAAGTCCAGATTTACTTAAAGCTAGGATAGAAGTCCAGATGAACCTAAAGAGAGAGAAGTCCAGAATAAATGTCTGCTGAAAATGCATTCACTGGACAGTTTCCTGCAAACTGATATAAAAAAAAGACACGAATCTATATATTTAAAAGAGACTGTTAAAACAAACTGTGCCTCGATTAATTAAATAGAATCACAGGAACAATAGTCATCTATTTAAAAAAATAATGTGAGAGAAATGAATAAAGGATGCTAAGAGATTACAGAAATATAAATCCAAGACAATATGAAATAATAAAATAATTGTTGGTTACACAGAGGACGATTGTCAGGAATTTAATGTTGGAAGGTTGTGTGTGGACCGTTGTATTTATACAGTCAGTCAGTTACACTTGTGCTTTGATGAGTTATTGTGGACACATAAATTGTTCCGTAACATACAGCGGGTGAGAGCGTCAGGCTATGAGTCAGTGTCAGCAGAAGAGTGCGCATGATATCTGGTTGGTTAGTTGGTTGCGTTCGCCCGATGACTAAAGTATTCTAGAGTATTGTGGTAGACTAGAATATTCCTCTTTATTATCCGCCCTTACAAGGACGTAGTGGACGTGTCTGCGTTGTTTTGTGGTTTGCAGTATAACGGTTATATTTGCGCCTTTCGGCCCAACACATTCGACTTCAGCACGACATTTTTGAGTACCGGGTTGTCTTCCCTCTTCGATCCCTGCACGCTTGGCCAGGCTAGACAGGTTAGTCTGTTACTGGAGGCACCACGGAGAGGTGGAGCAGGGTCTGAATGGTTTTGGTTCACCGATCCTGGCGCAAGCCATCAGTTGTGGGTCGCTGACAACTTCCAGCTCTGGTGCTGAGAGGCGCGCCTTCGCCTCCATGTTCGCATGATATCTAATATATATTGCAATGTTTGTTGTCTTCAGGGATGTGAGTGTATCTGTGCAATGGATGCTTTGATGGTTGTGTGTAATACTTTACTTTATGCGCTTGTGTAACGCTAATATTATAAGTCGGTTACATTATTAGCCATGATTATACAAAGAAATTACGAAAAAGAGTTCTTAAATGTTATGTAGAGCCCGTCTTAAAATATAGATGTGAATCATGGACAATAGAACAACAGAAAAGAAAATCTCTGGAGGCTGTATAATGTGGTTTTACAGAAGAACGTTGAGAATACCATGGAAGCTAAGAAGAGTAATGAAAATTTTCTGAAAGAGGTCAAAGCCAACAAAAGATCTAATATCCACTATTTGGAAGAAATAATCATCATTTTTTATCATGTAATGAGAAGAGAACTACTGGGATATATTGTGACAACTGGGAAAATTTAGGGACAATGAGATTGATCGGAACAAAGAGAAAATATACCAGACAGCTTAAGAGAATGGGGTGGCAGAAGTTCTACAACAGAATTGATAAATAACTGTCGAGACCGAAAGCTGTGGAGAGACATGATCACCTACGCCAGCAGGCATGGTACTTGATGATGATGACATTATTACCATGGTCCATGTCTGCTGGAGTATGAGCTCATGAGTTTCTCTGTTTTCCTCTGTCATTCTTTCTTCAATATTTTAATTCTTGAAAAGGGCTTTAAGTGGCCGTAGATGTGTTGTGACGTGGTTTGCAGTAGAGCTGTGATATTTTCGTTTTCGAACCAATACATCCGACTTCAGAATAACGTTTTTGAGTATCAGGTTGACTTTCCTGTCGACTTCAACTCACTTGGCCAGACTGGCTAATTTATTTTTAGGGGTACAACTAAGAGGTGGAGTAAGATCAGGCTAGTTCACAGACTCAACTATCTTGGTCCAAAAAGTCAAATATGAGTCTGTGACCGCTTTCAGATATTATTGTGCACTGTGTTGAGATAGATGTGTGTCTACGAGTGAAGAGATCGATGTGTGTCTACGAGTGAAGAGATCGATGTGTGTCTACGAGTGAAGAGATCGATGTGTGTCTACGAGTGAAGAGATCGATGTGTGTCTATGAGTGAAGAGATCGATGTGTGTCTACGAGTGAAGAGATCGATGTTTGTCTACGAGTCAAGAGATCGATGTGTGTCTAGGAGTGAAGAGATCAATGTGTGTCTACGAGTGAAGAGATCGATGTGTGTCTACGAGTGAAGAGATCGATGTGTGTCTACGAGTGAAGAGATCGATGTGTGTCTACGAGTGAAGAGATAGATGTGTGTCTACGAGTGAAGAGATCGATGTGTGTCTACGAGTGAAGAGATCGGTGTGTGTCTACGAGTGAAGAGATCGATGTGTGTCTACGAGTGAAGAGATCGATGTGTGTCTACGAGTGAAGAGATCGATGTGTGTCTACGAGTGAAGAGATAGATGTGTGTCTACGAGTGAAGAGATCGATGTGTGTCTACGAGTGAAGAGATCGATGTGTGTCTGCGAGTGAAGAGATCGATGTGTGTCTACGAGTGAAGAGATCGATGTGTGTCTACGAGTGAAGAGATCGATGTGTGTCTACGAGTGAAGAGATCAATGTGTGTCTACGAGTGAAGAGATCGATGTGTGTCTACGAGTGAAGAGATCAATGTGTGTCTACGAGTGAAGAGATCGATGTGTGGCTACGAGTGAAGAGATCGATACGGTATTGAATATATTCTAGTACAACGACGATGGCCTTAAATATCAAAGACAATGATATACAGGATGAGCACAATAAAATCAGTCTTGTGCAGTTATAGTTTGCAAGCTCTCCATTATAAGATTGAGTTATTGAGTTTTTTGCGGGTCCACTTCATTGCATTCTGAACATGTCCATAGATGTTCAGATCCCCTCCTCAGCAAGTCCCGCAGTGTCCAGCGACTGACGACTCCAGTTATGTGTTGATTGATTAGTCTTCTTACACGCCCACTAAGTTTCTCGTTTCAAGCTGTGCCCATCTTAACTCCCATCTCTTTCATCCGAAGGAGTGACGTGGACGCATGGTTGTTGAGGTCCTGTGTCCTTCCCATTTTCTGGAGGGCATTAATGATGTCCATCATTAGTTTTTGCTTTTCAATTTCTTGTTGTTATGATCATCGTCACTGCACACGGGAGGAGTCCATAGATGCACCGATTCACCCGCCAAGAAAATCTGAGGAGAATCCTAGACAGCGTGCACGCACTCCGTAGCACGGCCTGGAATCCACGGTGTTGGTATGTGTCAACAATTTTGACTGGGCAAAGGACATATTAATGGGTTACTTTTTCGATATTAACTACCACGGGTTCTTTAACGGGCGCGAGTACACACCTTAGTAAGTAAAGTACTCCCGTCACACAGAGGGAACTCACACTGAAGTAAACTACAACAACTCACACTGAGGGAACTCACACTGAAGTAAACTTCAACCACTCACATACAGGGAACTCACACTGAAGTAAACTACAACCATTCACACTGAGGGAACTCACACTGAAGTAAACTACAACCACTCACACAGAGGGAACTCACACTGAAGTAAACTACAACAACTCACACTGAGGGAACTCACACTGAAGTAAACTACAACCACTCACACACAGGGAACTCACACTGAAGTAAACTACAACCATTAACACAGAGGGAACTCACACTGAAGTAAACTACAACCACTCACACAGAGGGAACTCACACTGAAGTAAACTACAACAACTCACACTGAGGGAACTCACACTGAAGTAAACTACAACCACTCACACAGAGGGAACTCACACTGAAGTAAACAACAACCATTCACACAGAGGGAACTCACACTAAAGTGAACTACAACCATTCACACAGAGGGAACTCACACTGAAGTAAACTACAACCACTCATACAGAGGGAACTCACACTAAAGTGAACTACAACCACTCCCACAGAGGGAACTCACACTGAAGTAAACTACAACAACTCACACTGAGGGAACTCACACTAAAGTGAACTACAACCACTCCCACAGAGGGAACTCACACTGAAGTAAACTACAACCACTCACACTGAGGGAACTCACACTAAAGTGAACTACAACCACTCACACAGAGGGAACTCACACTGAAGTAAACTACAACCACTCATACAGAGGGAACACACACTAAAGTGAACTACAACCACTCCCACAGAGGGAACACACACTAAAGTGAACTACAACCACTCCCACAGAGGGAACACACACTAAAGTGAACTACAACCACTCACACAGAGGGAACTCACACTGAAGTAAACAACAACCATTCACACAGAGGGAACTCACACTGAAGTGAACTACAACCACTCACACAGAGGGAACTCACACTGAAGTAAACTACAACCACTCATACAGAGGGAACTCACACTGAAGTAAACTACAACCACTCACACAGAGGGAACTCACACTGAAGTAAACTACAACCACTCACACAGAGGGAACTCACACTGAAGTAAACTACAACCACTCATACAGAGGGAACTCACACTGAAGTAAACTACAACCACTCACACAGAGGGAACTCACACTGAAGTAAACAACAACCATTCACACAGAGGGAACTCACACTAAAGTGAACTACAACCATTCACACAGAGGGAACTCACACTGAAGTAAACTACAACCACTCATACAGAGGGAACTCACACTAAAGTGAACTACAACCACTCCCACAGAGGGAACTCACACTGAAGTAAACTACAACAACTCACACTGAGGGAACTCACACTAAAGTGAACTACAACCACTCCCACAGAGGGAACTCACACTGAAGTAAACTACAACCACTCACACTGAGGGAACTCACACTAAAGTGAACTACAACCACTCACACAGAGGGAACTCACACTGAAGTAAACTACAACCACTCATACAGAGGGAACACACACTAAAGTGAACTACAACCACTCCCACAGAGGGAACACACACTAAAGTGAACTACAACCACTCCCACAGAGGGAACACACACTAAAGTGAACTACAACCACTCCCACAGAGGGACTAACACTGAAGTAAACTACAACCATTCACACAGAGGGAACTCACACTGAAGTGAACTACAACCACTCACACAGAGGGAACACAAACTAAAGTGAACTACAACCACTCCCACAGAGGGAACACACACTAAAGTGAACTACAACCACTCACACAGAGGGAACACAAACTAAAGTGAACTACAACCACTCACACAGAGGGAACACAAACTAAAGTGAACTACAACCACTCCCACAGAGGGAACACACACTAAAGTGAACTACAACCACTCACGCAGAGGGAACACACACTAAAGTGAACTACAATCACTCACGCAGAGGGAACACACACTAAAGTGAACTACAACCACTCACGCAGAGGGAACACACACTAAAGTGAACTACAACCACTCCCACAGAGGGAACACACACTAAAGTGAACTACAACCACTCACGCAGAGGGAACACACACTAAAGTGAACTACAACCACTCACGCAGAGGGAACACACACTAAAGTGAACTACAACCACTCCCACAGAGGGAACACACACTAAAGTGAACTACAACCACTCACACAGAGGGAACACTCACTAAAGTGAACTACAATCACTCACACAGAGGGAACACACAGTAAAGTGAACTACAACCACTCACACAGAGGGAACAAACACTAAAGTAAACTACAACTGAGGGAACACACACTGATAGTGGAGCATTTTGAAAGAACGTTCTAAAGAGGTAAAAATCAACACCAAGTTAAACGAACAGTAAAGCTTTGCTTAGCTCAACATTAATATCACCAATCACTACAATGCGTACTGGCGTAGGTGATCATGATTCAACACACATCTTTTTATTTCAACAAGTGTTTAGCCTTTCTAGCATTTACCACCTACCAAACCATCCTCTTTATCGGCTTTCTGCTAAGTTTTTCTCTCTTCTCTTCTCTGTCTATTCTTCCATCAGATTTGCCTGCTTTTGCAATATATATCAGCTTTTTCATTCTTATAAAAAAAAGGTAAAGTGCCCTTGTCACGCCAAGTGGCGTATAGGGAATATGGTGTTAGTGACCATATATTTTACAGACCTTCGGCACATGATTTTTGGGGTATTGTGGTCGGTATTACGCCCGTGCCGTTTCACTTTCCCAGAAAAAAATCAGGTACCCATTAAAGGCTGGGTGAACCCGGAAGCCGTCGGTTGGTATCGAATCCTACCTCTTGTCCTTTGTAGTCCAGTTCACTAACCACTGAGCTATCGTGGATCCCATTTTTCATTCTTATGGCTTGTCAAAACATGACTGTTATTCCTTCTTGAAGTTGGGCAAGGTAATTCTTTGTATTGCCGTCGAATCTGTCACTACCGAGGGACAGCGTGGAAAGTAAAACCACGAAGGGACCACACATTGACAGTGAAGGAACCACACATTGACAGTGAATGAACCACACATTGACAGTGAAGGAACCACACATGACAGTGAAGGAACCACACATTGACAGGGAAGGAACCACACATTGACAGTGAAGGAACCACACATTGACAGTGAAGGAACCACACATTGACAGTGAAGGAACCACACATTGACAGTGAAGACTCAAATCGCCTTGAATCCGGGACCTTCCATGTTTCAGAGTCTGACGTCTAACGTTGAAACCAGGCACCCCACCCCGACACAAATTAAAACAATTGAAAGCAGTCGTTATGATGTTTACAGAATCATTTATAACGTACATCCGCTATTCACCATAAAAAATATACATTTCTCATCTAGTTCTGCTTTATGTTATTTTTGTCTATGATTCAGTTAAACGCCAGCTTGTTCTTTATGGATAGTGTCAGTGACAGATGGTAGGCGTTAATGTAGGAAGACCAAATTAGCAGTTATTGCTCGGTGACAAATGTGAATAGGATCACGTGCTTTGGCACTAAGTCAACATGACGTAATAGGGCTAATTTTGTTAGCAATTAAAATATGGGTACATTTAAGGATTGTAAATTTGTGCAAATGCCACATGATTCCCTACCATAAACAAATATAGCTACAAACAACAAGGGAGAAGAGAAAGAGGACGACCCAGGGTGAAATGACCAAAGCAGTAAAAAAAAAACTATACAATAACATCAAATTGACAATGGTTAACGTTGTCAGAAGAGGAATTGAAGAAAAAAAGAAAGAAGAAATGTGGCCTACATTAAAGAAACTACCTACAAGCTTTGGACTGTGAATCCTGGAGAATAAAGAAAATGAGAAAAATAAAGAAATAGGTTAAATTGAATGTTATTTATAAAAAAAAAAAAAACTACAGAACGACTAAATAATAGAATACCAGAAAAAGAAAATTATTAGAAGTGACCTCACTGAACGTTTTATCAGTAGTTTTATTTACTTATTTAAACATGTTTGTGTTTTGTCCATTGTTCCACCTGAAGGAATACTAAGCCGCAATGTCGTTTTAATTCTGTTTTATTACTCACCAACGTTAAGCTGTAACCATTTTCATTTCTTTTTTTTTTCTTTTCACTCATAAGGTCCACCGAGCCTCTTTAGGTACCCGGAATATCACCAGGAAAGGGAAGGCAAAGAGAAAGAGATCTGACCACCCTGCTTCATGAGGCTCTGGTTCAGTAACTATGAGAACACTAAAAGTAAACAGTAAGTAAAGAGCCCCCGTCACGCCAAGTGGCGTATATGGAATATGGTGTTAGTGACCATAAATTTTACAGACCTCAGCACATGATTTTCGGGGTAATGTGGTCGGTATTACGCCCGTGCCGCTTTACTTTTCTAGAGAAAACCCGATACCCATTTAAGGCTGGGTGAAACCGGAGCCGTCGGTTGGGATCGAACCCTACCTCTTGTATGTTGTAATCCAGTTCACAAACCACTGAGCTATCGTGGCTCCCATGAGAACACTAAAGCTTCATTATAATTCTTACCAAACAGCAATTGTTATGGGACTACCCTTACACATCTGTATCTGTATAAAAACAGTAGATATCCAACATGATTTAAACAAATTCTCTCAAATTCACATCAGTTTATTTTGAGGCCTGATATGACGTCTGATCAAATTAATTCCAGAAATTTTGTTTTATTCTGTAGTGCTCACTTTATGGAGTCAGTATCACTACAGACGAGAACTCGCAATATGCGCTCCACTCACGTCATAATCCCACCTTATCGAGTTGGTGAATAAAGTTGACAAGTGCGACTATCATGCAGTCCTATTTGTCACACAGACGAGGACGATGATTCCAGACGACTTACATCGAATAGAGATTTCATAGTTACATACTTACTCCTGTTTCATCGAAAACACACATTTAAAACAAACATTTAAAATATACATTTAAAACACATCTTTAAAACACACATTTAAAACACACATTTAAAATATACATTTAAAACACATATTTAAAACACACATTTAAAACACACATTTAAAACACACATTTAAAACACATTTAAAACACACATTTAAAATATACATTTAAAACACACATTTAAAACACACATTTAAAATATGCATTTAAAACAAGAACAGCAACCGAAACGGTTTAAACAATTACGTTTTCTGAAAAAAACAACAGAGCCATTGCAGCCATTTTGATTTTAATTGCCGGTTCGCGTTTTCAAGGTGGAACTCCTTAGCCAATCAGGTCGGTATCGTTGGCAGACATTCCAAACGACAACACCGAAAAGAGAGTGCTACAGACACTTCCAATTCCAATGCACTCAAATAAATTAAAAAATCACATCAGAACCTCTCGAAACACCAACAAAACTCTTGGCACTCTCTAAAGAGACCTGCGACAACGACAACCATCTTTCCCGGAAGTGCGTCAAGAAATCATGTTTATCCATACTTGAACAGTTTATGTTTTCTCAAGAAGAACGTGTTTTTCCCCCTATAATCTTTAGTACATATGTACCTCATATCTGATATTCTTACCTTTTTTTTTTTTTTTTTTTTTTTTTTTTTTTTTTTTTTGTTTATTTCTGGAAAAATATTATTTTTTTACTCAGTGTCCTCAAAGTGGGGCATATCTTTTTACAATTTGATTAATTCTTATCTTGACAGCTTCTGGGTACAAAGTTATGTTTTTTTCCAATCCTTCTCGCCTCTTTGCAACAACATTTCAATCACCCTGTCCTCTCAGGAATCCGTTTCCTTCAGTCAGCCCAAGACTTCTACCTTACAGTCACTCCGTCAACTCAGTCACTTTGTTCGCTCATACAAGTCATCCCTTTCCTTCAGATCCATCTTTTCTCCCTGTCATAGACATGGTTATTTGCGGGTCATCATCATTGAACTCCTAACATGTCCATAGGTGCTCAGATCCCCTCCTCACAAGACTCGCAGTGTCCAGCGATGACTCCAGTTATGTGTTGGTTGATAAGTCTTCTTATATGCCCACTAAGTTCTTCGTTTCTGGCTATGCCCATCTTAACTCCCATCTCTTTCATCCGAAGGAGTGACGTGGACTCATGGTTGTCGATGTCCTGTGCCCTTCCCAGATCTCGGAGGGCATTGATGATGTCCGCCCGATCCATTGGTTGACCGTCCTCAACAATAGCGCAGCTAGCCAACCTGTCCGATCTTTCATTTCCCCCTACTCCCGCATGTCCTGTGACGTAGACAAAGGTGACCTTACGTATTTATTACTTCTGCAATGACTCTACCCATTGCCTGCGCACAGAACCAGCCTCCACATTTGTTACATGCTTTTCGAATCACTCAGTATGCAGGCGTGGTTGTAGTCTTGTGACTCTAACCAGATGAATGCCCTGGTCACTGCCGTCATATCCATCGCCATGCTACATGTGGTCATAACGTATGCACCTCTGTCTTTCTTGACTATTATAAAAAAAAAAATATTTTAGAGCATTACAACATCATCATCATCATCATCATCGTGTGCCCTCTCCACAACGAAGGTTGGCTACCATGGATCGCCATTCTACTCTGTTTCTTGCTTTGATGGTGCAGGCTGACATAGATTGACTTGTCCATCTTTTGATGTTACTCGTCCATGTTAGTCTTGGTCTGCCTCTGCCTCTTTTGCCTTGTATTTTTCCTTTCAATATTACTTTTAGTAGGCTGTTGTGTCTTTTAACATGCCCCAAAAATTTAATTTTGTCTTGTCTTAATTGTGTTCAGCAGTTCTCTTTTTATTTTCAGTTGTTTTAAAACTTTATCGTTTGTTATCTTTTGTTTCCATCCAATTCTACATATTCTTCTATAAATCCACATTTCAAAGGCTTCAATTTTCTGTTCTGTTTTCTTGTCTAATGTCCATGTTTCTGCACCATACAGGAATATTGAGAAGATGTAACATTTTGCCATTCTTAGTTTCAGCCCTGCTGATATTTGTTTTGTTGTTAGTATATTTTTCATGGCATTAAAATTCCTTTTTGCCATACCTATTCTTTATTAAACATTAAGTTTATTTTACTCTCTAAGTGAACTTAACAAATGAAGGGAGTCAAGAGCATTACAACGCATAACGTTAAAATATAGTTCTATAGATTATTGTTATTTTTCATTTATTTTTTGTTTATTATTATTTTTTATTATTGACAATTCTGCATGCCAAGCGTGCTATAAATGCTCATGCACTCCATTGGTGTCTATTACGGATCCAGTGCCTCTTCAGTCACATCTCTCCTTGTATTAACACCTACCACGCCGTCATTCTTCGCAAAGTTTTCAACATCCTCCACACCGTACTCCAGCAGCGGATATTCAGAGGAGGCAACGGAGACCGCGATTCCTCTAACATTTTATCACAAAATATAGCACGATCACAATCAAGCTCAATGTGTTCAACGTCAGTGCACAACCAGTCACGTGTTCCCTAGTATAACCGAGATATTGTCCAAATAACTGAAAGCAGTTATTACTAAACAAGCTCCAATGCATATGGAGGTAAAACCTACTACAACCGTACAACGGCATCTATCGAGCTTGCGCTGTGTATGATAACTAGATAGGTAATTTCTGGAAACAGCTCAGCAGCGAGGCCCGGCCTGAAACGTCAATTACTCATCGACGAAAAGTGAGCACCTCCAAAGTCTGAGTTATCTGCCTGTACGGCTAGGGACACCTGTGCACACGGCTGCTAGGGAAAAACGGATCAACACGCAAAATTCAGTTCCTAGTCTCTAGGGACTTTGCCAGAGGTGAAAGCTGGCGGACACAAAAAAAAATTTTTAAAAGAAGAGAGTTAAAAAGAGCAAGTCCTCAATTGGGAAACAAAAAAAAGCGAAAGAAAGGAGAAAGCCAAAATAGAGAAACAATAAGAAGAAAAGTGATAAGCGTAGTAACGACAGCAGGCATCAACTTAATTGTTGATATTAACAGGCTGCCCAGAAGAAGAACTTGTGGCGAGACATACAGCGCGTCTTGTGTTTAGTGTATCACACTGGAAGGGTAATTAGCAACCAATCGTTTAACATCATGGTTTTATTCCGCAGTATGTCGCCCTGTGTTGTTTTTTCGTTCGCCAGCTTTTGACCTCTGACGAAGTCCCTCGAGACTAGGAACTGAATTTTGCGCGTTAGTCCATTTATCCATTTAGCGGTGTGCACAGGGTCCCTCCCCGCACAGGGAGATAACTCCGTCTTCAGAGGTAATCATATTTTTTTCCGTCGATGAGTAAATCACGTTTCAAGCCTGGCCTCGCAGCTGAGACCAGGGGTGATTGCTGCAGAGAGAAATCATAACAATCCCAACTGGTGCAGCCAGGATTTGAACCCACTACCTCTCTGTCTCGAGGCCGGCGTCTTGCCTCGAGACCAACCAGTTGGGTACCTGACTAATTAAACAACTTATGTTACAGCACATGAAGACACAATAAAAAAAAAAAGATAACCATTGTAGAACATCACAACGCATAACGTTAAAATATGGTTCCATAGATTCTTTTTCATTGTGTCATAGTGTTTATTATATTAAAAATAAAATAGACACTTTACAAAATACAAAAGGCTAAATCCACATCTAGAAATGTACAAGGGGTAAAGTTGAAATAAATTAAAGAAATAATGTGAAACCTAAAGTAATAAATAAATAAATATTTATTATTTTAAAGAAACAATAAGTGTCAGTTATAAATTACGAAAAATTGCAATAAATATGTCAGTCGTTTCACTCTTTTACTGAAATGTCATCAATAAAGGAGTCTGTTCTCTTTACTGGGCTTGTGTAATGAAGTGAGTTTCGTTTATTTTACTCCCTAACTGAGCTTAACAAATGAAGGGAGTTTCGTTTATTTTACTCCCTAATTAAGCTTAACAAATTATGGGACTTTTGTTTATTTTACTCCCTAATTGAGCTTAACAAATGAAGGGAGTTAAGTTTACATTACTCCCTAATTGAGCTTAACAAATGAAGGGAGTTAAGTTTACTTTACTCCCTACTCGAGCTTAACAAATGAAGGGAGTTAAGTTTACTTTACTCAGTAATTAGAGCTTAACAAATGAAGGGAGTTAAGTTTATTTTACTCTCTAAGTGAACTTAACAAATTAAGGGAGTTGTGTTTATTTTACTCTCTAAGTGAACTTAACAAATGAAGGGAGTTAAGTTTATTTTACTCTCTGCTGAGCTTTTATAAAGATATGAGAATAGTTAATTTCACTGTAATCATGTCGCTGAAGAAAGTATCAGTTAACTATACTTGTTACTGAGTTTTTATGCTAAAATCAGTAGATCTAATATTTACTGCGCTTTTGTAAATAATTAAGTTGATAACTCACTCTGCTTCTTACTCAACTTTTGTGAGTCAGCGGTTTACTTTACATGTTGCTGAACATTGATGAGTGTATGGGTTACCGTTTTATTGAGTTTTAGTAAATATGTGAGTCACTCATGCGACTATTTATAAAACTTACTAAATATGTGGGTCATTCTTGCAACTATTTATTAAGCCTTAATAAATATGTGGGTCATTCTTGCAACTATTTATTGGGCTTTAGTAAATGTGTGAGTCATCCATGCAACTATCTATTGAGCTACAGTAAACAAGTGTCAATTCCCTTTACCCTCTAGCCAGCTAATGTATGCAGTGAACTAGCTAACTCTAGCTATCTAATGTATGCAGTGAACTAGCTAACTCTAACCAGCTAATGTATGCAGTGAACTAGCTATCTCTAGCCAGCTAATGTATGCAGTGAACTAGCTAACTCTAGCTAGCTAATGTATGCAGTGAACTAGCTAACTCTAGCTAGCTAATGTATGCAGTGAACTAACTAACTCTAGCCAGCTAATGTATGCAGTGAACTAGCTAACTCTAGCAAGCTAATGTATGCAGTGAACTAGCTAACTCTAGCTAGCTAATGTATGCAGTGAACTAACTAACTCTAGCCAGCTAATGTATGCAGTGAACTAGCTAACTCTAGCAAGCTAATGTATGCAGTGAACTAGCTAACTCTAGCTAGCTAATGTATGCAGTGAACTAACTAACTCTACCTAGCTAATGTATGCAGTGAACTAACTAACTCTAGCTAGCTAATGTATGCAGTGAACTAACTAACTCTAGCTAGCTAATGTATGCAGTGAACTAACTAACTCTACCTAGCTAATGTATGCAGTGAACTAACTAACTCTAGCCAGCTAATGTATGCAGTGAACTAGCTAACTCTAGCAAGCTAATGTATGCAGTGAACTAGCTAACTCTAGCTAGCTAATGTATGCAGTGAACTAACTAACTGTACCTAGCTAATGTATGCAGTGAACTAACTAACTCTACCTAGCTAATGTATGCAGTGAACTAACTAACTCTAGCTAGCTATTGTATGCAGTGAACTAACTAACTCTAGCTAGCTAATGTATGCAGTGAAATAACTAACTCTAGCTAGCTATTGTATGCAGTGAACTAACTAACTCTAGCTAGCCAATGTATGCAGTGAAATAACTAACTCTAGCTAGCTAATGTATGCAGTGAACTAACTCACTCTACCTAGCTAATGTATGCAGTGAACTAACTAACTCTAGCTAGCTAATGCATGCAGTGAACTAACTAACTCTACCAAGCTAATGTATGCAGTGAACTAACTAACTCTACCTAGCTAATGTATGCAGTGAACTAACTAACTCTACCTAGCTAATGTATGCAGTGAACTAACTCTACCTAGCTAATGTATGCAGTAAACTAACTAACTCTACCTAGCTAATGTATGCAGTGAACTAACTAACTCTACCCATTAAGAAAATGGAAACTACTGCAAATGTGTAAATCATGTCATCTAAACCTTTTGTAAAGATTTGTCTTAACTGAACGCATTCTTTTACTTAAATATTGAAAATCTGTTACGGAACTCGGTATAGACTAGTTCTGTTTAAATGAAAGATAAATAAATTCTGAGAAACCTGTGCTAGCCCATAACGTCAGTTATGTTTAAATGAAACCTCAAGTTGTCTTTACACAACAAAATCCTTGTGTTTGCTGTCGGTCTCTGTAGGGTCTTCCTCTTGTCAATGACTACTATGTCTATATAAATAACCTCGTAATGAATGAATTATCGACCTCCCAAAACATATCTGTCATCAAATAAATATACAAACAGAACGTGTAGTAATTCCTAATGATATCCACAACTACAGGTAATTAAAATCACACCTGACGATTTGTCTGACCCAATAGTTCCCTTGAAATACTTTATCTATGTAGTAGTCTTCATGCCTACGTGCTCCCTTGGAAGCCTTTGGGGCATCAACATAATTTGTTTTTCCACAAGCTTTCTCCATTCCCCCCCCCCCTCCTTTTCCCTCCGAGCTCTTTTTTGATTTAAATGTTTTATTTCTGCAATATTACTTTGATGAATGTATATTTCTGAATTAAATAGATCTCAATAAAATATAATTTATATAATCTAAATTAAGTAAACTTATATAAATAAATCTCCAAATTATAAATTTATAAATTTAATCTAAAATCCGTGATCCTTTGTAGTATATAATTTGTTCAGGTTGCTTCATCCTTTGAATACAATTTAACTGATCTCATCCCGTGACATGATCATATCTCAGCGTAATTTACGACCTCACAAAACTAACAACTAAAACGTCACCGTGGATACTTTTGATCTGCTGGGCTCTATTAATGTCGTTATCTCGTATCAGTAGTAGACAGGAAGACATTTTAGTACATTCACATCACTACCAACTAGTTATGTTTAATACATTCACATCACTACCAACTAGTTATGTTTAATACATTCACACTACTAGCAACTAGTTCTGTTTAATGCATTCACATCACTAGCAACTAGTTATGTTTAATACATTCACACTACTAGCAACTAGTTATGTTTAATACATTCACATCACTACCAACTAGTTATGTTTAATACATTCACACTACTAGCAACTAGTTATGTTTAATGCATTCACATCACTACCAACTAGTTATGTTTAATACATTCACATCTCTACTAACTAGTTATGTTTAATACATTCAAATTACTACCAACTAGTTATGTTTAATACATTCACATCACTACCAACTAGTTATATTTAATACGTTTACGTCACTACCAACTAGTTATGTTTAATACTATCACATCACTACCAACTAGTTATGTTTAATACATTCACATCACTACTAACTAGTTATGTTTAATACATTCACATCACTATCAACTAATTATGTTTAATACATTCACATCACTACCAACTAGTTTTTTTTAATACATTCACATTATGAACTAGTTATGTCTAATATATTCGCATTATGAACTATTTATGTTTAATACATTCACATTATGAACTATTAATGTTTAATACATTCGCATTATGAACTAGATAGGTTTAATACATTTACATTAACACCTAGTTGTGTTTAATACATTCACATTACTACCTACTAGTAGTGTTTAATATATTCACATTACCAACTAGTAATGTTTCATACATTCACATTACTATCAACTGGTTATGTTTAATACATTCAAATTAATAACTAATAATGTTTAATACATTCACATCACTACCAACTAGCTATGTTTAATACATTCACATCACTATAAACTAGTAATGTTTAATACATTCACATTACCAACTAGCTATGTTTAATACATTCACATCACTACCAACTAGTTATGTTTATTACATTCACATTACCAACTAGTTATGACTAATACATTCACATCACTACCAACTAGTTATGTTTAATACATTCATAACAATACCAACTAGTTATGTTTAATACATTCACAACAATACCAACTAGTTATGTTTAATACATTCACATCACTACCAACTAGTTATGTTTAATACATTCACATTACTACCAACTAGTTATGTTTAATACATTCACATCACTATCAACTAGTTATGTTTAATACATTCACAACAATACCAACTAGTTATGTTTAATACATTCACATCACTACCAACTAGTTATGTTTAATACATTCACATCACTACCAACTAGTTATGTTTAATACATTCACATCACTACCAACTAGTTATGTTTAATACATTCACAACACTATCAACTAGTTATGTTTAATACATTCACAACACTTTCAACTAGTTATGTTTAATACATTCACACCACTATGAATTAGTTATGTTTAATACATTCACATCACTATCAACTAGTTATGTTTAATACATTCACATCACTATCAACTATTTATGTTTAATACATTCACATCACTATCAACTAGTTATGTTTAATACATTCACACCACTATGAATTAGTTATGTTTAATACATTCACATCACTATCAACTAGTTATGTTTAATACATTCACACCACTATCAATTAGTTATGTTTAATACATTCACATTACCAACTGGTTATGGCTTACAAAAGCAGACACGAGAACAGTTTGATCAAAAAATAATTATGCCAATTCCGTCACATGATATTTAAGTTTACTGCGGTGGTTTGTTCTGAAATTTGGCGATGATTCCAGTGACGTCCGAAGATTTCTTTAGTGTGATCTTCATTCTGTCGGGCCTGCCATGAGCTACGTCGTCACCATCGGCTGTTTGCCTCAGCTTCATCAAAATGTGCCGGATACCAGGGGCACATCGGTTGGTCTCGCTGGTTTCCTTCGATAAAGTCACGGTTAACTGTTCGTCACCGTCCTCTATGTGTTGTAGATCGGCCAGGAACTCTGGTCCAGGCTTGCTCTCAGTTACTCTTTTCTTGTCTTCACCAACTTTATAATCGAGAACTTGAGACATCTCCAGTTGTCGATTTTCTGTTTGGTCGTGTATATTCATGGAGTAGTTGAAGCCATCTGCGTGCGGCTTACTATCTGATGTTGATACATGATACTTTGTGTTCGCAGTTTCATACGTATAGGGGAGGCAATTTGTTTTTAATTTTGATAAATCTGATTTTGAGTTATCCATGCATGAGTCACGTTCAGAATGAGTATCTAAATTGCTTGATTTGATGAGCTCCTTAATCTTATTGGACGCTGCCAAGTCATTTTTACGCACATTGTATTTTTTGCGAATTGGTATAGCTGACTGGCCTGTGAAGTTACGTTTTTGGATTTTGGAGCATTTTGCACTCCCTTTCATGTGCAATAAATTATCTGAGCTCTTTCTGCTAATGCTGAACTTGCTGCAAACGCCTTTTGCGCTTTTATTCCTGGATTTACTACTCAAACTGGACGCGGACGAATTTTTCAAGATGCTTGTTTCCTTTCTGACATCAATTGATGTTATGTTCCATTGTTTATGCGATCCTTGATCCATCGCTAGAATAGATTCTTGATCAACTCCTCCAGAAAAACAGGACACGCCATAGGATGCAGATGAAGGTGTACATGGAAGTACGCGTGCGAAGGACTGCCTGAGACTGCTTGTCCAAGTTTCAGAAGATGTGTTTGTTGTTAAACGTGAAAACTTAAGCTTATTTGAATGCGCATATTGATCGCTTTGGCTGAGTGTTTTCATGTCTTCTAGCTGTGTTTTCCTACTTGAGGAAGACGCGCACATGGTACGATTTAGCTTAGCTTGATTAAAGAACCCTTTGTTTTCTGTTGACTCGTTGTGGAAATCATGTGGCCATAATGTTGAGTTAATATGATCATTAACCGAGCTGGCTGTCACAGGGCAGGCCGAGTTGCTCTTGGAATTGTCTGACGAGTTGCTTGACTTGTCTGATGAAACGAAATTATTGGGGTCGGAGGTTTCAATAAACCATTCCACGAATGATGACAGTGGTACCTGCGGTAGTTTCTGCACTAGAGCACCAACTAGTCTTGGTGTGCTCACTGCCACGTTTTCTACTTTTGATATTTTAGTTGGCGGTGAATTCTTGTTACGCTTCCCATCTTGTTGAGTAGAAGTCTCACTACTGTTATTACTTGGTTGAGAAGATGTCATGGCACTGGGAGCTCGCTCTGGCAGGTTGTTCCGCTCGCTAGCTGTCATCTCATGTACGGAGACGCTGTCTGTCACTTGAGAAACGTCTCTCTCATTTTCTGAGGATCGTTTCCTGCATGATTGGTTTGGCGTTGTACCATTTGAAGTCCGAAAATCTGTACTTGACCACAGTAGATTTATTTTATTTGCTACAGTCTCTGTAGCAGCAGGCTTTATTTGAAAAGCTGATTCTTTTTTGTCTAGTGCTGTGTGTTCACTTTCTGATGAACTGCTTCTTGTAGATGAATCAGGAGCTTGGTCTGCTGTATGGCACAGAGTATTGTCACTGCTAGTGTCTTGCATTAGCGGAGTCTCGCCTGCTGGAGCGTGGACTGAAGACTTATTCGTTGATTCCAAATCACTAGCAAATGTTGAGCTATTGCCAGCATCCACCCATGCAGAACTGTTGACAGCTGATTCAGCTGAAGAGGTCTCGTTGTACGAGGCAATTAAACTTCGAGCGTGGCTTCCAGAAGATGCATTTTGTTTGAGCTGTTCGCGAAGTCGCAGAGCTCTTTTGACTCGCCTATCTATTTCTTCAATATTTGCGTTTTTCCATACA
Source organism: Megaustenia siamemsis (assembly GCA_032433765.1). Classification (NCBI taxonomy): domain Eukaryota; kingdom Metazoa; phylum Mollusca; class Gastropoda; order Stylommatophora; family Ariophantidae; genus Megaustenia; species Megaustenia siamemsis. The sequence continues at coordinate 54,815,293 of JAVIAB010000106.1, forward strand.
GGTCGTATGACGCAAAACTTTCTCAGATCTGATAGCCTGGAGGACATTCCACTGGACTCCGAGACTTCTGTTGAGTTTTCTCTACTGCTCCAAGGGGCAGCGTTTGTTGTTCCTGATCCATCGTTGTTTTTCACATCCTTCTTGACAACGCTTTTAGACTCATTTTGTGCAGACAACTTTGAGTCATGTATATGGTTACCTGAATGTACACAATTTGATTCTTTCCTTTGTTTTATCTCCATATTGCCAGAATCATGTGACTCAGATTTGATATGACCCGAGTAATCCGTGGAAGCTGTTTTCTCATCACATTGTGTCTCTTTTGTTGATTTGCTAGTGGTTGGCATATATCTGCCTCGTATATTTGTTCCCGCTGTTTCTGGTCGTTTTGTCCACCTCACTTCTTCCATGTTGTCGTTCTGTTGACGATTCAGCGGTGAGTTCTCTCTGACATCTCTTGAAGCCTGCCCAAACATAGAATATAATGTATCTGAACAAACTGCAGTGTCATTTTGCTTCTTTTCGTCTAGATGATCTTGATGTTCTTTCATGTTTAAACAGTTTGGTTTTTTAACAAAATGTTTGTTCTCATCTGTCGTTGCCAATACGCTCTTATTGCTATATACAGAATTTGAATGCTGATATGCGTTTTTCGATTCCACTAATTTCGGATACTCTGGGTATGTTGTTGTGAAGTCGTTTTCGTCCTGCTTTCTAGTCATACTCCAATTGGACAATACAAATAAACTGTTCAGAGAGTCATCTCTGCACGGTTTTCGAGGAAATCTATATCGAGATAAAATTTGATCTTTCTGTTTTCCTTTATTACGAAGAAGTTTTGTATTGATCGTACACTTTTTGGCGCTGCATTTAAGTAAAGTTTTATATACCGAGGTTTGTAGGCGAGGACTCGTCTGTACACCCACGTGAACACCGTTCATCAAAGTCTCAGTCTGAGTTGTGTGATTCTGTGTACGTGGGGCTGATGTTAAATACTCATGTTCCCGTCCTCCAACACTCAATTTCAACTGCATCTCCTTTAGCGCTAGTTTGATTCTGGATGATTCTTTACTCCCAATGTCTTGAGATATAGTGTTTTTGAAGGACAGCTGCCTACGGATGCCTTTTGTTCTTGTACGCCCAGCTTGATTCTTGCCCAAGCTCATTCGATTATATGGAAATCGGTGAACTTTGTTGCGTGTTGATGCTTTTGCTTTGGAGTCGGCAGTGTTGAGTTCTTGCAGTAACTGATTATCCTTTTTTGGAGGAATATCAGTACTAGTGTTCACACTGTTAAGCTTGTTAGCTGCACACCCAAAAGCTGCTACAGTTTGTTGTGTGCATTCAGTACTAGTGTTCACACTGTTAAGCTTGTTAGCTGCACACCCAAAAGCTGCTACAGTTTGTTGTGTGCATTCAGTACTAGTGTTCACACTGTTAAGCTTGTTAGCTGCACACCCAAAAGCTGCTACAGTTTGTTGTGTGCATTTAGAGGAACCTGTAATGTTTACACTTTCATCCTTTACTAAGCTACTGTCCATTAGATGATTATCTGAACCGGCTGTAAAATGTAAATGGCTGATTTCATCATTCATTATTTTACCTTGCATTGTGCATGTATTTTTACGATTTATGTTTTCCAAAGTCCTAAATTCTGAGATTCCGTTTTTAGTTATTGTATGCCCAGAATCCGTGTGTCCTGTCTTTCTGAGCTCTGTAGCTTCCTGTCTATGATCAGTGTGCGCTGTAGTCCTGAGTCCTGTAGCTTCCTGTCTATGATCTGTCTGCGCTGTAGTCCTGAGTCCTGTAGCTTCCTGTCTATGATCTATGTGCGCTGTAGTCCTGAACTCTGTAGCTTCCTGTCTAAGATCCGTGTGCCCTGTAGTCCTGAGTTTTGTAGCTTCCTGCCTAAGATCCGTGTACCCTGTAGTCCTGAACTCTGTAGCTTCCTGTCTAATATCCTTATGCCCTGTAGTTCTGAGCTCTGTAGCTTCCTGTCTATGATCTGTGTGTGCTGGATTTCTCCTATCTGTCGCTTTAAACCGTGTAGAGTCGTGTTCAAAAGTGTCATTCCCCTTTGTTGGCCATAACGCAGTTCGTTCTTTCAATGTTTGTTTTATTGAAGGTGCTTGCTCTACATTTGTATACCTTGCAGTTATTTCCGCACCGATTTGTTTTATAGTTTGTCCTACTGCATGACATTCCGTAGTAATTTGTCGAGTTGTTACACTGTTAGCCTCTGTCTGTCCTGTTGATCCTACCGCTGTGTGTCGGCGAATAACACTCCGTCTGCATGTTTGTCCTTCGCGTAAATTAGTTCCTATTAAGTGTCCAGAATGCATATTTGCTGATTCTGCAGTTAGTTGTCCTAAAGTTTGCTGTCCTATATTTGTCTTTTCCTCGGCTTCATAACCACGTCTTGTAGCTCCATATCTTCTTGATAAATGATCTTTAGGTTCATGCCATGCAAAACTGAGTCCAATATTCGTCCGGTCGTGAAGCACTTCTCCAGAAGCTTGAACAGTACTGGGTTCCGCAGTACTGGTCGAAGTCACATCTAGACCTACGTTTCCTTGTGTGCGTTTCCCTTTGCTGCGTGCTTGTGTAACATAATCTATATTGGTATTTCTTTTATGCGATACTTTCGCCGCAGTGGTTCCTATAGCTACATTTACAGCGCCCGTAATGTTTTGCTGATAACTGTGCTGCATTGGTGTGACGTTGGAAGCTGAGTTTTGAGAATCGTTTACATCGGAGCGATGATGATCATTAACAAACACATGCTTGTCCACGAGAGGTCCCAAGACGTATCTACCTGTTCGAGATGGGCTGCAGTTGTTCTTATTTCTGGTCCAAAATTGATAATTAAATTGCTCGTTTGTGTTACAGCTGCTGCTAGATGCACGTTTCATGTACGGCTCGTGCCTGTGCAGCCTGCTTCTCTTTAATCGGTAACAGTTCACGTAGCTTTCACTGTTTTCGTAACTCGCCGATGTATCTAAGGAACTCGCAGCGTCGTTGCCTGTGACTAGAGGAAGATGTTGACGGTTGTGCCAGCTTCCCTTTGCCCCTTCCTTGTAACCAAATGCTTGATTGTAGAAACGATTTTCTGGTTTGAAATACAGAACTGTTTTCCCAAGAGGTTTTCGGCCAGGGACAGCTACTCTGTATCGATTACTAGTTTGATTGCCACACACTTGTGACGTAAGTTCATGCAACATGTTTGTAAGGGAGATAAGACTTTTATTCTTTTTAACAGTATGGCCTCGAAACATGATATTTTTAGTCGGCATTCCTCTAGCTTTATCATTAACCTTCCATGTGTGACTGTTTGTTTGTTTCTGCACATTCGGCAGGTTATTTTCCACAACACGGGGTAATAGTGTGTGCTCTCTGTTTCCACATAATTGGAAGCTATTTTTAACTTGTTTTTCGGAACAGGTGTTTAAATTGGCTGAATTCGTAGGAGCTGTCTTTTCATTCTCTTTAATTTGTTCCTGGCTGCCATTATCTGAAGACACCAGTGAGTTGCACTGGTTCACTTTGTAGAGAAAGCTCTGCTCATTGAGATCTCCCTTGTTGAGACTAGCTTGTGTTTCAGATGCTGGCTCTTGACTTTCTGGGACTATAGATGCATTCAAGTTTTTGGAATTCCACTTCTGTGCAAAATTAGCATATAAGTGCTGATTATGTTTGGTATTTCTGTTGAAAGTGCCATCTCTCATTTCATCCTGTTTTTCGACAACAGGAGTCTCTTCATTTATTGGTTGCATACTGTGTTGTAAATGTGGTTTAGTTGACGGTCTGAAACATTTAAGGCTTATATCATTACGAGAAGCTGCTTCACTTCGAGTACTCGGCGCCTTCTTAGATTCTGGATAACCACAGAAGGGAAAGTCTTTAGACTCTTCAACGTCTTCCAACGGACATTGAAATTGCTGAAAAATACCGGATTTCGCTTGTGAAATTGTTGATTCAAATAACGTTTGAGAGTGATTGCAATTATTATGCAATGGTATGATATTATTTCTTGTGACTCGAAACACATTACCTTCCTTTGACACGCTTGTCTTCCACGGATTTTGAGAGCCTTGGGTTTCGTAAAACGTCGCTTGATTAGTTTCTAGAGTGGAAGCTTCATCTTGAGAAGCCCGTGTGATATGTGAGCTCATTCTTGTATGTCTCTTGTTTCTTTGTGCCATGAGTTGTCTGTCTTCACTTCTAGTATTTTTGTTAAAGGTCGTCTGTGAGTCTACTATAGGGTTGGCCCATAGAGAAACTTGTGGAAACTTCAGTCTACATCTATGGTTACTGTCATATCTTACTTTACCCTCAAAATGTGATCTTGAATCAGTACACCTTTTTTTAATACAATTTTCCAACGCCTCGTTATCTTCCGAGTAGGCTGGTATTTCACTACACTTACAATGTTGTTCATTGATAGGTAATCGTGGACACTCGAATGCAGAAGTCTTTATTTTAAATTCATGCAGGTCGTTCAATTTTTTACTGTCCTTTTTGTTGAAATGTTGTATATGTAATTTCCGATCGACACATCCTGCCACATTCACTTCACTATCGACACATCCTGCCACACTCACTTCATCGCTATTATAGATAGAAGAATATTCATGTTTGCTGTCCACTTCCAAATTGTTGTTATGACTATCTGTGTGAGATGATGAAATAAACTGAAAACTACATTCAGCTTTACAAGGTTTACAGTGATCGTTGTAGCTTTCTTGTTCACCACATATATCGTCATTAGTTTCGTCATACACTCGAATACGTTTGCCAGTGGTTTTAGTCTCGCTATGAGCAGGACAATGTTTGTTATTAGTTTTACTTTCGTTCAATGCACGAACATTTTTGAAAACTTGTGTTTCTCGGAATTGTTCTTTCCTTTCGTTATTCGGAAAGCAAAATGATTTCTTTTCTGGAAATCGAACGTTTTCTATTACCACTCCCTTGTCTCTGTTTGCAACCATCGTAAATTCGTGTCGTTTCTTAAAGTTGTTGTCAAAAAGTGTACCTAAGTCCCAAATTCTGTTATTGTTAATTTTACTAGAGTTAATCGTTTCAGTTGTCTCGTTGTTACTGTCTTGAGCTTTCGGGCCCAGAAACTTTGGGTTATGTCGTCCTGTGTTTTCATTATCTCGATCGTCATTTGAACGGGTCGACGTTTTGGCTGTACTCTGTGGCCAGCAAGTTCTGAAAGCGCCTTGGCCGAAGAGCGAACTCAGCATAGGAGTTGCTGTTCTTTTAATCGTAAAACTCTCAGCATGAATGTTGTGTTTTGGGGCTTGCTCAACTTGTGACGACATCTGCACGCCTCGACATGGCTCGGGAAAGTACAAAATATAGTTTTCTAATCTGGCATTTTCAGTGCTCGAGCCTTCTTCAACTTTCTTTCCTGCTGGTCGTTTTTTATCTTTATTCTTATCTTTATGTTTTTTACGAATTATTTTATTCTTTTTCTGCCCTAATCCTTTCTTGGTTTTAGATAACACAATCTTTCTCTTGACCTTCTTTGGACTTCTTTCTTTCAAATGTTCTCGCAAAGTTTCAGTAGACTTGAAGCATGGCGGCCAATCTATTTTCATTTTGTAACTTTCCTTTTCTTTCTGAGAGACAATTTTGTAACTAATTGCGTCAGCGCTTACGTCATGCTGTACTATGTGAATCTTACTTCTCTTGGTCAGCCTTCTTTCTCCAATACTTGAACCTCTTAATCGGTTACCTGTCGATTGCTCTGGACAATTAGAATACTGTTGCGGAGCTGGTTTCCGAACTGAAGGACTTGGGGAAGAAGACTTCATCGTTACTGGTTTCCGCATTTTGCGAACGTTGGCCTTACTCCTGTGTATGTCCTGATCTTTGACCTGAGCTGGGTTTAATTTCGTTGTCGTTAAAGGAAGGGGATATCGACGTCGAGTTAGGTTTGTTCTGTACATAGGAACCCCATCAGAGCATCTGTTCGCTGTGTCATCCACACAATTACTGCTAGATCTGACACAAATAAGTTGATGTTATTAACAAATAACGTGTAAATATATTTAGAAAATTTATTTAAAATATTGTAGTTGAATTGTTCCTTCCCTTTGTTATATATACCTCTAGCTACATGCTATTTAAATTATTCCTCTCAATATAGAAATATATTCTTCTTAGTCTGCATTTCTCTCCTATTCAGTTGTACCTCTTCATCACTGTTATTGTTAATATCACAATTTTATGCAAAAATCGTTTCAAATACCTTCAACGATAATAACGGTAGATAGTGACATAGACGAAGTGCAGCATGAATCCTGCAAAAACTACATTTTAAAATGTTAAGAACATCGGAAGGTCTGTCAGAATGGTTTCAGGTTACAACAGGAGTAAGACAAGGATGTGTCCTCTCACCACTCCTCTTCATCATATATATGGACAAAATAAATCAGGAAACAACCAACAACAAGGACAAATCAAATAATAATATAGAGGTAGAAAACTCCAACATCAATGAGCTACTCTTCGCAGATGACCAATGCCTAATATATGAGGATGAAAACCTGCTACAACAACATTTAACATCTCTAGATAAAAGCTGCACAAACTACAGTATGAAAATTAACACAGCAAAATCAGAGGCTATAAGAATAAGCAAATTAAGACACCCATTAAACATCAAGATCAAAGATAAAGAAATAAAACAAGTAGAGGAATTCAAGTATTTAGGCACAATGTTCACAGAAGATGGAAAACTAGACAGAGAAATTGACATGAGAATACAAAAAGCAAATGCTGTCACATACCAGCTTTCACCATTGCTAAGACATCCAAACATTTCTATGCCAGCTAAACAACAAATGATAAATAGCATCTTCATACCAACTTTGTGCTATGAAAGTCAAACATGGACACTTTCTAAATCGCCTTTAAGAAAGATCAATACTTGTGAGATGCGTTGTTTGAGAAAAGTAACAAACAACACAAGGAGTGATAGAATACCAAATGAAACCATAAGAAAAATAGTAGGAACAAAACCCTGCCAAGAATATATAGAACAACAACAATTTAAATGGTTTGGCCACCTGGTCAGAATGAATCCTCACCAATCACCATCAAGGGCGTTCTTCTCGAGAATGCATGGAAAAAGACCAAGAGGAAGACCCAGAAGAAGATGGATAGATGCAGTGACAGAGACATGTAACAACAAAGGAAAATCACTAATTCAGACAATTCGAGCAGCACAAGAACGACAAATGATATAAACCACGATACCTTTTAGGTATCAGTGAAAGAGAAAAGAAGAAGAAGAGGAAGAGGATATTGTACAACCCATCTTTGGCAATGAAAATAAAAGAAAGTTTTTTTTCTGTGTTATGTACAACCAATTTTGTCATGTGGTAGTGAATATACAACAATTGGACATGAGATAAGAAAAGCATCGGTGTCAATAGTAAAGTAAATTCACATAACAGTTGAGAATAGCATGGACCATTAAAGAGTGTGACTTGATCAGGGCCATTAAAAAGAGGGTGACTTGACATGGATCAATAAAGAATGTGACTTGACATGAACCATTAATGAGTGTGACTTGACATGGGCTATTAATGAGTGTGACTTGACATGGGCTATTAATGGGTGGGACTTGACATAGACCATTATAGAGTGTGACTTCACATGGACATTAATGAGTGTGACTTGACAGAGACCATTAAAGAGTGTGACTTGACATGGACCATTAAAGTGTGTGACCTGACATGAATCATTAAAGTGCGTGACTTGACATGGATCATTAATGAGTGTGACTTAACACGGACCATTAATGAGTGTGACTTGACATGGACTATTTATTAGTGTGACTTGGCATGGACTATTAATCAGGGTATCTTTACATGGGCAATTTAAGAGTGTGACTTGACATGGATCATTAAAGAGTGTGACTTGACATGATCCTTAAAGACTGTTCCTATACATGGTCATTAAAGAGTGTGACTTGACATCATCATTAAAAAGTGTGACTTGACATGGATCATTACAGAGCGTGGCTTGACCTGGAACATTAAAGAATGTGACTTGACATGATCATTAAAGACTGTTCCTATACATGATCATTAAAGAGTGTGACTTGACATTATCATTAAAGACTGTTCCTATACATGATCATTAAAGAGTGTGACTTGACATGGATCATTACAGAGCGTGGCTTGACCTGGAACATTAAAGAGTGTGACTTGACATGATCATTAAAGACTGTTCCTATACATGATCATTAAAGAGTGTGACTTGACATTATCATTAAAGACTGTTCCTATACATGATCATTAAAGAGTGTGACTTGACATTATCATTAAAAAGTGTGACTTGACATGGATCATTACAGAGCGTGGCTTGACCTGGAACATTAAAGAATGTGACTTGACATGATCATTAAAGACTGTTCCTATACATGATCATTAAAGAGTGTGACTTGACATGGATCATTACAGAGCGAGGCTTGACCTGGAACATTAAAAAGTGTGACTTGACGTGGATCATTACAGAGCGTGACTTAACATGGATCATTAAAGAGTGTGAATTGACATGGATCATTAATGGGTGTGACTTGACATGATCATTAAAAAGTGTGACATGATATGATCATTAAAATTGTGACTTGACATGAATCATTACAGAGCGTGACTTAACATGGATCATTGCAGAGCGTGACTTGACATGATCATTACAGAGCCTGACTTGACATGGATCATTAAAGAGTGGGATTTGACATGATCATTAAAAAGTGTGACTTGACATGGATCATTACAGAGCGTGACTTGTCATGGATCATTGCAGAGCGTGACTTGACATGATGATTAAAGAGTGTGATTTGACATGAATCATTAATGGGTGTGACTTGACATGATGATTAAAAAGTGTGATTTGATATGATCATTAAAATTGTGACTTTATATGGATCATTACAGAGCGTGACTTGACATGGATCATTACAGAGCGTGACTTGACATGATCATTACAGAGCTTGACTTGATATGGATCATTACAGAGCGTGACTTGTCATGATCATTACAGAGCGTGACTTGACATGATCATTAAAAGGTGTGACTTGACATAAACGTTAAAATGTGTGACTGGACATAGATCATTACAGAGCGTGACTTGACATGGATCATTAATGAGTGTGACTTGACATGGGCTATTAATGAGTGTGACTTGACATGGGCTATTAATGGGTGGGACTTGACATAGACCATTATAGAGTGTGACTTCACATGGACCATTAATGAGTGTGACTTGACAGAGACCATTAAAGAGTGTGACTTGACATGGACCATTAAAGTGTGTGACCTGACATGAATCATTAAAGTGCGTGACTTGACATGGATCATTAATGAGTGTGACTTAACACGGACCATTAATGAGTGTGACTTGACATGGACTATTTATCAGGGTATCTTTACATGGGCAATTTTATAGTGTGACTTGACATGGATCATTAAAGAGTGTGACTTGACATGATCCTTAAAGACTGTTCCTATACATGGTCATTAAAGAGTGTGACTTGACATCATCATTAAAAAGTGTGACTTGACATGGATCATTACAGAGCGTGGCTTGACCTGGAACATTAAAGAGTGTGACTTGACATGATCATTAAAGACTGTTCCTATACATGACCATTAAAGAGTGTGACTTGACATTATCATTAAAGACTGTTCCTATACATGATCATTAAAGAGTGTGACTTGACATGATCATTAAAGACTGTTCCTATACATGATCATTAAAGAGTGTGACTTGACATTATCATTAAAGACTGTTCCTATACATGATCATTAAAAAGTGTGACTTGACATTATCATTAAAAAGTGTGACTTGGCATGGATCATTAAAGACTGTTCCTATACATGATCATTAAAGAGTGTGACTTGACATTATCATTAAAGACTGTTCCTATACATGATCATTAAAGAGTGTGACTTGACATTATCATTAAAAAGTGTGACTTGACATGGATCATTACAGAGCGTGGCTTGACCTGGAACATTAAAGAATGTGACTTGACATGATCATTAAAGAATGTTCCTATACATGATCATTAAAGAGTGTGACTTGACATGGATCATTACAGAGCGTGGCTTGACCTGGAACATTAAAAAGTGTGACTTGACATGGATCATTACAGAGCGTGACTTAACATGGATCATTAAAGAGTGTGAATTGACATGGATCATTAATGGGTGTGACTTGACATGATCATTAAAAAGTGTGACATGATATGATCATTAAAATTGTGACTTGACATGAATCATTACAGAGCGTGACTTGACATGGATCATTGCAGAGCGTGACTTGACATGATCATTACAAAGCCTGACTTGACATGGATCATTAAAGAGTGTGATTTGACATGATCATTAAAAAGTGTGACTTGACATGGATCATTACAGAGCGTGACTTGACATGGATCATTACAGAGCGTGACTTGACATGATGATTAAAGAGTGTGATTTGACATGAATCATCAATGGGTGTGACTTGACATGATGATTATAAAGTGTGATTTGATATGATCATTAAAATTGTGACTTTATATGGATCATTACAGAGCGTGACTTGACATGGATCATTACAGAGCGTGACTTGACATGATCATTACAGAGCGTGACTTGATATGGATCATTACAGAGCGTGACTTGTCATGATCATTACAGAGCGTGACTTGACATGATCATTAAAAGGTGTGACTTGACATAATCGTTAAAATGTGTGACTGGACATAGATCATTACAGAGCGTGACTTGACATGGATCATTACAGAGCGTGACTTGACATGATCATTACAGAGCGTGACTTGATATGGATCATTACAGAGCGTGACTTGTCATGATCATTACAGAGCGTGACTTGACATGATCATTAAAAGGTGTGACTTGACATAATCGTTAAAATGTGTGACTGGACATAGATCATTACAGAGCGTGACTTGACATGGATCATTACAGAGCGTGGCTTGACCTGGAACATTAAAGAATGTGACTTGACATGATCATTAAAGACTGTTCCTATACATGATCATTAAAGAGTGTGACTTGACATTATCATTAAAGACTGTTCCTATACATGATCATTAAAGAGTGTGACTTGACATGGATCATTACAGAGCGTGGCTTGACCTGGAACATTAAAGAGTGTGACTTGACATGATCATTAAATACTGTTCCTATACATGATCATTAAAGAGAGTGACTTGACATTATCATTAAAGACTGTTCCTATACATGATCATTAAAGAGTGTGACTTGACATTATCATTAAAAAGTGTGACTTGACATGGATCATTACAGAGCGTGGCTTGACCTGGAACATTAAAGAATGTGACTTGACATGATCATTAAAGACTGTTCCTATACATGACCATTAAAGAGTGTGACTTGACATGGATCATTACAGAGCGTGGCTTGACCTGGAACATTAAAAAGTGTGACTTGACGTGGATCATTACAGAGCGTGACTTAACATGGATCATTAAAGAGTGTGAATTGACATGGATCATTAATGGGTGTGACTTGACATGATCATTAAAAAGTGTGACATGATATGATCATTAAAATTGTGACTTGACATGAATCATTACAGAGCGTGACTTAACATGGATCATTGCAGAGCGTGACTTGACATGATCATTACAGAGCCTGACTTGACATGGATCATTAAAGAGTGTGATTTGACATGATCATTAAAAAGTGTGACTTGACATGGATCATTACAGAGCGTGACTTGACATGGATCATTGCAGAGCGTGACTTGACATGATGATTAAAGAGTGTGATTTGACATGAATCATTAATGGGTGTGACTTGACATGATGATTAAAAAGTGTGATTTGATATGATCATTAAAATTGTGACTTTATATGGATCATTACAGAGCGTGACTTGACATGGATCATTACAGAGCGTGACTTGACATGATCATTACAGAGCTTGACTTGATATGGATCATTACAGAGCGTGACTTGTCATGATCATTACAGAGCGTGACTTGACATGATCATTAAAAGGTGTGACTTGACATAAACGTTAAAATGTGTGACTGGACATAGATCATTACAGAGCGTGACTTGACATGGATCATTAATGAGTGTGACTAGACATGGGCTATTAATGAGTGTGACTTGACATGGGCTATTAATGGGTGGGACTTGACATAGACCATTATAGAGTGTGACTTCACATGGACCATTAATGAGTGTGACTTGACAGAGACCATTAAAGAGTGTGACTTGACATGGACCATTAAAGTGTGTGACCTGACATGAATCATTAAAGTGCGTGACTTGACATGGATCATTAATGAGTGTGACTTAACACGGACCATTAATGAGTGTGACTTGACATGGACTATTTATCAGGGTATCTTTACATGGGCAATTTAAGAGTGTGACTTGACATGGATCATTAAAGACTGTTCCTATACATGGTCATTAAAGAGTGTGACTTGACATCATCATTAAAAAGTGTGACTTGACATGGATCATTACAGAGCGTGGCTTGACCTGGAACATTAAAGAGTGTGACTTGACATGATCATTAAAGACTGTTCCTATACATGATCATTAAAGAGTGTGACTTGACATTATCATTAAAGACTGTTCCTATACATGATCATTAAAGAGTGTGACTTGACATGATCATTAAAGACTGTTCCTATACATGATCATTAAAGAGTGTGACTTGACATTATCATTAAAGACTGTTCCTATACATGATCATTAAAGAGTGTGACTTGACATTATCATTAAAAAGTGTGACTTGACATGGATCATTAAAGACTGTTCCTATACATGATCATTAAAGAGTGTGACTTGACATTATCATTAAAGACTGTTCCTATACATGATCATTAAAGAGTGTGACTTGACATTATCATTAAAAAGTGTGACTTGGCATGGATCATTACAGAGCGTGGCTTGACCTGGAACATTAAAGAATGTGACTTGACATGATCATTAAAGAATGTTCCTATACATGATCATTAAAGAGTGTGACTTGACATGGATCATTACAGAGCTGGCTTGACCTGGAACATTAAAAAGTGTGACTTGACATGGATCATTACAGAGCGTGACTTAACATGGATCATTAAAGAGTGTGAATTGACATGGATCATTAATGGGTGTGACTTGACATGATCATTAAAAAGTGTGACATGATATGATCATTAAAATTGTGACTTGACATGAATCATTACAGAGCGTGACTTGACATGGATCATTGCAGAGCGTGACTTGACATGATCATTACAGAGCCTGACTTGACATGGATCATTAAAGAGTGTGATTTGACATGATCATTAAATAGTGTGACTTGACATGGATCATTACAGAGCGTGACTTGACATGGATCATTGCAGAGCGTGACTTGACATGATGATTAAAGAGTGTGATTTGACATGAATCATTAATGGGTGTGACTTGACATGATGATTAAAAAGTGTGATTTGATATGATCATTAAAATTGTGACTTTATATGGATCATTACAGAGCGTGACTTGACATGGATCATTACAGAGCGTGACTTGACATGATCATTACAGAGCGTGACTTGATATGGATCATTACAGAGCGTGACTTGTCATGATCATTACAGAGCGTGACTTGACATGATCATTAAAAGGTGTGACTTGACATAATCGTTAAAATGTGTGACTGGACATAGATCATTACAGAGCGTGACTTGACATGGATCATTATAGAGCGTGACTTGACATGGACCATTAATGAGTGTGACTTAAAATGGACCATTAGAGAATATGGCTTGACATGGACAATTAAAGAGTGTGACTTGACATGGACCATTAGAGAATGTGACTTGACATGGAACATTATAAGAGTGTGCCTTGACATGGACCATTAAAGAATGTGACTTGAGATGGAACATTAAAGAGTGTGACTTGAATTGGATCATTACTGAGCGTGACTTGACATGGACTATTAAATAGTGTGACTTGATATAGACTATTAAAGAGTGTGCCCAGACATGGACCATTAAAGAGTGTGCCTTGACATGGACCATTAAAGAATGTGACTTGCCTTGGACCATTAGAGAATGTGCCTTGACATGGATCACTAAACAGTGTGACTTGACATGGACCATTAAAGTGTGGAGACAAATAATAATAAATGAATATTATTATAGAGGGAAACATCCGAGTCGATAATCAGTGAATCAATTCAGAGAAAGAGGTATGTTTATAGCACTCGGAAAAAATGACAAATAATAAACAACAGAAAAAAATATGGACCAAGGCAGGATCGAACCGTACTCAGTGGCACAGCGCCTTGCCACGAAAAGCCAGACGCTAAGGAACACTGCCACTCAGCTAACTAAAAAATTAGCTTCGTAGGCAAGGTCCTTTCGCGAAGGCTTTCCCATGACTATAGCATAAGGCTGCGATCACAGCTCGGAAATATTTTTCCTGTTAAGACAAGTATCTCCCGGATAGGGTAGGGCTGAATACTTGCGTTGCAGACAAACATTTAGGACGAAACAGCACGAGTAGTAGTTTCCAGTGGTTAAGACTGGAGACAAATAATAATAAATGAATATTATTATAGAGGGAAACATCCGAGGCGATAATCAGTGAATCAATTCAGAGGTCTGTTGTTGATTATTTGTCATTTTTTCCGAGTGCTGTAAACATACCTCATCCTCTGAATTGATTCACCATTAAAGTGTGTGGCTTGACATGGATCATTAAAGAGTGTGATTTGACATGGACCATTAAAGAGTGTGACTTGACATGAACCATTAAAGAGTGTGCCTTGACATGGACCATTAGAAAATGTGCCTTGACATGGACCATTAAAGATTGAAACTTGACATGGGCCATTAAAGAGTTTGACTTGAATTGGATCATTACAGAGCGTGACTTGACATGGATCATTAAAGAGCGTGACTTGACATGGATCATTAAAGAGTGTGCCTTGAAATGGATCATTACAGAGCGTGACTTGACATGGATCATTAATGAGTGTGAATTGACATGGACCATTAATGAGTGCGCCTTGACATGGACCATTAAAGAGTGTGCCTTGACATGGATCATTACAGAGCGTGACTTGACATGGATCATTAATGAGTGTGAATTGACATGGACCTTTAATGAGTGCGCCTTTACATGGACCATTAAAGAGTGTGCCTTGACATGGACTATTAAAGAGTGTGACTTGACATGGACCATTAAAGAGTGTGCCTTGACATGCACCATTAAAGAGTTTGACTTGACATGGACCATTAAAGAGTGTGACTTGACAAGGACTGTTAGAGAATGTGCCTTGGCATGGATCATTAAAGACTGTTCCTATACATGATCATTAAAGAGTGTGACTTGACATTATCATTAAAGACTGTTCCTATACATGATCATTAAAGAGTGTGACTTGACATTATCATTAAAAAGTGTGACTTGACATGGATCATTACAGAGCGTGGCTTGACCTGGAACATTAAAGAATGTGACTTGACATGATCATTAAAGAATGTTCCTATACATGATCATTAAAGAGTGTGACTTGACATGGATCATTACAGAGCGTGGCTTGACCTGGAACATTAAAAAGTGTGACTTGACATGGATCATTACAGAGCGTGACTTATCATGGATCATTAAAGAGTGTGAATTGACATGGATCATTAATGGGTGTGACTTGACATGATCATTAAAAAGTGTGACATGATATGATCATTAAAATTGTGACTTGACATGAATCATTACAGAGCGTGACTTGACATGGATCATTGCAGAGCGTGACTTGACATGATCATTACAAAGCCTGACTTGACATGGATCATTAAAGAGTGTGATTTGACATGATCATTAAAAAGTGTGACTTGACATGGATCATTACAGAGCGTGACTTGACATGGATCATTACAGAGCGTGACTTGACATGATGATTAAAGAGTGTGATTTGACATGAATCATCAATGGGTGTGACTTGACATGATGATTATAAAGTGTGATTTGATATGATCATTAAAATTGTGACTTTATATGGATCATTACAGAGCGTGACTTGACATGGATCATTACAGAGCGTGACTTGACATGATCATTACAGAGCGTGACTTGATATGGATCATTACAGAGCGTGACTTGTCATGATCATTACAGAGCGTGACTTGACATGATCATTAAAAGGTGTGACTTGACATAATCGTTAAAATGTGTGACTGGACATAGATCATTACAGAGCGTGACTTGACATGGATCATTACAGAGCGTGACTTGACATGATCATTACAGAG
This sequence comes from Megaustenia siamemsis, assembly GCA_032433765.1. Taxonomy (NCBI): domain Eukaryota; kingdom Metazoa; phylum Mollusca; class Gastropoda; order Stylommatophora; family Ariophantidae; genus Megaustenia; species Megaustenia siamemsis. Next base: position 54,831,595 of record JAVIAB010000106.1, read on the forward strand.
CGTGACTTGATATGGATCATTACAGAGCGTGACTTGTCATGATCATTACAGAGCGTGACTTGACATGATCATTAAAAGGTGTGACTTGACATAATCGTTAAAATGTGTGACTGGACATAGATCATTACAGAGCGTGACTTGACATGGATCATTACAGAGCGTGGCTTGACCTGGAACATTAAAGAATGTGACTTGACATGATCATTAAAGACTGTTCCTATACATGATCATTAAAGAGTGTGACTTGACATTATCATTAAAGACTGTTCCTATACATGATCATTAAAGAGTGTGACTTGACATGGATCATTACAGAGCGTGGCTTGACCTGGAACATTAAAGAGTGTGACTTGACATGATCATTAAATACTGTTCCTATACATGATCATTAAAGAGAGTGACTTGACATTATCATTAAAGACTGTTCCTATACATGATCATTAAAGAGTGTGACTTGACATTATCATTAAAAAGTGTGACTTGACATGGATCATTACAGAGCGTGGCTTGACCTGGAACATTAAAGAATGTGACTTGACATGATCATTAAAGACTGTTCCTATACATGACCATTAAAGAGTGTGACTTGACATGGATCATTACAGAGCGTGGCTTGACCTGGAACATTAAAAAGTGTGACTTGACGTGGATCATTACAGAGCGTGACTTAACATGGATCATTAAAGAGTGTGAATTGACATGGATCATTAATGGGTGTGACTTGACATGATCATTAAAAAGTGTGACATGATATGATCATTAAAATTGTGACTTGACATGAAACATTACAGAGCGTGACTTAACATGGATCATTGCAGAGCGTGACTTGACATGATCATTACAGAGCCTGACTTGACATGGATCATTAAAGAGTGTGATTTGACATGATCATTAAAAAGTGTGACTTGACATGGATCATTACAGAGCGTGACTTGACATGGATCATTGCAGAGCGTGACTTGACATGATGATTAAAGAGTGTGATTTGACATGAATCATTAATGGGTGTGACTTGACATGATGATTAAAAAGTGTGATTTGATATGATCATTAAAATTGTGACTTTATATGGATCATTACAGAGCGTGACTTGACATGGATCATTACAGAGCGTGACTTGACATGATCATTACAGAGCTTGACTTGATATGGATCATTACAGAGCGTGACTTGTCATGATCATTACAGAGCGTGACTTGACATGATCATTAAAAGGTGTGACTTGACATAAACGTTAAAATGTGTGACTGGACATAGATCATTACAGAGCGTGACTTGACATGGATCATTAATGAGTGTGACTAGACATGGGCTATTAATGAGTGTGACTTGACATGGGCTATTAATGGGTGGGACTTGACATAGACCATTATAGAGTGTGACTTCACATGGACCATTAATGAGTGTGACTTGACAGAGACCATTAAAGAGTGTGACTTGACATGGACCATTAAAGTGTGTGACCTGACATGAATCATTAAAGTGCGTGACTTGACATGGATCATTAATGAGTGTGACATAACACGGACCATTAATGAGTGTGACTTGACATGGACTATTTTTCAGGGTATCTTTACATGGGCAATTTAAGAGTGTGACTTGACATGGATCATTAAAGACTGTTCCTATACATGGTCATTAAAGAGTGTGACTTGACATCATCATTAAAAAGTGTGACTTGACATGGATCATTACAGAGCGTGGCTTGACCTGGAACATTAAAGAGTGTGACTTGACATGATCATTAAAGACTGTTCCTATACATGATCATTAAAGAGTGTGACTTGACATTATCATTAAAGACTGTTCCTATACATGATCATTAAAGAGTGTGACTTGACATGATCATTAAAGACTGTTCCTATACATGATCATTAAAGAGTGTGACTTGACATTATCATTAAAGACTGTTCCTATACATGATCATTAAAGAGTGTGACTTGACATTATCATTAAAAAGTGTGACTTGACATGGATCATTAAAGACTGTTCCTATACATGATCATTAAAGAGTGTGACTTGACATTATCATTAAAGACTGTTCCTATACATGATCATTAAAGAGTGTGACTTGACATTATCATTAAAAAGTGTGACTTGGCATGGATCATTACAGAGCGTGGCTTGACCTGGAACATTAAAGAATGTGACTTGACATGATCATTAAAGAATGTTCCTATACATGATCATTAAAGAGTGTGACTTGACATGGATCATTACAGAGCTGGCTTGACCTGGAACATTAAAAAGTGTGACTTGACATGGATCATTACAGAGCGTGACTTAACATGGATCATTAAAGAGTGTGAATTGACATGGATCATTAATGGGTGTGACTTGACATGATCATTAAAAAGTGTGACATGATATGATCATTAAAATTGTGACTTGACATGAATCATTACAGAGCGTGACTTGACATGGATCATTGCAGAGCGTGACTTGACATGATCATTACAGAGCCTGACTTGACATGGATCATTAAAGAGTGTGATTTGACATGATCATTAAATAGTGTGACTTGACATGGATCATTACAGAGCGTGACTTGACATGGATCATTGCAGAGCGTGACTTGACATGATGATTAAAGAGTGTGATTTGACATGAATCATTAATGGGTGTGACTTGACATGATGATTAAAAAGTGTGATTTGATATGATCATTAAAATTGTGACTTTATATGGATCATTACAGAGCGTGACTTGACATGGATCATTACAGAGCGTGACTTGACATGATCATTACAGAGCGTGACTTGATATGGATCATTACAGAGCGTGACTTGTCATGATCATTACAGAGCGTGACTTGACATGATCATTAAAAGGTGTGACTTGACATAATCGTTAAAATGTGTGACTGGACATAGATCATTACAGAGCGTGACTTGACATGGATCATTATAGAGCGTGACTTGACATGGACCATTAATGAGTGTGACTTAAAATGGACCATTAGAGAATATGGCTTGACATGGACAATTAAAGAGTGTGACTTGACATGGACCATTAGAGAATGTGACTTGACATGGAACATTATAAGAGTGTGCCTTGACATGGACCATTAAAGAATGTGACTTGAGATGGAACATTAAAGAGTGTGACTTGAATTGGATCATTACTGAGCGTGACTTGACATGGACTATTAAATAGTGTGACTTGATATAGACTATTAAAGAGTGTGCCCAGACATGGACCATTAAAGAGTGTGCCTTGACATGGACCATTAAAGAATGTGACTTGCCTTGGACCATTAGAGAATGTGCCTTGACATGGATCACTAAACAGTGTGACTTGACATGGACCATTAAAGTGTGGAGACAAATAATAATAAATGAATATTATTATAGAGGGAAACATCCGAGTCGATAATCAGTGAATCAATTCAGAGAAAGAGGTATGTTTATAGCACTCGGAAAAAATGACAAATAATAAACAACAGAAAAAAATATGAACCAAGGCAGGATCGAACCGTACTCAGTGGCACAGCGCCTTGCCACGAAAAGCCAGACGCTAAGGAACACTGCCACTCAGCTAACTAAAAAATTAGCTTCGTAGGCAAGGTCCTTTCGCGAAGGCTTTCCCATGACTATAGCATAAGGCTGCGATCACAGCTCGGAAATATTTTTCCTGTTAAGACAAGTATCTCCCGGATAGGGTAGGGCTGAATACTTGCGTTGCAGACAAACATTTAGGACGAAACAGCACGAGTAGTAGTTTCCAGTGGTTAAGACTGGAGACAAATAATAATAAATGAATATTATTATAGAGGGAAACATCCGAGGCGATAATCAGTGAATCAATTCAGAGGTCTGTTGTTGATTATTTGTCATTTTTTCCGAGTGCTGTAAACATACCTCATCCTCTGAATTGATTCACCATTAAAGTGTGTGGCTTGACATGGATCATTAAAGAGTGTGATTTGACATGGACCATTAAAGAGTGTGACTTGACATGAACCATTAAAGAGTGTGCCTTGACATGGACCATTAGAAAATGTGCCTTGACATGGACCATTAAAGATTGAAACTTGACATGGGCCATTAAAGAGTTTGACTTGAATTGGATCATTACAGAGCGTGACTTGACATGGATCATTAAAGAGCGTGACTTGACATGGATCATTAAAGAGTGTGCCTTGAAATGGATCATTACAGAGCGTGACTTGACATGGATCATTAATGAGTGTGAATTGACATGGACCATTAATGAGTGCGCCTTGACATGGACCATTAAAGAGTGTGCCTTGACATGGATCATTACAGAGCGTGACTTGACATGGATCATTAATGAGTGTGAATTGACATGGACCTTTAATGAGTGCGCCTTTACATGGACCATTAAAGAGTGTGCCTTGACATGGACTATTAAAGAGTGTGACTTGACATGGACCATTAAAGAGTGTGCCTTGACATGCACCATTAAAGAGTTTGACTTGACATGGACCATTAAAGAGTGTGACTTGACAAGGACTGTTAGAGAATGTGCCTTGACATGGATCATTAAAGAGTGTGACTTGACATGGATCATTAAAGAGTGTGACTTGACATGGATCATTAAAGAGTGTGACTTGACATGGACCATTAGAGAATGTGCCTTGACATGGACCATTAAAGAGAGTGACTTGACATGGACCATTAAAGAGTGTGACTTGACATGGACCATTAAAGAGTGTGACTTGACATGGACCATTAAAGAGTGTGACTTGACATGGACCATTAAAGAGTGTGACTTGACATGGACCATTAAAGAGTGTGACTTGACATGGACAATTAGAGAGTGTGACTTGACATGGACCATTAAATATTGACTTAACATGGATCATTAAAGAGTGTGACTTGACATGGACCATTAAAGAGTGTGACTTGACATGGACCATTAAATATTGACTTAACATGGATCATTAACGAGTGTGACTTGACATGAACCATTAAAGAGTGTGACTTTACCATTGGCATTAAAAATAGTGTGACTAGACATTCTCATAGAGGCCAAGACAAAGAAAGAAATATTAATAGATACAACAATACACAGTAAGAGAGAATTTATTTGCTTTGCAAAAATGACCAGATAAGGAAAGTAACGTCAAGTAGCAACAATGAATAGGTTGAGAATTGAAAGCAAAAACGAATACTCACTTTGGATTGACAGACATCTTGGGAATGTCATTGTACTTTTCTGTAATTGGAATGATTTGTTTAAAGAGATCAATTTAAATGTTAAATGTCAATGTCGGTCAAGTAATCACAATGAGTTAGCACTAGAGATGTCATGAATGTTTTATGCTTTATAAAATGTACTCTTGGTCTTCGACAGGAACAGACGCTAACATCATCATGCATCTTTACTCTAGGGTGCCTCTTTTCAGACAGCAGCTTCTGTGTGAACGAAGTCCGTATCTCTCCAGACTGAACACCTCTACTAGAATTCTAAAACAGACGCTACGGATTTGGACAAACAGTTATTAACAACCATATACATTCGTGAACAGCAACATTAAATGCCAACTTCGTGTGGTTTTTCTTGAGACACTCCACTGCCCAGTACTTCAACAGGTTTAATGGTAAAATCGTAGGCTAAAAAATTTTTAAAAAAAGCTTGCAATCACAAATCACATAGAACTCACACTCTCCATAGTGGAATATAAAAATCAACAACTGCTACTCATTTCTGTCTTTTTCTGACTAGAACTTCTAAGTCCTTTAAAACTGCCCAGCATGGATCCGAGTTTCTAGATCATTCTATGTATATCTAACTTCAAAGTCGTAGCTTGTTGTCTGAGCTTTCTATTTCAATTCTAGCTCCTCTACACTGTAATGGTGTGAGCCATACTCTGTTCCAGCAGCGCATTTCCTTTTCTAAACCTACGTTTTTTCTTCTCGAGTTGGCGCAAACGACCAGTCCTCTAGTTTTGGCTCGTCGACAATCGTCACTTGACTATAAATTAATTATACGATCTCAATATGTCCTTCAAAACTGACCAGTGTTCAACATGGCTGAGTAACTTAACATCTCTCGATTATGCCCATGTTAACTTTATTGTTAATTCCCATTCTCTTGGTATATTGTTTAACCCTCTCGAACCCAAGATCTGGTACACGTTAACGTTTGGAGAAAACTCTCATTTATAATTTTTTTACTTAATTACTAAGTGGATAAAGTCAGTAAGATTGGTTAATGTCTTAAATTAATATTTTGTTTAACAAAAATTGCTGCACATAAAGTTAAACTTTTAGAGCAGTTATTTTTTTACTTTTTTTTCAAAGGATATAGTTTCATAATCACTAAATATTTTGAAAAAAAAGTGAAAGATAAGGAAAAAAATAATAATAAATTGTTTTAGGAAAAAAAAAAATTGTTTGGCCACTATGCATATCACTTAATTCTAAAGTGTTATCACCACTAATACTACTAGCTCTACACATTAAAAGTTCTTAGAACATATTCTCTAGTATTTTCTGCTGTTTTTATGATATTTTACATTAGCTATTCTTGATACTTTACTGCTGCCAGCCATTTCCCACAAGATTTAGCTGATTGAAAACATCACAAATCCATTTATACTGGGAACAATATAACACAAGGGAGATCAGTCTAGGCTTGCTACAAGACAGGTAATTATATTAGAGTTGAATCCCTTGAAAATACGCTTAGTTTAGCGTGCAGCATTTTAAAAATATGGGACAAAGAGAAAAGCTACAATGTCAGCGTTCGCTTAGCAAAATAGGACTACATGAGTAACGCTGTCACCGTTACTGCGACCAAAACCATGAAGCGCCCAAATGATGTCATTTTAAGAGCGGACGACAACAAAGGACTTCGTTCCTTCAGTAATTATCGCATGAAAGCCTGAAAGAAAGAAAGTCCTATGTCCTAACAAATATTGACTTTTACACAAAAAGCAACTATCTCGTAGCAGCACGAGAAAGCGAAACCAGAGATTTCGAAAGGTTGGATTATCGAATAACACTCACGACACAAATAACAATGTACAAATTTAATCTTAGAGTTTTGTCATATGCAGTGCGAATCGCCTCAGCGATATAGTGATCTGATCTACGTGGCCAAGAAAAAGGTCGCACTGATATCTTCCAGCCCGACCTTTAAGTTCAGATTTTTTTTCCTATTAAGGATGATACATCACCTGTGTAGTGATGCCTCCGACATTCAAGTGTATACGACAATTAAACAATAAATAAATAATGTACATTAACACTATATTCCCTACTTGCCACATTCGAGGAGTACCGAGTTTTTTATTGATATTTTCTTTTTCCTTTTTGTAAGGAATATAATTTATGAGTAAAGAACAAAACATAGTCCATGAAATATAAGCAAATTTAGTATATAATATGACTAGAGAGTGAAATAGTTGTAAGATATTTCTTGAAACAAATTGTATTACTGTAATCATAATGAATTTTAAAAAAACCATCATCGAATATATAAATTATGTATAATTATTTATTTATATTTTACATTAAATATAATTCATTTAATTATAAAATATGTAATTGTATTACTTTGTTCCTCATTTTAATCTAAATAATTGATGATAATAATAGGCTTTCTCCCTTGAAATATGGATCGATGTGTTAGAGTAGGTAAGTGACAACAACAATCGCAAACATAGCAGAAGCCGGGTGAAGGTGTATGGAGATGACGTGTTGCCAAAGCTTAAAAATCCACTTTTTGATTTCGCTTGTTTATTCCAATGAACACAATTGGTCTCCCTTTGGTACCAATCCTCATTTATTTATTTCTGTTAAGATAGACTACACAGGCTTCTACTAGTATTCATTTGAAGTGATTAGAAGAGGCTGTATCTTAACATTTATAAACTTTTGTGATTAACAAGTGAATATCACATCGTGGAAAGGCTGAAAGTGGCCAGTCGTTGATCTCCTTCTTGAAGCATTAACAAGTGAATATCACATCGTGGAAAGGCTGAAAGTGGCCAATCGTTGATCTCCTTCTTGCAGCATTAACAAGTGAATATCACATCGTGGAAAGGCTGAAAGTGGTCAATTGTTGATCTCCTTCTTGCAGCATTAACAAGTGAATATCACATCGTGGAAAGGCTGAAAGTGGCCAATCGTTGATCTCCTTCTTGCAGCATTAACAAGTGAATATCACATCGTGGAAAGGCTGAAAGTGGTCAATCGTTGATCTCCTTCTTGCAGCATTAACAAGTAAAATATGATTCATACATCAAATATTGACTTTAGCGAAACTAGCTCACGTTTTGAGTATCGTGCCACAAACTGAAACCACTTTCATAAGATATGAATTTTAAGAACGAGTGAAATGTATGAGGTCCATGATATCTTCATCCATAGATTGTGGATAATACCAGGGTTGGAACTAAAATATCACTTTAAGAGGAACGATAACATCTGTGGGTAAGGATCACTAATCAGGTTCTCCGCTCCGGATTTTCTGTTTGAGGTTAACTCCCCTAGTCTTTAGATGTCCAGCAACTCCCACAAGCTAACGCGGACAAGATACAAGTTGTATTGCTTGTCTATAATGTCAGTAGGTGGCGACTTCCCAAAACATTCAATCATTTAATTTAGAGAATATATCCTTTCTGTTTAAAAAAAAAAAGCGACGAAAAAAAAATCGACAAATTCTCGACATTGTTTGTGAATGTGGACAAAGCTGAATTAATCTAGGGCTGATAATACATATTTACAGAAAATGAGAATTGGTGGGTAGAACTGAAACACAAAGGAAATATCATAAAGCTTCGAAACAAGTCGCGAAATAAGTATCAAACATAATGCGAACAAGACAAATTACATTTTTGGGACATAAGAAAGGGGCAAGATAACTTACTAATCGTGATCCTGGTAGGTAAATAGACAGAAACCAAACCAAAAATAAAATGGACTGGCAATATTAATAAATGTATCGGAGAACATAAGACAGTGTGCACCTTCAAGTTAAGAAACAGTGAAGTGATGTTTCATGTTAGTCAATCTTCCATGAAGAGACGGCACAAGATAATGGTGTTAAAAATCATGATTTCCGCGTATTTCGCTGAGATTAGGGTAGGAAATTATTCCTGTCATCATTTGTTCAAACGATTTCCTTTTTCTTCCACGTACTTTACATTTTTCTCCACTTACTTTTGCATTTGAACACAAACATATATATATATATGGCCCTTTTCGTCTTGTCAGACGGTCTAGTGGAGGCTATTGTGTATTTTTTTTAGGTTTTGTTCAGTGTGTTTGCTTTAGCAAGTCCAGGGCACATGGTCCTTACGTTCCATGTGCCAAGTTTAAACATTGGTGCTTTCTTCCTCATTTCACTTTGCCTACTCTGTCTGGGCACGGAATATGGAGATAGTGCTTTACCCAGTCGCACTATCCCCCTCTCGACTTCGTATCAAGGATTTCCGAAGGAGGGACAAAGTCCATACGTTCGGAATTGAAAGAAGGTGCAAGGGATGCCAGAAAGACGGTTAACGCCATCTAATGCCTTAGGGTCCCTCCCTCCGGATTTTGACTCTGGGTGTACTCCCATAACCTTCGATTCTAACTAGAATCTAGTCCACAAGGTAAACAAACATATAAGGGCAAAAGTAATGCCCATTTGTCCCGTATTAGAAGCAAGTTAAAGCAGATGTCATCGCAGATTATCGGCCTTGTTTCAATCATCAACAAAGATCTCCACAAAGAAACATGCACAACAGATAATGCTACAGAAGTTCAAAATAGAAGATGACACTGGTTGGATTATGTTCGAGAAATGTCTCAGAAATCCACATCCAGAGTAATTCCTCTGTAAACACCCCATAATGGAGTTTTCCGTGTGAGCGATCTGTGCGGTTATTTCCTGTCTGATGATTACTGGGATATTTAAAATGTCGTTAATGAATCAAACTCTAGATCTGTTGGATGGAGACTAAGAAGCCTCTACAGCAACATGGGCGTATGTGGTCTGCGACTCATAGCTGAAAACTGACGTCATGATTAGTGGCAACAATGGCTGATCTAGATCCTATGTGACATCATCTCAGTGCCTCTGGAAACAGACTAAACCAGTTCGGAGAATCATTTCAGCGGAAGAGATATGTTTACAACACTCGAAACAAAAATAACAAATAATCAACACTTTTCCGAGTGTTGTATACAAACCTCTTCCCCTGAGATGATTCGCTGATCTATCGTGTCGGAACTTTCCCTCCATAATAATATACATTTATTATTATTTGTCTCCAGTCTAAACCCGTTCGGCCATGCGAGTAGAGATCAAAGAAGGAAGTCAAAACAATACTACAAAATGCCTTGCTGAAGTCGGATGCAATGGGCTGAAAAACACAACTGATACAGTTTTATGTAAACCATAACAAACCACATCCACTGCCACTTAAAGTCCTAAGAAATGACGATCTATGGGAGCAGTTGAAGGGTGAATGCCAGAAAAAGATGAAGATCTGTTTCAAACTGCTTCCGCTGATTCTGAATGTTGCTGTGTTGGCAGATGCTGTTTCGTACTGATTGTGGTTACATAGATGTTTGATCCATTTGATTTGTGTATTTATTAATACATTCTAGCAATTGTTTATCTTCAACAATCGCAATCTCTAATTCTTATTCTGACAAAATAGACAACCGGCAACATTCATCTTGGCCTTCATAGGACAGCAGCAACAATAATCAGTAAATGGTTGGCTAGGCGATCATGTCCTTCCACAAATCCCTGTCCATTTACCCTGTTACGACAACAAGCTATCTAGTACCTTTTTCTTTGTTGTCTGCAATCTCTCTTTTCTTGTAATTGCTAGTTGTAACAAAATATTCCAGTTCTCGTATCGTGTTGTGCCCGAAAAATGTGTTTCTTTCTTATGAGCTCATTTGTGTATTGACCTTTTTGAGAATGTCCTAGTTGGTCTTGTTAGCTGTTAATGGAACTCTCATCGTTTTTATCAGAAATCCAATATCTGCGGCCTCTAAACGTCTTTTCATTTGTTTGTATAATGTCTCTGATGACTTCCATGGGTAGGAATTGGCTGTATTCAGCACCCTTGAATGCTCTTCCTCACTTCCATTGACACATACTTTTTCGTGTGTTTTTGTGTGTGTGAAATGCTGCTTTGTTTGGTCAGTGCTATTATGCATTTTTATTTCTGTGGTGCATCTTCCGTCTGATGTTACCATACAATGAAAGATAAATTGATAAAAAGCTACCAATATTATATTAATACTTACTTCTGGGTGATGGATATATATAATAATGACGATTTCGTTTTACTGACTCCCTTAGAAGTTTCTGCGGATTATGACAGCTGCACTGCGATTTCTTCTTTGGCGAGGAGTATTTATTTGTCGAAGCTCTGGGCTTAGTGCTTGACGTATCGTTGGTATTGCAAACTTTGATTTCTTCCTTTGGATTAAAGCCGTTGTTTGCCTTGTATGTCGTTGGAGTATTGGCTGTTTGTGGTTTTTGTAGTTTGTCGACTTTTAAGTTCTCTTCCTTTTCTTTTATGACAGCAGAAAATTGAATACGATTTATTTAATAATTAAAAAGTGTGTTAATGTCACTTTGGATAATGATTGGCCGAGTGGGTGGGTGCAAGGGTAATGATTGGATAAATAGATGATTGGTTGAATAATGGTTGAGTGTGTGGATGATTGGATGTATAATGATTGGATTGATAGATGATTCGGTGGATAATGATTGGGTATGTGTTTGCTTGAAAGGATACCAATTGGTAAAGGTAAAGTACGAGACTTGAACCGGCGTCTTAGCACGCGAGTTTGCACCAATATGTGCTCGGCGTCAATCCAGAAATGTTCGAAGACTTCTGTACAGTGTCGCCTCAAGCATCGAAACTCAGATGCGAAGCGACATTCCTCACCTTCTCAGGGTAATTACCCTGGTACCCATTTCTGCCAACGGCTGGGTCGACCGTGGGGTTTTTTTTTTAACCACGAGATACCAATTGGATGGGTTGATGATTAGATGGATAATATTTGAATGAGTCGATTGATGAATGCTTGGATAATTTGTTAGTTGAGTGAATAGATGTATGGATGATTGTTGGATGGGTGGAGTATTGGATAAAATACAGTTGGATGGTTGTGTGGGTAGTTGTTTGGATGAATAACCGGTAAATAATTAAATGGATATTGGTTTGATAGATTGATGAATTAGTGGATAATGGTTAATAAACAGATGATCTTCTGCTTCTGCGATTGCACGAGTACCCGTCTTCTTAATCTACTTTGAATGTGCGTTAAATCGGCGTAGATGCGTTGTGCTATAGTTTAGAGCAATCTTCGATGTGTGCACTTTCAGCTTTCACACGCCATAAATAAATGTTTACAAGAGTTCCTTCTTGCAGTGTCCTCATATTCTAAGTCCAATTATGCCTAATATATGGCGAGGTGTGCGTGGCCGTGCGGCTAAAACCACTGTTCCGCTGGTTGAAAAGCCGGCGTACGGTGTTCGAAACCCGCGGTAGACAGAAAGGATGTTTTCTATCGGGGGTGAAATAAAAATTCTGAGTCTCACACGTCGTGGCGACTGCTTGACCAAGCGGCCTTTATACCCCTGGTTCTATCGTTCCCCCCCCCCCCCCGACATACTCCAGCAGTGGTACTATGTGTCGTAAAGATAGTTTATATGGTGAAGAGAAGCCTACCGTGACAAGCTGTATAGGTAAAGGTCATGTACGAGACTTGAATCGGCGTCTTAGCACTTAAGTGTTCACCCATATGTGCTCGGCCGCCTATTCAGAAGTGTTCGGAGACTTCTCGATAGTGTCGCTTCAAGCATCGAAACTCACAATGCAAGGCCACATTCCGCAACTTCCCAGAGCACTAACCTGGTACCCATTTCTGCCAGCGGCTGGATCGACCTTTGTTTTTTTTTTTATTTTTCAATCACCAGTACAACTCACACTGCTTCCAGCGGGGATTGAACACGGGATGTCTGAATGTCGGTAGCCCATTCGTGTGGTTTTCCAAACTAGGCTACCGAGGCCGCTAGGACAAGCTGTACGGTCCTGTCACCAAACTTGAGCTGACTAATATTTTCTTCGAACTTTATTAATATTGACCTCTAGTGGTGTACGCAGCAGAAGAAGTAGAATGTCTTACCTTTACAACAACAATTGAGAGAAGGTCCTACTTGGACAGGTTTACTTCCTTTCTGTGTATATGGCGTCGCTGCCGACCGATGGACCCTCAAAGATGCAACGCTTTTACTGGCAAGCCCATCAAGCTAATGTAATAAAATAACACAGCCTCTGTAACATAACATTTTCTTATTTCACAAACCTCACTAAACACACTTTCATCTAACATCTGGTGCTAACTACACACGAGCTGGGACGATCATGGCTGTTCATATATTCACGTCTTTGATGTTATTTGGCCAAATAGTTACATCCGTTATCTCCAAATATTTTAGTTTTATAACTTTTCACATTTGAGAGTTCTAACCTGTAAACAACAGCTCAATGATTCAGTTTTAGGAGATGCGGGTACGGTCTAAATAAAAAGTAAAGTACCCCCGTCCCGCAAAGTAGCGTATAGGGAAGATGGTGATAGTGACCATAAATTGTACAGACCTTCGGCACATGATTTTTGGGGTAATGTGGTTGGTATTACGCCTGTGCTGCACAACACAATACTGACGTTTCGGCCTGTGGCCATCTTCAGAATACAGGGACAACGACAACAAACGGTGAAGCACAATTATCTATAACTACATGTTAGATGATCAAGTGGGGGGGGGGGGGCGAGGAAAGTAGGATGTTGAAATAAGAAAAGAGAGAGAGAGAGAGAGAGAGAGAGAGAGAGAGATGTGTATGCTACATGAGGAGAGGTAGGATGAGCAACGAGATATAAAATAGAAAGATGGGGAAGAACACCAGACTCAAGAGTCGAATAACAATAGTAAAAAGAAAAAAAAATGTATCATAAAAAGTATATGAAAAAAAATTTAGCTGAGCAGCCGGAAAATTGTGTTGTTTTCCTTCCTTGTAAAGCTGTCACCATACCTTGGAGTGTCTACCACACCCCACTACTGGCTCCTTGCTACCAGCTTTACCGCAGCATTGCAATTATTTGCCTGTTCCCTAAAACCGAGAAACTTAGTGGGCGTGTAAGAAGACTAATCAACCAACACAGAACTGGAGTCGTCAGTCGCAGGACACTTCGAGACTTGTTGAGGATGGAATCTGAGCACCTATGGAGATGTTCGGAGTGCAATAATGATTACCCGCAAATAACTCATTAACTCAATATATCAAACATTTCAGTTGACGAATTGGAAATAGCGAATAAAACTTACATTCCTTCTAATTCGATAACGACCTCGGCGTTTGCAGACGACAATCGTCAACGCCATCCCAGAAACAAAGATAACGGCTATGGCACAAAATCTGAAATATGCAACACGTTACCAAAAATAGAAAGAAATTCATAAATTAATTAAAGCGGGAAATAAAATAAGTAATAACAAACAAATATACAACATGATGTTGTCTCGAAGGAAAGGGGTCTGTCGAAATGAAGGTTTAAAATAATAAGAAAAAGAGGTTATGAGAACGACTTTTAACGCTTTGACAGATTAATAACATCAAATAAGAATTATTTGTCATCTTCTTTTCTCCCTCATTTATCTTTCAGCGTCGAATGGAGATATAGTTTATGGTCTTTTGTTGACCTTTTCTGCTATATCGTTTCTTAGTGTTTTTAAAATGCCAAGATCCTTCTGTTGATGATCGGCCCTTGAATCTAGTATTCTCACAACAATTGTTGATGGCTCGTTGTTTTGTATTTTCTTGATGAACTCTGAAGGGCTACCCATCTACAGATGAAAGATGCAATTGCAGAGTAAAATAAAATATAGCCCTAGCAAAGGCATCGTTCTACTGAATTAAAATCATTTTTGTAATAACTTTGTTTACAGAGGCAGGAAAAATTATCCATGAGGCGTTTATGGATCCTCTCTTGATCAACGAAAATGAACCGCAAATAATTCATGAACAACATTAAACCATTGGAGGTAACATAAATGGAGTTCTACCAAATAATGTTAAGAAAAACAAGCATAAACAGCTAGCTAAAGGAACTATTAATATGCCTTACATGGAGTCAATGGACATAACTGGTTTGTGAAAGTGCATAGGCGAGTCTAACTTCTTTGGTCACGTCATGAAAAAGAAAGAAAATGTGAAACTATTTCTACAACAGGCAAGTAATAAAGAAAGATAGAGAGACAGACGAAGAGAAAGACAGAAATAACATCTACCCGTCTCAAAATAGAAGCATGTTAAAGTAGATACCTTTACAGAATCTATCTATTATCATTTCGAGCCGAAGACGGCACATAGGGTAGAACCACAATCTCAAAAACAGAAACCTTGCGTGCCAAAGTGGCACATATTGCAGTGATCACTGTTCTAAAATATGTGGCGCTGTTTCCATAACAATACTTTTTACAATGACAGCTTGTCAAGCCATCGATCAACCTCCTTAGTCGCATCTTACGACATGCCTGAAAGGTCACAGTGTCACTATTCTTTACTTCCCTCATAATGAGACCCCGGTAACACACAGGAAGAATTGTGCTTTGTTGTCTAGCGACCCAGTATATACAGAATACTGTTTGATTGTTTAGCAGAGCGATATCTGCAACCTGATCTCAAACTGGAAGTCTGCACTGCTGACATCACTACAGAAGGCCAAAGTAGAAGATCCTGGCTGAACAGCCATACCGAGATTACATCTTTGGTGGGTTCCAGATAGCAAGAGAACAAGAGAAAGTCTAAAAGAGATACGGCGAAGAATGGATGTAAAAGAATGGAAGCTCAACAGGATAGCTTGCCTTGGATTTGTAGGCAGCTCACGACGCAATAGTTACGATCTCTAGGGGTAGCCGGGTGTGCCAAAGGGAGTACAAAAACCCATGTGATGAACATTCTGCCATTGACAATGATCAACAGTTAAGATGAGAAAGACTACCCGGGGCAACAATACACGTGGACAATCATGATCTACGCCCATGGACATTGCGTGTTGGAGATGAGTACTTTCTTCTGCTGCGATCCTAACTCTTTGTTTTGTTTCATGATGGGACGGTGAGAACAGCATCATGACACGGGACAAGCTGGTCGCGTAGCCGGTACACATATATGCGTGTGTGTCCTGATTTCGGGTAGATCCTTTGGACTTTAACTGTCCCGAGATACATATTATTGTATGTAACTGTAAACTCATCCTTGATGAAAGACCTGAACTTAACAATTAAAAAAAAGGCACAGAACCTCCAATAATTCGGCGTGAAGTGGAGAAAGCAATTCAACACATGAAGAGGCAAAGCTCCAGATCTCGATAATGTAACATTCGAAGAGATAGACGCATTAGGACAGCTGGGAGTACTGGTCATAGCAAAACTACACAATGACATATATAACAGTAGGCACATACCCGAAGATCTACTAAAATATTTATTGTTGTCCATTCCAAAGAAGTCAGTCGCCACAGATTGCAAAAACCATCGCACTATTGGTCTCATGAGCCATATGACCAAAACATTAATAAGAATCATTATGAGGCGTATAAAGAGCCAAGAAAACCAGAAATATTTGAGGAACAATGTGGATTTGTGCAAGGAAAAGGCTCCATTAATGCCATATACATCATGAGAACATTGATAGAAATAGGTTTAGAGGTAAAGGGAAAAAAATATATGTGCTGCGTAGACTACATAAAAGCATTTGTCCAAGTAAAGCATATGGAAAAAAAAAATCATTATGATGGGGGCATTAAATATTGATGGCAATGATCTGAGACTCATAAAAAAAAACATATACTGGCAACAGACAACAGTCATACGAATTGGCAACCAAACAGATCAGTTACAATTTATAAAACAAAGAATCAGACACGGCTGTGTTCTGTCGCCGGATTTGCTCTCACTTCACACCGAGAATATTATGAGTTCAATAGTAGAAAAAAAAAGAAACTAAGGTCAACGGTCACAACATAAACAATCTGTGATATGTGAATGACGCAGTCTTAATAGTAGAGACGGAGAATGAACTTGGAGATATATACATAATAGTGAAAGAAAGCAACAAGAAAGGTCTCAGTCTGAATAGTAAGAAGACAGAAGTAATTGACATATCGAAAATGAAATTGTCACCACAATGCAAAATAAAACCAAACGGGACAAATCTGTAACAAGTTTAGAGAGTCACAGACGTGGGCACAATAATAACATCAGACAGAAGATGTAACACAGAAATCAAGATCAGAACAGTACAGGCCAAAGTAGCATTTCAGAAAATAGAAAACATCTTGTGTACAAGTCTTTGTCAATAGAAGTGAGAAAAATAGATCTTAGTGTGATATAGAGAGCCAAATCAGATCTATTGAAGCAAATCATTGACAGCTGGCAGACACAATTGCGAAGACGATTGGAAGCCACAGCGATGGGAGTTCTCTGAGGAATGATGGGAATTTCTTGAAAAGCTAAAAAGACCAACTAGGAAATTCTCAAAGAGGCCAACGAAAAAGGGAAGCTCCTAAAAACTTCAGAAAGAAAAAAGCGACATTTTTTTCGGGCACATCATGAAAAAAATAAAAGTTGGAATACTTGGTTACAATTGGCAAAATACAGGGGAAGTGAGATCGCTAACGACAAAGAGAGAAGGTACAGATAGCTTAGTGTTATGGCACGCAAAACAGTCAACAACTGAATTGATACGAAGTACTGTTGATAGAAGATTGTGGAAGGACATGATCACCTACGCCAAACGGTAAGGCACATGATAATGATGATAACTATAATTGCCATCAATTTACACTATAATGTTACGGTCAGTTATCAAAGATAAGACAAATGTAGGTACAGCAACACAAAATATACTAAATGGTTTGGCCACTTTATAAGACAGAAAGATCAAAATACAACACAACGAGCCTTCAAAAAACGTTGCGGTAATACCAGACTAAAAGACGACCGCGAAAAAAGATTAATGGGAAGTTAGAAACACTAGGAAACATAAGAGAACAAGAGACCGCAGATTATATCTATCCTATATGCTGAAAGGCAAATGAGGAGGAAATGAAGTAGTATACCAGACTCCTGTGGCTTATTGTATGACAGAACTTCCGGTCAATATGGTGAATAGGCGACAGGAACCAGTGAAGGCTTTGTCTGAAAAGTGTCCCTTGTTGCAGTTTTCTCATATTCCAAGTCCGGCTTGTTGCAGGAGCTACTGAGTTAAGTGCTCTGTGCACACCGTGAGCTATGTGTCTCATTCGTTTTGATCATGTTTCGATATTTCGATTGTTTACGATGAATCATGATACCGTATGACAAGGAACAGTTGGCTGTGTTCACTTTCTCTGCTGTTTCGCCTTGTGCCTTTTGGTGTGTGCTGAGACTGCTATGATGGGGTCTACAGCTACCTTTCTTTGTTTGGGAGATGAGTTAGTAATTCGGATGATTCCACTGGCACGGGGGGTTGAGCAATTATGGATTTTAATTCGTTTGCAGTGATACCGGGGCCTTCAATAACAACAACTAATGTATGACAAGTTTCTCACTTGAGAAGGAGGGAATGCCTGTAGTATTCTAATATTTTTTTTTTCTTTTTTACGAAACTTCGTTGACAAAGAACGTCCGGCTAAAAGTAAGAATTTTGCTGTGTGAAATATTTAACATCACTGCACTAGTCCACGTCATTTGGAGGGTTGGAGGCGCTTATTCTCCATGTTATTACCTTTTTCAACTCCGAGAGACGAATAAAGGTAAAGTGTACATGTCCAGTGACATATTTTAATTGTGCAGAGGAGTGCTAGAGCATTTTAGAAGTAACAGGTAGGCTTATCTGGTTGGCTTACCTGGTTGGCTTACCTGGTTGGCTTTAGGGCTTGTTTTCTTCTTGGCGAAGCGCGATCCTTTCAACCTTTCACATATATTTTTTTAAGCTAAAAGTAAGTAAAGTACCTCCGTCACGCCAACTGGCGTATAGAGAAATATGGTGTTAGTGGCCCTATATTTTACAGACCTTCAGCACATGATTTATGGGGTAATGTGGTCAGTATTACGCCCGTGCTGCTTTACTTTCCCAGAAAAAAATCCGGTACCCATTTAAGGCTGGGTGAACCCGAAAGCCGTCGGTTGGGATCGAACCCTACCCCTTGTCCGTGGTAGTCCAGTTCACTAACCACTGAGCTATCGGGGGTCCCTTTTTTAAGCTATATTGAAACATTAATTGATTTTAAAAAATAAAAAATAAAATGAAAAATACATTTTTTTCCCATTGTAGCCTTATGCCAGTCTTGACTCAATATGTGTTGGTCGACAAGCATCTTCATAGATTTTGTTTACATTCAACAATTCAGATTGCCGGTGGGTCAACTGGAGAGCGTGAAATTGCGAATGAACCTTTGTTAACTTGATCACCAAGTCAGCGCCACTATTGCGCTACTGACGCTCTCAAAGATGACAAATACCCAATCTATTTTCGGATGGATCTACTGAGGTGCGTCAACTGAGTATCCAAGTTCAGTGATTATTCAAGACATGATGCTAACCACCGCGGTACTCACACTGAAAGTGATCAGCAGTTTGGTAGTAGTATTTATATTCTGTGTCTATTGGTGTCTATGAAGTCTGAATCATCTTGAATCTTGTTAAAATGAGCAGAGATGGGACACGAAGCCAAAGGAGCCGACTCGGCAGTGGAGAATCGAAAAAAGTAAGCCAAAAATGGCCGCTATCCAGGCAAAAAGTGACAGAAAAATCTGGCCGAAACTGTCAAACTTCTCTACGATAAAACGATGAGAGTACCTCAAATATCTCAGAATATCTGCCTGTTTGGCGGGTACCACTTAAACACACGGCTGACGGTGTGAAAAATAGGAAAAAAAGTGAATTCATACAAAATTCAGTTGTTCGGGACTTTGCTAGAGACATAAAGCTGGCGTTAACAAATAACATACCAATCTTCTGAGGGAATTCATCCTGGTCGACGGGTTTTGGCCTCACCAAGTCTTAATTAGGTTTTCTTTGACAACATTACTCAGAGAATGCACCAAATGTAAAAACAAAGAAAACTGATACTACACACTGTTCTTTCGTTCTTTTCTTTCTATTAACAAGAGCATGGACAAACATATTTTTGTTCACATTTAACCTACATTTTTAAGCTCCACCAAGTATAAATGAGTCTGCTACTAAATATGGACGAGAAACCAATATCATCCGAATTTTCATAGGATGCTTCTATATCGTTGTCCCGGTTCTCGTGGGAGAGGTCAAAGTCTGAGTCCCTAGGTTCCTCTCCAAGATAGCCCAGCACATCACCGACGAGAGTATCAAGGATTGAGCTCATGAATGACACCAATGATAGATTATACTCAACGAGACCTGTAAGGAAAGGTAAAAGTAGCGTTTATGTTTTGTATTAAAATTCAAAGTCTCTCTCTCTTTTCGGCATTCGCCCAATGACTACTAAAGAAATTAAAAGTTCCCTTCGTCATCCGCCCTTAAAAGGACGTTAAGTTGGTGCAGAAACGTTTTTTTTTAAAATATTTATTTGCGCCCGCAACATCTGATTTCAGCACGTCGTTTATGAGTTCCGAGTTGCCTTCCTTCTTCGAACTCAACTAGTTTGGCCGACTGGATAGTTTTATTTCCAGGGGCACGGCTAAGAGGTGGACCAGGATCTTAATCTACTCTTTTGATCCTGACACATGCAGTCAGCTATGGGTCGCTGACCGTATTCAGCTCAGATGCTGGATGTGCTAGTTAGCCTCAAAAGTTCTGCTTCTTGTGGAATTTTCTCATCGAAGATTTAGAAAATAACCTCTCAAGATAACAGAGATTGTCTGTCCTTGACCTAAGATACAACTACCTCTCAAGATAACATAGATTAAGTGTCTGTCCTTGACCTAAGATACAACTACCTCTCAAGATAACAGAGATTAAGTGTCTATCCTTGACTTAAGATACAACTACATCTCAAGATAACAGAGATTAAGTGTCTGTCCTTGACTTAAGATACAACTACCTCTCAAGATAACAGAGATTAAGTGTCTGTCCTTGACTTAAGATACAACTACCTCTCAAGATAACAGAGATTAAGTGTCTGTCCTTGACCTAAGATACAACTACCTCTCAAGATAACAGAGATTGTCTGTCCTTGACTTAAGATACAACTACCTCTCAAGATAACAGAGATTAAGTGTCTGTCCTTGACCTAAGATACAACTGCCTCTCAAGATAACAGAGATGAAGTTTCTGTCCTTGACTTAAGATACAACTACCTCTCAAGATAACAGAAATTAAGTGTCTGTCCTTGAACTAAGATACAACTACCTCTCAAGATAACAGAGATTAAGTTTCTGTCCTTGACCTAAGATACAACTACCTCTCAAGATAACAGAGATTAAGTTTCTGTCCTTGACTTAAGATACAACTACCTCTCAAGATAACAGAGATTAAGTGTCTGTCCTTGACTTAAGATACAACTACCTCTCAAGATAACAGAGATTAAGTGTCTGTCCTTGACTTAAGATACAACTACCTCTCAAGATAACAGAGATTGTCTGTCCTTGACCTAAGATACAACTACCTCTCAAGATAACAGAGATTGTCTGTCCTTGACTTAAGATACAACTACCTCTCAAGATAACAGAGATTGTCTGTCCTTGACTTAAGATACAACTACCTCTCAAGATAACAGATATTAAGTGTCTGTCCTTGACCTAAGATAAAACTGCCTCTCAAGATAACAGAGATGAAGTTTCTGTCCTTGATTTAAGATACAACTACCTCTCAAGATAACAGAAATTAAGTGTCTTTCCTTGAACTAAGATACAACTACCTCTCAAGATAACAGAGATTAAGTTTCTGTCCTTGACCTAAGATACAACTACCTCTCAAGATAACAGAGATTAAGTTTCTGTCCTTGACCTAAGATACAACTACCTCTCAAGATAACAGAGATGAAGTTTCTGTCCTTGACTTAAGATACAACTACCTCTCAAGATAACAGAGATTAAGTGTCTGTCCTTGACCTAAGATACAACTGCCTCTCAAGATAACAGAGATTAAGTTTCTGTCCTTGACCTAAGATACAACTACCTCTCAAGATAACAGAGATTAAGTGTCTGTCCTTGACCTAAGATACAACTACCTCTCAAGATAACAGAGATTAAGTGTCTGTCCTTGACTTAAGATACAACTACCTCTCAAGATAACAGAGATTAAGTGTCTATCCTTGACTTAAGATACAACTACCTCTCAAGATAACAGAGATTAAGTGTCTGTCCTTGACTTAAGATACAACTACCTCTCAAGATAACAGAGATTAAGTGTCTGTCCTTGACTTAAGATACAACTACCTCTCAAGATAACAGAGATTGTCTGTCCTTGACCTAAGATACAACTACCTCTCAAGATAACAGAGATTGTCTGTCCTTGACTTAAGATACAACTACCTCTCAAGATAACAGAGATTGTCTGTCCTTGACTTAAGATACAACTACCTCTCAAGATAACAGATATTAAGTGTCTGTCCTTGACCTAAGATAAAACTGCCTCTCAAGATAACAGAGATGAAGTTTCTGTCCTTGATTTAAGATACAACTACCTCTCAAGATAACAGAAATTAAGTGTCTTTCCTTGAACTAAGATACAACTACCTCTCAAGATAACAGAGATTAAGTTTCTGTCCTTGACCTAAGATACAACTACCTCTCAAGATAACAGAGATTAAGTTTCTGTCCTTGACCTAAGATACAACTACCTCTCAAGATAACAGAGATGAAGTTTCTGTCCTTGACTTAAGATACAACTACCTCTCAAGATAACAGAGATTAAGTGTCTGTCCTTGACCTAAGATACAACTGCCTCTCAAGATAACAGAGATTAAGTTTCTGTCCTTGACCTAAGATACAACTACCTCTCAAGATAACAGAGATTAAGTGTCTGTCCTTGACCTAAGATACAACTACCTCTCAAGATAACAGAGATTAAGTGTCTGTCCTTGACTTAAGATACAACTACCTCTCAAGATAACAGAGATTAAGTGTCTATCCTTGACTTAAGATACAACTACCTCTCAAGATAACAGAGATTAAGTGTCTGTCCTTGACTTAAGATACAACTACCTCTCAAGATAACAGAGATTAAGTGTCTATCCTTGACTTAAGATTCAACTACCTCTCAAGATAACAGAGATAAATGTCTGTCCTTGACTTAAGATACAACTACCTCTCAAGATAACAGAGATTGTCTGTCCTTGACCTAAGATACAACTACCTCTCAAAATAACAGAGATTAAGTGTCTGGACCTCAGGACAGTATTTACTCCGCCACAGCAATTTTGCCGCTCACTTCTTTCAATTAGCCTTAAAAATTGTTTTTTCTGGGAAATAAAGACGGCTCTGGCAGACCACATTAATTAAAAAAAAGGGGAAAGAAAGAAAATGTACCGAAGGTGTATAAAAAATATTGGCACTAACACCATATTCCCTACACGACACTAGGTGGCGTGAGAGGTCTCTCTTGTTTTTCTGCTCAGATGCTATCAGCAACTATATTCTTGCCTAGTATATGGGCGTTAGTTGTAAAAGAAAAGAAACATATACGTATTATCGGCTTCAAGGTGGTTCCTAAGGTAGATAATAACTTATTTAAAGCAGTAATCGAAATGCAGTATTACAACTTCAGATCTATACACATATACTGTTATACTGCCTCACATCTACAGCGGAAGCAAATACTATAAAACATAGTTTAAAATAAGTATATAATAACATAATTTTAATACCCTTGTTAAATTAAAAGGGGGGGGGGGGCTAAAAAACCAACTTTTGTTTAAACTCTAAACCGTCTTCAGAATCAACGGATGTCAGGACACACCAGGAAATAATAAGACAGATAAATTAGCTAGGATGTGATTCAAACAGGCTCAGCTTCACACTGTCAACTCCTTAAACACACCCAAACAAATGAAATACTCCAACAGTAGAGAAAGGCATAAATATGCGAAGCAGTTGTAAAGCTGATGACTTTTATGTGAAAGACACCCAAAAAAAAATGAAAAATGGTTTCTTTACGTAGGCGAGGGACAACACAAAAACAATACAATGTTGCGACTCAGTAGGCCTTCAGCTGTAACAATAGACACAATACAAATGTATACAGTTACTCAAGCAAATACTGCTACATATGGATAATATGCTAGATTATTTGAGAGGAAATCATTTTGACTATACATATATATATATATATATATATATATATACATATATATATATATATATATATATATATATATATATATATATATATATATATATATATATATATATATATATATATATATATATTTAGTCGAGTGTTCACTACAGGCACACACTGGGCTATATCTATCTATCTATCTATCTATCTATCTATCTATCTATCTATCTATCTATCTATCTATCTATCTATCTATCTATCTATCTATCTATCTATCTATCTATCTATCTATCTATATCTATCTATCTATCTATCTATCTATCTATCTATCTATCTATCTATCTATCTATCTATCTATCTATCTATCTATCTATCTGTCTATCTATCTATATATCTATCTATCTGTTGAAGGGGTCAGTATAAATATAATAAATGTCGGTCGCAGGTTGTTATAAACTGGAGGTTCATCATAGTTAAACAGACAATTATGCATAGAGGCAAACAGTTAATCATACATATAATTAAACAGACATATCATTAAATAGACATATAATTAAACAGACAATTATACATAGGGACAAACAGTTTAACAGACATATAATTAAACAGACATATAATTAAATAGACAATTATACATAGGGGCAAACAGTTAAACCAGACATATAATTAAGCAGACATTTATACATAGGGGCAAACAGTTAATCAGACATAATTAAACAGACAATTATACATAGAGACAAACAGTTTAACAGACATATAATTAAACAGACATATAATTAAACAAATTATTATACATAGGGGCAAACAGTTAATCAGACATATAATTAAACAGACAATAATTATACTTAGAGGCAAACAGTTTAACAGACATATAATTAAACAGACATATAATTAAACAGATTATTATACATAAGGGGGCAAACAGTTAATCAGACATATAATTAAACAGACAATAATTATACATAGAGGCAAACAGTTTAACAGACATATAATTAAACAGACATATAATTAAACAGATTATTATACATAAGGGGGCAAACAGTTAATCAGACATATAATTAAACAGACAATAATTATACATAGAGACAAACAGTTTAACAGACATATAATTAAACAGACATATAATTAAACAGATTATTATACATAGAGGCAAATAGTTAAAGAGGCGGATGGTTATACGAACAATAATACTGGCAAACAGTTAGACAGATATTGAGGTAGTCTTGTTGACCTATGCTTTTCACCACTCGCCCGGCCGCTCCTTACAGTCATCTTGTGCATAAGTACACAACTTGTTCATTTTGTCCCATGTGAGAAAAGTGTGTTGACGATAAATGAAATTGCTTCCAGATACATGCATCTCAGATCCGCACATACGGTGACAAGGTAGTAATAGCTAATCCAGACAAAGATACAAACGGATCATCATCATTAAGTACCATGCTTGCTGGCGTAGGTGATCATGTCTCTCCACAACTTTCGATCTCGACAATTATTTATCATTTCTGTTGTTGACCTTCTGCAAAGACATTCTCTTAAGCTGTCTGGCATCTTTTCTCTTCGCTTCCTTCTATCTCTTCGTCCCTCAATTTTCCCAGTTGTTACAATATATTACTGGTGTTCTCTTCTCATTACGTGGCCAACAAATGATGATTGTTTCTTCCTAATATTGGAAATTAGCTCTCTTTTTGCTTTGGCCTCTTTCAAAACGTCTTCATGACTCTTCTTAGCTGACCATGGTATTCTCAACATCCTTCTGTAAAACTACATTTCTACAGCCTCCAGTGATTATCTTGTCTGTAATCATATTGTCCCTGATTCACATCCATATATTAAGACTGGCTTTAAATAACATTTAAGAACTCTTTTTCTTGTTTCTATTGTCAAAAATGGATTGCATAGTATCTTCCTCATTTTATGGAAAGCTACTTTTGCCTGAGGCATTCTGCATCTCACCTCTTTTGTACATCTTCCGTCTGAGGTTAACAAAGTTCCCTAACATTTATATTCATTTACCTGCTTTAATATTGTTCCACTTGTCTTTATTTTGCGCTGAGATGGTGTCTTTTTCTTTGTTGTTACCACCACTTCTGTCCTTTTGCTATTAAGGCTGAGTCGCTTATTTTTGCTGTCTTTCACAAACGGATAGAACGATAAATTAAGCAGAATATGCGATAGAAAGATGAACACACAAAAAAACAAATATATATAGACGGATAGACATACTATAAAATGTTTTTAGAATCACATATTTACGATCTGTACTGTTGTCTACACTCGTGTGCGTTTCCTCCGCCGTGCTTGCTCTTTTGCTCTCTGCAATGACAGACAGATTTCACAATTTTTAAAAAACAATTTTAAACTAACATAATCTTGAAAGACTACTAAGGGTTGAAGAAGTCGTGTCTTGTAAATGGAAGGCAAGACTTCAACATAACAATAACGAAATAATTAACAAATATTTATTAGATGTCAGTTTGTATTTATGTCAGTGGTTGTCAAACTAGGAGGACGGCCATGTGAAGCGAGTGTGGGTTAAACGTAACAAGCTCCACCACACAAAACTGCTTCCACATGAATAGCTCAATTCGTTAACCTAGGTCGCTGTGTGAAACAGCTCAATTGGTTAACCTACCTAGGCCGCTGTATGAAACAGCTCAATTCGTTAACCTAGGTCGCTGTATGTAACAGCTCAATTCGTTAACCTAGGTCGCTGTATGACACAGCTCAATTCGTTAACCTAGGTCGCTGCATGAAACAGCTCAATTCGTTAACCTAGGTCGCTGTATGAAACAGCTCAATTCGTTAACCTAGGTAGCTGCTTGAAACAGCTCAATTCGTTAACCTAGGTCGCTGTGTGAAACAGCTCAATTCATTAACCTAGGTCGCTGTATGAAACAGCTCAGTTCGTTAACCTAGGTCGCTGTATGAAACAGCTCAGTTCGTTAACCTAGGTCGCTGTATGAAACAGCTCAATTCGTTAACCTAGGTCGCTGTATGAAACAGCTCAATTCGTTAAACTAGGTCGCTGTATGAAACAGCTCAATTCGTTAACCTAGGTCGCTGTATGAAACAGCTCAATTCGTTAACCTAGGTCGCTGCATAAAACAACTCAATTCGTTAACCTAGGTCGCTATGTGAAACAGCTAAACTCGTTATCCTAGGTCGCTGTATGAAACAGATAAATTCGTTAAACTAGGTCGCTGTATGAAACAGCTCAACTCGTTAACCTAGGTCGCTGCATAAAACAGATCAATTCGTTAACCTAGGTCGCTATGTGAAACAGCTCAGTTCGTTATCCTAGGTCGATCTATGAAACAGCTCAATTCGTTAACCTAGGTCGCTGCATAAAACAGCTCAATTCGTTAACCTAGGTCGCTGCATGAAACAGCTCAGTTCGTTAACCTAGGTGGCTGTATGAAACAGCTCATTTCGTTAACCTAGGTCGCTATATGAAACAGTTCAATTCATTTAACCTACGTCACTGCATGAAACAGCTCTGTTCGTTAACCTAGGTCGCTGCATGAAACAGCTCAATTCGTTAACCTACATCACTGCATGAAACAGCTCAATTCGTTAACCTAGGTCGCTGTATGAAACAGTTCAATTCGTTCACCTAGGTCCCTGTATGAAACAGCTCAATTTGTTAACCTAGGTCGCTATATGAAACAGTTCAATTCATTAACCTACGTATCTGCTTGAAACAGCTCAGTTCGTTAACCTAGTCCGCTGTATGAAACAGCTCAGTTCCTTAACCTAGTCCGCTGTATGAAACAGCTCAATTCGTTAACCTAGTCCGCTGTATGAAACAGCTCAATTCATTAACATAATCAGCTGTATGAAACAGCTCAATTCATTAACCTATGTCGCTGTAGGAAACAGCTCAATTCGTTAACCTAGGTCGCTGTATGAAACAGCTCAGTTCGTTAACCTAGGTCGCTGTATGAAACAGCTCAATTCGTTAACCTAGGTCGCTGCATGAAACAGCTCAGTTCGTTAACCTAGGTCGCTGTATGAAACAGCTCAATTCGTTAACCTAGGTCGCTGTATGAAACAGCTCAATTCGTTAAACTAGGTCGCTGTATGAAACAGCTCAATTCGTTAACCTAGGTCGCTGCATAAAACAGCTCAATTCGTTAACCTAGGTCGCTGCATAAAACAGCTCAATTCGTTAACCTAGGTCGCTGTATGAAACAGCTCAATTCGTTAACCTAGGTCGCTGCATAAAACAGCTCAATTCGTTAACCTAGGTCGCTATGTGAAACAGCTCAACTCGTTAACCTATGTCGCACTATGAAACAGTTCAACTCGTTAACCTAGATCGCTGTATAAAACAGCTCATTTTGTTAACCCAGGTCGCTGTATGGAACAGCTCAATTCGTTAGTTTAGGTCGCTGCATGAAACAGCTCAATTCGTTAACCTAAGTCACTGTATGAAACAGGTAAATTCGTTATCCTAGGTCGCTGTATGAAACAGCTCAATTCGTTAACTTAGGTCGCTATATGAAACAGCTCAGTTCGTTAACCTAGGTCGCTGTATGAAACAGCTCATTTCGTTAACCTAGGTTGCTGTATTAAACAGCTCAATTGGTTAACCTAAGTCACCGTATGAAACAGCTCAGTTCGTTTACCTAGGTCGCTGTATGAAAAAGCTCAATTCGTTAACCTATGTCGCTGAATGAAACAGCTCATTTCGTTAACCTAGTTCGCTGTATTAAACAGCTCAATTGGTTAACCTAGGTCACTGTATGAAACAGCCCATTTCGTCAAGCTATGCCCCTTTATGAGAGCAAATAATTTCATTTGGTTATGTTTCTGTATAAATCCAGTTCTCATTTCATCAAGTTTTGTCTCCGTATGAAAAACAGCACATTTCATCAATTTATGTCCTTGCATAAAAACAGCTCTTTTCATCAGGTTAGTGTCTGTATAAAAACAGTTCACATTTCATCAGGTTATGTCTGCGTATCAAAACAGCTCATTTCATCAGGTTAATCTTTGTATAAAAACAGCTCATTTCATCAGGTTAATCTCTATATTAAAGCAGCTCATTTCATCAGGTTAATCTCTATATTAAAACAGCTCATTTCATCAGGTTAATCTTTATATAAAAACAGCTCATTTCATCAGGTTAATCTCTGTATAAAAACAGCTCATTTCGTCAGGTTAAGCTTTGTATAAAAACAGCTAATTTCATCAGATTAATCTCTGTATAAAAACAGCTCCTTTCATCAGGTTAATCTCTGTATAAAAACAGCTAATTTCAGCAGGTTAATCTCTGTATAAAACAGCTCATTTCATCAGTTTAATCTCTGTATAAAAACAGCTAATTTCATCAGGTTAAGCTTTGTATAAAAACAGCACATTTCATCGTGTTAATCTATGTATAAAAACAGGTCATTTCATCAGGTTATGTCTCCGTATAAAAACAGATTATTTCAGCGCCGTATCAAACACTTGCTGGCGCTCACTCGTTGACTAAAGGAAAAATTAGACCTCTTTTCCATCCACTTTTAAAAGGACATTAAGTTGATGCGCTTTTTGAAGTTTGCTGTAGATCTATGATATTTGTGCTTCCAGCCCAACGTATCCGACTTCAGCATGCATTTTAAGTACCAGAATGTCTTTCATCTCGATCCCTACTCATTTGGCCTTGGCTAGTCCGTTTCTAGGAGCACGGCGACGAGGCGGAGTAGAATACTGAAGATTCTGGTTCACTGATCCTGACGCAAGCTGCCAGCTTTAATTCGCTGACAGCCTTCATTTTTGTTACTGGCGACGCCTCTGCCCTCGCTATATGAAATAACTAAGTTCATGAAGTTAAACAGTTCTAATGAACACAGTTCATTTAATTAATTTTATGCTTTGCCGCTGTATAAAAACCGTTCAACTCATCAATCTATGCCGCTGAATAAAGCATTTCTCTGTTTACATCAAAAACCTCATTTCAGGACCCGTCTTCTTTTCACCGTTCACCCGTAAAGTGTAAAGTGGGTATGTAAGCGTCGTGTCGCTAGTTTACGACAAAGTTGCGATGTCTTCGCCTTTGGCCCGACACATTATTTTCGATGTGGTTAGATTTACTTAATAATTTTTGACCAGACAGCTGTCATTTTTTACCTACTCTGTTCGTCCTAAAACTGTCAACGTTCTTTAACGTGCGCGAGTGCACACGGGGCCTCCTCATTTTCGTATTTTTTTCGCGATGGCTAGACGTCGGATCTCACAACTCAAATATGAGGAAAACGAAACCCACGAATTCGATTTTTGACATATTCTCACCGCATGTGTCTGCAATCGAACCCGACACCTCCCTGTTGAAAGATCGACATCGCACCTCTGGACCACCCATTTCACGATCCTATGTCGAGGCCACACAGATGGGAATTATCAGAAGAATGTTGAGAGTTCCCTGGACAGTTAAAAAGACAAACGAGGAAATTCTCAAAGAGGCCAACACAAAACTGGAACTCCTAAAAACATTATAAAAGAAACAATCGATATTTTTCGAACACGTCGTGAGAAAAGAAAAGTTGGAATATTTGGTTACAATTGGCAAGGTGCAAGGAAAGAGTCTTGGAGGGAGGGGGGGAGATTGGGGGGGGAATGGATATTGGGCAGGAGAATAAAGGCCGCTTGCCCAGTGCAGTCGACACGATGTGTTCGGATCTGAATTGGTATTTCCTCTAGGATAGAAACAACTTTTATCCTACTACGACTCGAACCAACGTTCTCCTGCGTGAGAGCACAAGTTATCAGTTCGGCCACCGTTCTCGGAAGATCATCCGTGCCATACCGGTTGGCGTAGGCGATCATGTCCTTCCACAGTCTTCTATCTACAGAGCATCGTATCAATTCTGTTGTTGACTGTTTTCCATGCCATGACACCAAGCTATCCAGTATTTTCTTTCTTTGTCGTCCGCGATCTCTCTTTTTATTTTTCCAGTTGTAACCAAGTATTCCAAGAAGGGAACTAGTAACTGAGACTTTACAACTTGGCAAAATACAAACGTGTTAAATATTGATTTTATTGTGATCGTTTCTTGAACAGTCAACCAGTCTTCTTCTTAGCGTTCATGCGGTAAGTGGGCGTGGATGAGGCGTGCCACTTATGTCTGGCAGAGCAGAGATATTTGCTCCTGTCAGCTTGACATGTCCGTTTTCGGCATCAAATAAAGTGTCACAGTAAAGCCATAAATGAGAACGGATAGTCTAGTGAATTAAAAAAAAAAACAAGTCTTGTCTAAATAAGGTGAAGGTTTAATTCTTCATGTGTTTAAAAATGAAGAAGAAAAACTTTTTTTTTTTTTCATCCGTTGACTACTAGAGAAATAGTGTAATCATCTTCTTCAAACGTCCCTAAAAGAACATTGAGTGGACGCTGGTTATTTGTGTTATGGTTTATTTGCGCCTTTCGTCTCGACACATCAGATTTCACTGTATTTTTTTTAGAACAGCGTTATTTCCCCTCTTCGATCTATACTAGCTCGGCCAGGGTTTCGCTCCATCGCAAAGCTATAAAACTCAAAAACAATAAATAAAGCCGAAAAGGCAGAGCTAGAAGACTATGAATCACTTAAGCTACGACTTTAGCAACAACGACCATGTATCGAACACGGCTTAAGGTAATAACCTGAGCCGCCATCTTCCCCTTACAACTTACATAGACATTGGAATAAACACTAAATCGTACATTACCTGTTTGTTCTCAGTTAAAAGTAAAATAAGGAATTTGATATTCTCACGTTTTTCATAATAATCTAAAAGTAAGGTACAATGCCCAGTGTTTTATGTTCTACCAATGTAAAATAATATTTAAAACTCGTTCCTATTTAACATTCATGTCAGGAATTACATGACGACTGGAAAATGACGACAGCAGTATCAGTGCTTTCCCGTGCTGTACTAGTGCAAAACGATGCAATCTAAGAAAGTGTTTCCGTTCAGAGATCTTTCCAGACGCATACTATTAGACGTTCGGCAGTCTTTATTATTATTGTTATTAATATTATTATTATTATTACTAGTGTAAATAATAATAATAATAAAGAGTGAAAATGAGTTACAAGAAATGGTAAACATTATAGTGAAGAAAAGCAAAAATAAAGGACTGGGCCTTCATTGCAAATTGACAGAAGTGATGGTAGAAAGAAAGAAAAAGACACCACCACAATGCACAATAAAGACAAGTGGAACAAGATTAAAACAGTTTAATGAATTTAAATATCTGGGAACAATGTTAAACTCAGATGGTAGTTGTACAACAGCGATGAGATGCAGAATGGCTCAGGCAAAAGCAGCTTTCCAAAAATTAAGGAAGATACTATGCAATCCATTTTTGTCAATAGAAACAAGAAAAGGAGTTCTTAAATGTTATTTAGAGCCAGTCTTGACATATGTTAATCAATGAAAATAGGACAACGGACAGGAAAATCAATGGAGGGTGTTGAAATGTGGTTTTTGGAGAAGAATGTTGAGAATACCATGGACAGCTAAGAATAGTAATGAAAACGTTATGAAAGAGGTCAAAGCAAAAAGAGAGCTAATTTTAAATATTAGGAAGAAACAATCATCATTCTTTGGCCATGCAATGAAAGGGTAATAAATGGAATATATCGTAAGAAATGGGAAATTTGATGAACGAAGAGATAGAGAGAAGCAAAAAGAAAAGATACCAGACAGCTTAAAAGAATGGCTTGGCAGCAGATCAACAACAGAAATTGTAAATAACTGTCGACAACGAAAGTTGTGGAGAGATATGATCACCTACGCCCGCATGCATGGTATTTGATTATTATGATGATTACTATGATGATTATTACTATTGTATGTACACTGTTCTCTGGCGAGCATACGTTTTTGTGTTTAGTCCTTAGATCAAACTGTCGTCGCATCAGTCAGGGTATTCCCATATCTTCTCTGACCCAGCTCCCCAGGATCGCGTTGACAACATTCTCTGTAAAAGAAAATAACAATAAATAAATAAAACCTTGAGGTTTTCTAAAACACTGTTCTTAACTTCCTGACAAAAATGGGCCAATGTCAAGGTTAGATCTCTCACAAAGACCGTAGCCAGAGATCTAGGCCTGGTTAGTGCAAGGCTTCAAGCTTCAATAGTAAAACTGTTTAACAAATAAAAATAGCCCATACAGAAAGACGATAGTTCCTTACGCACAATTCATCTACGAGAAAGAAAACCTGACATTAATCTGGCTAGTCTCTTATATGGCTCAGAGACATAGATGCTCAATAACACAACTAAGCAAAGGCTATAGACAATTGTAAAGAATTGTTTAAAGACAATTCTAAGCGTCAGATGGTAAGATAAAATTAGAAAAATAAGATATTTGGTAAACAAGAAAAAAAAACAAGGACTAATCCTGCAGGGTACAAATAATAATACATAAATATTATTATATGGGGAACTTCCGAGGCGATAATAGGGAATAATAGAACAAAGAAGTATGTGTTAGCACTCGGAAAAATTGACAGACAAACAACAATAGAAAAAAACGAAGAACAATATATCCCACTTCGGACTATATATTGTTCTTCGTTTTTTTCTATTGTTGTTTGTCTGTCAACTAATCCTGCAGCAGTTTCTGACATGAAAATAGAAATGGATTTGTATACACTAAGAAAACTTGAGACCAGCATAGCAAGATAGGCACTGTCATGGAACCTACATGGCGAGGAAAGCAGGAAGGCCCATACATAACCTGGAGAATAGAAACCATGAAGAACATTATATTAGACTGGAAAGCGGTAGCGAAAATGAGCAAGAGTATGGATAGAGAGCTTTGATTGGTTCATTGATCTTGAGTAGGAAAGAGTTTTAGTTTGGACACGTCCGGGGGTGTTAACTCTGACGACTGTTAACAACTGTCAGCTTATCTTGCAAGAAGGACTGTAAACAACTGTCAGCTTATCTTGCAAGGACTGTAAACAACTGTCAGCTTGCCTTGCAAGAAGGACTGTAAACAACTGTCAGCTTATCTTGCAAGAAGGACTTTAAACAACTGTCAGCTTATCTTGCAAGAAGGACTTTAAACAACTGTCAGCTTATCTTGCAAGAAGGACTGTAAACAACTGTCAGCTTGCCTTGCAAGAAGGACTGTAAACAACTGTCAGCTTGCCTTGCAAGAAGGACTTTAAACAACTGTCAGCTTATCTTGCAAGAAGGACTGTAAACAACTGTCAGCTTGCCTTGCAAGAAGGACTTTAAACAACTGTCAGCTTATCTTGCAAGAAGGACTTTAAACAACTGTCAGCTTGCCTTGCAAGAAGGACTGTAAACAACTGTCAGCTTGCCTTGCAAGAAGGACTGTGAAAACCAAAGATAAGTAAATCAGTGGCGAACAAGTATACTTGATGCAGTAGGATTAACAGTGCTGTTATCGCAAGCATATATTAGATGATGAAAGTTTATATATATTGTATTGTATTGTATTGTATTGTATTGTATTGTATTGTATTGTATTGTATTGTATTGTATTGTATTGTATTGTACTGTACTGTACTGTACTGTACTCTACTCTACTCTACTCTACTCTACTGTACTGTACTGTACTGTACTGTATTGTATTGTATTGTATTGTACTGTACTGTACTGTACTGTACTGTACTGTACTGTATTGTACTGTACTGTACTGTACTGTACTGTACTATACAATACTATACTATATTTTACTATACTATACTATACTATACTATACTATACTATACTATACTATACTATACTATACTATACTATACTATACTATACTATACTATACTATACTATACTATACTATACTATACTATACTATACTATACTATACTATACTATACTATACTATACTATACTATACTATACTTTACTATACTATATTAAATTATATTATATTATATTGTATTATATTGTATTATTATATTGTATTATATTGTATTATATTATATTATATTATATTGTATTATATTATATTATATTATATTATATTATATTATATTATATTATATTATATATATATTATATTATATTGTATTGTATTGTATTGTATTGTATTGTATTGTATTGTATTGTATTGTATTGTATTGTATTGTATTGTATTGTATTGTATTGTATTGTATTGTATTGTATTGTATTGTATTGTATTGTATTGTATTGTATTGTATTATATTTTATTATATTGTACTGTACTGTACTGTATTGTATTGTGTTGTATTGTATTGTATTGTATTGTATTGTATTGTATTGTATTGTATTGTATTGTATTATATATATATATATATATATGTGTGTGGCCTTTGGAATTTTGACAGACGGTTGGTAGAAAGCAATCACGATAATTCAGTAGTTATGTAAAATATGGGTGTCTTATGTTGGATGCTGCTTTGCTGAACAGCTTGTCTCGTGGCTGAATCTGCCAATATTGGATAGACAGATCCATCTGCAGAATGAACAAAATGTATTTGTGGTACCTAGCCTCGTCCTTTTCTCCTACGCCTTTTGTCTTTTGAATTTGTTATCAGCACTGCCTCGAAAGGTGTCCGGTTAGCGCAATCGATAGGCGGTTGGCTTACCACGGCAACAGCCGGGGTTCGTAATCCTGGCGAGGACACCTGGGTTTTACTAATTCCCTAAAAATTAGTAGGAGCCGCGATAGCTCAGTGGTTAGTGAACTGGACTACTACGGACAAGGGGTAGGGTTCGATCCCAACCGACGGCTCCGGGTTCACCCAGCCTTAAATGGGTACCGGATTTTTTCTGGGAAAGTAAAAGCAGCACGGGCGTAATACCGACCACATTACCCCAAAAATCATGTGCTGAAGGTCTGTAAAATATAGGGTCACTAACACCATATTTTTCCCTATACGCCACTTGGCGTAACGGGGGGTACATAATAACATAACATACTGCCTCGAAAGCTGCTGTGTCATTTATTTTTTATTTTTGTTCTCCATGTGCTACGATCTACAGCCAGATTTCCCAGGTTTTTTTCACTGATAGAGAATTCACTCATGAAAGTCCTGTAAATATCCTTACATCTCAGCACTGGTCTGCCCTTTCATAGTGCATCATTTGTTAAAGCGATAAAAAAAAGTGAAACATCAATGTATCTTTGTTCGTGACCGCTATCTGGTAAAATCTTCCAGATCCAGACAGATGGATAATGTCGTACCGACGAATCAAAGACGAGATAAAGTGAGTAATCTTACAGTGGCACAATCTTGCAGCACTGAATTGTGTTATATAATCGTCACCTTGCTATATAATAACATGAACATCACTACCAATTAAACATTTTGAAAGAAAGAAAGAGTCCACAACGTTTCGAGTTTACCCTGTTAGAGCCAGTTTAGATATCAAAGTACATCCTGGACAAAAGGTAGTGATTTTATGGAGGCCAAAAAAATGTACAGTGAACACATTCCCGAAGATCTACTTAAATCTATCTTTGTAGCCTTAAAGAAGAAGTCAGGCGCCACTGATCGTGAAGACCATCGCACTATTAGTCTCATGAGCCTAATGACGAAAACATTACTAAGAATCATCAAGAGACGTGTAAGGAACAAAATAAAACCAGAAATAAGTGAGGAGCAATGTGGATTTGGGGAAAGAAAAGGACACCACTAATGCAATATACCTCCTGAGAACATTGATAGAAAGAGCTATAGATTTAAAGAGATATCTCGTTATGTGCTTTATAAACTTCACAAAAGCATTTGACAAAGTAAAGCATGTGAAAATAATCAATATGCTGGAGAAATTAAACATTGATGGCAAAGATCTGCGAATCATAAAAAAACATGTACTGGCAATTAAAAAAAACTGCCATAGGAATTAGCAACCAATCAGGACAGTTCCAATATATAAAACCTAGGAGTCACACATCGCTGTGTTCTGTCGCCAGATTTATTTTCACTTTACATATGAGATCAATGTAAGTAGTAAGTAAAATACCCCCGTCACGCCAAGTGGCGTATAGGGAAATATGGTGTTAGTGACCCTATATTTTACAAACCTTCAGCATATGATTTTTGGGGTAATGTGGTCGGTATTACGCCCGTGCTGCTTTACTTTCCCAGAAAAAAATCCGGTACCCATTTACGGCTGGGTGAACCCGAAAGCCGTCGGATGGGATCGAACCCTACCCCTTGTCCTTTGTAGTCCAGTTCACTAACCACTGAGCTATCGCCGCTCACATATGAGATCAATAGCAGACCAAAAAAAAGGAATCAAGTTAACGGTCACAACATAAACAATCTGTGATATGCGGATGGCATAGTCTTAAAAGCAGAGACACAGAATGAGCCGCAAGAAATTATATAATTTTTTTTTTAGTTCGCCAGCTTTCACCTCTGGCGAAGTCCCTAAAGAGTAGGAACTGAATTTTGCGTGTTAATCCATTTTTCCCTGGCAGCTGTATACAAAGGGTCCCGCACCATGCAGGCAGATAACTCCGTCTTCGGAGATACTCATATTTTTTTCGTCGCTGAGTAAATGACGTTTCAAGCAAGCCGGGTCTCCCTTCTGAGACTATGGGTGGTTATCGCAGAGAGAAGTTATAAATAAAATAAAAATCCCAACTGGTTCAGTCAGGATTTGAACTCACAACCTCTCTGTCTCAAGGTCAGCATCTTGCCTTGAGACCAACCAGTTCCCCAAATTATAGATATAATAGTTAAAGAAACCAACAAGAAAGGTCTTAGTCTCAACAGTAAGAAAACAGAAGCAACGGTCATATTAAAAAAAAACAATCATCACTATCATGCAGTGTAAAAAAAAAAACAGGACAAATCTGAAACACGTGCAACGATCAATAATAACATCAGATGGAAGATACACAACAGAAATAAAAAGCAGAATAGCTCAGGCCAAATTAGCATTTCACTAAAATGAAAAAAAAACGTTTTTTGCAACAAATCTATGTCAAATAGAAGTCAGAAAGAGAGTTCATTGGTGCTATATTGAGCCAATTCTGACCTATGGAAGCAAATCATGTACAGTAAACAAACAAATGAAAAGACAATTACAGGCCACAGAGATGGGATTTCGCAGAAAAATGTTGAAAGTTCCCTGGATAGCTGAAAAGACCAATGAGGAATTCTCAAAGAGGTCAACACAAAAAGGGAGCTCCTAAGAAACATCAGAAAGAAACAATCAACATTATACGAGTACGTCATGGGAAGAAGAAAGTTTGGATATTTGGTTACAACTGGCAAAATACAGGGAAAGAGAGTTCGCGGACGACAAAGAAAGAATATGCTAGATAACTTGGTGTCATGGCATCGAAAACAGTCAACAACAGAACTGATACGATGGGCGGTGGATAGAAGATTGTGGAAGGACATAATCGCCAACGCCAACCGGTATGGCACATGATGATGATGGAAAAAAGTAAAAATGCTGAACAACTTTTAAGAATGTAAAAATGCTGAAGAACTTTTTAAAAATATACAATTGCTGAACAACTTTTAAAAAATTTTTAAATGCTCAACAACTTTTAAAAAATATTTTTAAATGCTGAATAACTTTTTAAAATGTAAAAATGCTGAAGAACTAAAAAAAATGCTGAACAACTTTTAAAAAATGTAAAAATGCTGAACAACTTTTAAAAAATGTAAAAATATTGAACAATAAAAAAAATGTAAAAATGCTGAACAACTTTTTAAAAAATGTAAAAATATTGAACAACTTTTTAAAACATGTAAAATGCTGAACAATAAAAAAATGGAAAAATGCAGAACAACTGGTATCTTTTCTATTTGCTTCCCTCTATCTCTTCGTCCCTCAATTTTCCCAGTTGTCACAATATATCCCCGCTGTTCTCTTCTCATTACATGGCCAAAAAATGATGATTGTTTCTTTCTAATATTGGAAATCAGCTCTCTTTTTGCTTTTTCATAAAATTGTCATTACTCTTCTTAGTTGTCCATGGTATTCTCAACATTCTTCTGTAAAACCACATTTCTACCGCCTCCAGTGATTTTCTTGTCTGTTGTCCTATTGTCCGTGATTCACATTCATATGTTAAGACTGGCTCTACATAACATTTAAGAACTCTTTTTTTCAGAATTTCACAAATGCAGAGGTGGAATCGTGAATCGATTGATGTTGCGGGACGTACATAGCGAGAAGGGGATCTGAAACACAGATGGACATGTTCGGAGGGCAATGATGATAGCACACACTTAGCACTCACACATAGCACTCATTTCAATGCAAAAATAACTTTAATCCCCTCAACACTATTATGTAACCAAGCAATAGAAAATAAACAAGTACATAAGGCTGAGTGTTATAATAATTGCGCTAGTTAAAGAAACCTTCTTCTGGAGAATGCATTAAAAAAGACCAAAAGGAAGACCTAGAAGAAGATGGATAGATGCAGCAATAGAGACATGTAACAACAAAGGAAAAATCATTAATTCAGACAGTTAGAGCAGCTCAAGAACGACAAACGATATAAACCACGACTCTTTTTCGGTATCAGTAAAAAAAAAAGTAAAGTACCCCCGTCACGCCAAGTGGCGTATAGGGAAATATGGTGTTAGTGACCCTATATTTTACAGACCTTCAGCACATGATTTTTGGAGTAATGTGGTCCGTATTAAGCCCGTGCTGTTTTACCTTCCCAGAAAAAAAATCCGGTACCCATTTACGGCTGGGTGAACCCTGAACCCGTCGTTTTGGATCGAACCCTACCCCTTGTCCATTGTAGTCCAGTTCACTAACCACTGAGCTATCGCGGCTCCCATTTCGGTATCAGTGAGGAAGAGAAAAGAAGAAGAAAA
Source organism: Megaustenia siamemsis (assembly GCA_032433765.1). Lineage (NCBI taxonomy): Eukaryota > Metazoa > Mollusca > Gastropoda > Stylommatophora > Ariophantidae > Megaustenia > Megaustenia siamemsis. The sequence goes on from JAVIAB010000106.1 coordinate 54,871,603, forward strand.
AAGAAGCGTTAAGAAACTTCAGGGTGCAAAGTGTCAGCTTCATGAGGTGGGACTCTCTTTTTAACTAGTTCTCGTTGCCTTTCCTTCTCAAAGAATATCTCTTGCAACCTTTCACAGAGCCTGGGTGTACCCCCAGAATATTAAAATATATATAAACAGGAGATGTTAGGATGAAACAAAACTCAAGCAGGATATACGCAGAAAAAAACAAGTAAGCGATCAGCATAAGCAAACAGTTAAAAGTAAGGGTTGTATTCTGAAAAGGGAAACTTGATTTATAACAGGCAATATTGAGAGTACATGGTAGAGATCTATATTAGCAAATTTGTGTTAGTAAAGAATAAAAAATATGAGTAACAAAATAATTAATGACTTGATTCAGAAAGTAGCAGCGGAAATAAACAATGCGATCAACAAAAGTAGGAAAAATAACTGCAAGTCCTGACAATGTCCCAGTATTACTCTTGTAGGTTAAACCACTGATGTTTCAACCGTTACACTTTCAGGGTTTTATATACTACTCACGTGATACTGATTAGGCCAGCTTTGTATTAATTAATTTGAAATGTTTGGTATGACATTGCATCTCTCTTAAGTTGGCAACAAAAACGTTTGCACATGTCGATGTTGAATAAGACAAGAAATAGAAAACATTTGCACGCGTTCAGCCATGATTATGGCGATATAAGAACGGAGAATAGCCAATACTGTTGAGCTGGACGGAACGCACTATTTAAGGAAGCTTTGTTAAGCTTTATTAGACTGGAGAGATCATAATCATACAGAAGGATTTTAAACAAGAGATTTTTAGACACTTTAAATATACCAGAGCAAAAGACTCTTTAGCTAGAAGTATTTTAATTTCATAAGAGAAAGAATTGTTGATACAAGTTGTGCATAGAAGTTGTTTTACCGTGTATGCCATTTTATGTTAGCGAGAGAAGTTGTGCTGGTTTTCTTACAGAGTCTGGAGAGTGTTATACCACTGCCTGTTGCCCTAGACACATTTGAAATTATCCACTAACAACGTATAGTTTGATAGATATATATTCACAGGCGGCCATACGTAAGTATTTCTGTGTAATGAGAGACTTATTTAGCTCGTTGGTTGAGCATATACGCAGCTATACCTTGCTTATGGTAGTTCGCACTTTCGCGACGTTGTATAACATAATTACATTTTATGACCTCATCCTCACTGAAAGCCGTGTCCATTTCTAACATAAATTCGCTAAGGTCCTTAAAAAATACTCCTTACTCATGTCTATTATCAAATATGAATGAGGAGATTGCTAAAGAGGTGTCAGCTAAAATTGTGTATTCTCTTCAGCACTAGAAAGGGTAAAACGGGAAGTGAAGAAGAAGAAAAAAAGAGGGAGAAGAAGGAAACGAAGAAATAGAAACAGAAGAAGATGAGAAGGAGAAGAAGAGTTAAAGACGTCCACATTTGATCGCACTGAAGATAATAACTGAAGTTCTATCAAATGGAGGAAATAAATCATAGCATTGGCTATGCTATACATGTTGAGGCTTAAAACAGAATCAATCAACACACAATATGAAGGTGTTCTGGTCACTATGAAGATATCCAAAAACTAGGGGTATAGCCAAATATCACGCTAGTTCAGCCTTGGAAAACCATCTTTTCGAGGATTGTTGAATGTGCGATGGAAAGTGTGAGTGACTGGAAGCGATGCGAACACATTAGAGTATCAACAAAACATGACTTAGTTCACGATGCGCCGCCGCTGACAGAGAGGAATGGATACAGCTTGATGCAGACTTTAGTTTTGTGATAATGAACGCGACGGTTACTTGATGGGGAAGAGAAAAAGCATCGTGAACATTCCCTGTAACATGTGGGCAAGTTTGGCTTCGTTCAGCAAGATAGGTTTGCGAGATTAAAGGGTCTAACATAAACGGACAGCCTTGTCATCCTAGATGGGATTGCTTGAAGATTAGAACATAGAAACGACATTAAAAAAAAAAGGGAACACACGTTAATTAAATATATGAGCTTGACATTTAGCAGCATCCTAAGATTGAAGAGTGGACGCATGACAAGCGAGATACTCGTAGGCATCTCGCTAATGACAAACTAGATATCTGTGAAGAAATCATCATCATCATCATCATCATCATCATCATCATCGAATGCCATCTCCGCATCGAAGGTTGGCTACCATGGAGCGCCATTCCGCTCTGTCTCTTGCTTTGATGGTGCAGGTTATCATAGGCTGGTTTGTCCATCTTTTTTATGTTACTCCTCAATGTTAGTCTTGGTCTGCCTCTGCCTATTTTACCTTGTATTTTCCCCTCCAGGATTGCTTTTAGTAGGCTGTTGTGTCTTTTAAAATGGCCCAAAAATCGCATTTGTCTTGTTTGAATTGTGTTTAGTAGTTCTCTTTTCATTTTTAGTTGTTTTAAGACATCACCGTTTGTTTTCTTTTCCTTCCATCCAATTCTACCTATTCTTCTTCTATATATCCACATTTGAAAGGTTTTAATTCTCTGTTCTCTTTTTTTTTTGTCTAATGTCGATGTTTCTGCACCATGTGAAGGAATACCGCGCGTATTTCGCGAAAGAAAAGCCTATAGATCCGGCGCAGGGACGTCACGGACCGTGCGAGGTAAGCATATTACACTGTACCCCATACAAAACTTCAAAATGCGAGTCCGCCACTGAATATTTACCTGTCCGTGGCCAAGTAAAATAAAAATAAATGTTTAAAGGTGTAATTATCTGAGAACGTTCTGAACATCCGTCATCATCTACATCTACAGTAACAGTAAATAATTATCTCAGTCCTGTAGTTTAAAAAAACTGCTAAAAGAAAAAAAAATAAGTTTTAAATAGCAGACAAACAAAATGTGAAAGAATGAACAAATAAGATGCACGCTTTTTGTTGGCTTTATTTTCTCCTCGTTTTGCCCTTTAACAGGTAAGAGGGTCACAGTACGAGTTACGTGTCCTAGTATGACCTCAATTACCTTGTCTACAAAACCGTCTGCGGGTACGACAATCTTCACCTACGTTTAAACAGAAGACTTGTAAAATGTGTATAATAATTACAGACACTAAAAAGTGTGTTAAAGGGTCAGATATATTATTATTATAAGGATAGAATACAATGATTCAGACAAAACGTGTGTTAAATTGAATGTCAATTATTAAGTTCATTGAGTTTGTACTGAAATTGATTTGTACCACTTGTGTTTATTAAATTAGTCACTCCAAAGAGTGAGAACATGTGGATTTTAGTTCTTCAAATGGAGAACATTCTCTACAATAATGTTATAGAAAAATGTTTCTATATTGACTAGAAGTTAATTTTGTAGAATTAGTAGAATTAATTGTTAGAATAAATATATAAATAAATATTAATTATAAATAAATAATTAAATATTAGTATTAATTAGTACAATTAAGTATTCACTGAAACAACTCAATTATTTAATGGTGTGTAGATGAAACTTTGTTTACGATCATTTGAGTATTTTCTTTGTTTATGATCATAGTTTTAGTCTTTCAGACAAGAAAACAGAACAGAGAATTGAATCCTTTGAAATGTGGATATATAGAAGAATAGGTAGAATTGGATGGAAAGAAAAGAAAGCAAACTTTGATGTCTTAAAACAACTAAAAATGAAAAGAGAACTACTAAACACAATTCAAACAAGACAAATGCGATTTTTGGGCCATATTAAAAGACACAACAGCCTACTAAAAGTAACGGAGGTGAAATTACAGGGTAAAAGAGGCAGAGGCAGACCAAGACTAACATGGACGAGTAACATCAAAAGATGGACAACTCAGCCTATGACAACCTGCACCATCAAAGCAAGGGACAGAGCAGAATGGTAGCCAACCTTCGTTGCGGCGACGGCACTCGATGATAAGATGAAACTGTTGATGTTGTACCAGACGTTTTGATGCTGAAGCTTTGCCACCTTCCCTTAATTTTGAAAGTACACATGCATTTGTTACTTTTTTTGTACCATGCGCGTGTACAACATGCCAACATTTTGTAACATGCCCCTTTTTATTGCAGTTTTTCCACAAACATATACAAAAAAATTATATCCCTTCTGATCTCATTAATTGACTCTCTTTGAAGACTTCTTTCTTGTATCACTGCGCATTAATTAGAGAAGTGATTGGGTGGTCGACTATATAAATCGTCGTGCTCCAAACCTGGTGATTGGGAGTTCGAATCCCGGCAACGTTAACATTTTCTTTCTATTGGCGTGAAATAAGTACGCAGACTCGAACACCAAGTAACGACTGCTCAGACTGAACGGCCTTTATTCCCCGCTTTATAAACCAAAACCGCAACCACCACCAACAAAACAGAAGCAGACCCCCACTAATGGGATAACGCTATACAAATAGTTCTTTCATAATTTGGAGAAAGTATTTCTCAGTGGTTAGTGAACTGGACTACAAAGGACAAGGGGTAGGGTTCGATCCCAATCGACGGCTTCCGGGTTCACCCAGCCTTAAATGGGTACCGGATTTTTTTCTGGGAAAGTAAAGCAGCACGGGGCGTAATACTGACCACATTACCCTAAAAATCATGTGCTGAAGGTCTGTAAAATATAGGGTCACTAACACCATATTTCCCTATACGCCACTTGGCGTGACTTGGGTACTTTACTTTTTTACTATTATTGCCTTTGTTGCATTGCTACAAGGAAAAGCAAAATAAACAGCCAAACCTTCAAAAGCGCATGGCTCCATGCTACGACTACATATTTGATGGCAATACCTGAGTTTTTACAAGAGACGTGAAGTGATTTAGGCAAGTAAAGTCTTAGTAAAACAAAAGTATTACATTTAAAATGAAGTGGAGATGGAATAAAATAAATGTAATCATTCTGATATTTGTTAAATCATGTAAATTGTTGTAGTCGAGTACAAGAAATAAGAAAGAAAGAGAGAAAGAAAGAAGCAAATGATGTAAAGCAAGAAAGAAATTAAGAAAAATAGAGATAGAAAGAAAGAAAGATAAATAGAAGAAAAGAAAGATAGGATACACGAATACGGGTAAGAAAGATGGATGGAAGGAAAAAGACATAAGCAAGCAATGCGAGAAAGAAAAATAGATACAAGAAGCTAAGAAAGAAAGAAGAAAGAAATGAATGATATAAAAAGGCGGGAAAGGAAAAAGAAAGAAGGAAGATATGCAGGAAGGAAGCAAAGGATAGAAGAAGGAAAGAAAAAGAAAGAAAATGTATTGACTTATAATGAATATGATGACATGATTACCTTCAGACAGCACTAACTTTATTTCCAACGTTAGACTCTGGTACCCATTTATGGATGAACCTAGAACCCGTCGAATGGGATCGAATCCAAACTCTTGTACTCAGTAAATCAGTTCTTTAACCACTGTTCTGCGGATAATACGAAGGAAATTTATCAAATGGTGAACTTCCCGATAATAAACCGGACTGTCAAGCATTTACTGTAAGTGATCGACCGGATAACTGATACCTTTCAAGGTTTAAAAAATCAAAAGTGATGACTCTTTGGTTATCAGTGCTTCTTTCAGCCACCAATTGATGACCACTCTTCCATCAATAGTACTATCTCTTATGTTGTTAGTACATTTTTTTTCAGGATATGATTTATCTATACCTTGATGTTAGTATCTATCTGCTGCCATCCACTTTCTCATTTATCAAAATTGTACTTTACAGTGGGGCTTTATTTTGTAAAGAAAAGTTATAACTGTATCACTTCGTTCCATGAAACAGGAAAATTGTGACATGCCAGCTCTGTGAAGCTCTTACGTTTGTATTATCGCTGTAAACGTATACAGCATGAGAATTTTAACTGGCAGCAATTATTGTTTTCAATTACTTAAAAAGTGTCTAATTGTAAAGAGCTTGCAAAAACGTGTCCCGGACCGTTCCGTCAGAAAAATTCCCTGCATTTTAGCATGGTCTTCATCTTGGTTAATGCTATCCAAAACAAAAGTTATCGATTTTAAAAAAATGGGTTTGCAATTTCCAGACTTCAATCAGAACAGGTGACCAATTTTAAGTTGAATTCAGAATTATCAAATTACATTAGTTTTGCTACCAGCTCATCTTGTGTCATGATGTTGTTCCTATCTCTCCATCATGAGATAGGGCAGAGTTAAGTACACACGATCAACATATGTCAACTCTGAAGAAGCAAAATTAGTTTAACATGGTTACCAGCAAACAGACAAATCTGAAAACATTAACTACAATCAATGGTAATAACTAAAATACGAAAGGATAACCTAAAAATTAGAGCGATGGATTAAAGAAATACTAAATGCCAAACAATCTGCATATGTTTAGGAAAAGAAAGCCTTCTTGTGAGACTAATGATGGCACCTAACAAAAGATAGCAATTTAGCTGATAATAAAGTCAATGCTATTGATGACACTGGAGTTCTCATAACAAACAAGAAATCATGCTCAGAACAACTATGGCGCAGCAACGTTACTATAAGAACAAATATGGAAGAGAAAGACCGACTCGGTGAGGTATAATTGAAGAGGCATTCTTCGTTATTATCTTAGAATTCTATTCCAAAATTAGACTTTTCATTGAACTTTGGTATACTCTGGAAGGTCAAATTACACAAGACAAATTGTTGCAACATCGAACGGGATTGACAAGTATATTCATTTGTGCTTTCAGGAAGAAAAAGTTCATATGCAACCTAACTAATCCAAACAAATGAAAAGACGATTAGAGGCCACAGAGATGGGACTTCTCAGAAGAATTTTGAAAGTTCCCTGGACAGCTAAAAAGACCAATGAGGAAGTTCTCAAAAAGGCCAACACAAAAAGGGAACTCCTAAGAAACATCAGAAAGAAAAAAAAATCAACATTTTTTGGGCACGTCGTCAGAAGAGGGAAGTTGGAATACATGGTTACAACTGGTAAAATACTTTGAAATAGAGATCGCGGACGAAAAAAAAAGAGAAAATACAAGATAGCTTGGTGTCATGCCATGGAAAACAGTCAACAACAGAATTAGTAAGATGCATGGTGGATAGAAGATTGTGGACGAACATGATCGCCTGCGCCAACGGGTATGGCACATGATGATGATGATGTACACCTCGGACACAGAATTTGTTTTCTCTGACCACATCAAATGGCGCACACAATGATTGAACGTTGAAGTACAGAGCGAGTAAACACGTTGGTTTGTGTGAAAGTGTCACGAAAGTAAACTAAAGTAAGTGTAGCACCACCAAGAAAAAATAGAATCTTAATCTCAGTATTGTGGACGTCCACCTTGAATTGTTATCAGTGCTTAATAGTGCCTTCTAATGATCTCAGTATTGTGTATGTCCACCTTGAATTGTTATCAGTGCTTAATAGTGCCTTCTAATAATCTCAGTATTGTGTATGTCCACCGTGAAATGTTATCAGTGCTTAATCGTGCCTTCTAATGATCTCAGTATTGTGTATGTGCACATTGAATTGTTATCAGTGCTTAATAGTGCCTTCTAATGATCTCAATATTGTGTATGTGCACACTGAATTGTCATCAGTGCTTAATAGTGCCTTCTAATGATCTCAGTATTGTGTATGTGCACATTGAATTGTTATCAGTGCTTAATAGTGCCTTCTAATGATCTCAGTATTGTGTATGTCCACCTTGAATTGTTATCAGTACTTAATAGTGCCTTCTAATGATCTCAGTATTGTGTATGTACACATTGGATTGTTATCGTTGCTTAATCGTGCCTTCTAATGATCTCAGTATTGTGTATGTCCACCTTGAATTGTTATCAGTGCTTAATAGTGCCATCTAATAATCTCAGTATTGTGTATGTGCACATTGAATTGTTATCGTTGCTTAATCGTGCCTTCTAATGATCTCAGTATACGTGTATGTCCACCTTTATTTGCCCTCACCGCATGACTGCGCCTTCAAATCGAGCCAATGAGCATCCGTGATTGGGGCATGTTATTCAATTTTTCTACAACACTTGTGCAAACCAATGGTGGTTTTCTGGAACAACACTTGTGCAAACCAATGGTGGTTTTCTGGAACAACACTTGTGCAAACCAATGGTGGTTTTCTGGAACAACACTTGTGCAAACCAATGGTGGTTTTCTGGAACAACACTTGTGCAAACCAATGGTGGTTTTCTGGAACAACACTTGTGCAAACCAATGGTGGTTTTCTGGAAGATGTTATTTTCTTCGCAGCCTACGCTCCAGCTTGTCCCACACTTGCTCGAACATAGGCCGGTGAACAGTAGGCAATGATCAAACATGAATCTATTGCTGCTGAACATGACACCCGACCAAACATTTTATATCTGGACGAGCATTGTCTTGTTGAAAGGACAAGGGGTAAGGTTCGATCCCAACCAACGGCTTCCGGGTTCACCCAGCCTTAAAATGGGTACCGGATTTTTTCTGGGAAAGTAAAGCAGCACGGGCGTAATACCGACCACATTACCCCAAAAATCATGCGCTGAAGGTCTGTAAAATATAGGGTCACTAACACCATATTTCCCTATACGCCACTTGACGTGACGGGGGTACTTTACTTACTTTTATTGTCTTGTTGCAATACGGTATCTAGTCTATTTGCATTGAAGACAAATCTAAGTGTGGTGTGATGATTTCATCTCTTTATCCAATAACATTTGTATGTATCCAAAGCTATCATTTATGGTAGCAGGATTCTTTCTGGTTGTAGAAGAAATACCACACCAAATTATTACACTCCCTCATCCTGTTCCTCTGCAGCATACAATTGTTAGAAACGCTTCTTTATAACGCCTGTACACAATACAACGCCTATCATTGTCGTGCTAATAAAATCTAGACACATGAGAGAACAATATGCGTCTTCACTGATGATAGGGTACTGCCAGAAACTGTTTGGCCCAGGCCAAGCGCGCTTGTTTATGGCTAGCCAATATTATTGGTATAACTACAATTTTGTCAGGTAATAGATTTGCCTCTATGAGCTTGTTCCACACTGTTCTACATGAAACACGCCTTAAACCTGGACTATTTATGGTAATCCATGTAGCACGGATAAACCTGTCGCCACTTCTATGTCGCACAGTAGCAGGTCCAGTTTGGTGGTAACGAGCTTGAATGCACGATATATATTATTCCACTAAACAGTGAAACATTGCGAAACTGCAGATATACTCGTTCCAGAATATAACAACCGTATAGCTATGGCTGTTTCTGTTGGTTCAATCTTTGCATTATCAGGATGTATCTGACGGACTCTTCTATAATATCATCATCATGTGCCATACCGTTTGACGTAGGTGATCATGTCCCTCCACAATCTTCTATCTACTGTGCATCGTATCAGTTCTGTTGTTGATTGTTTTCCATGCCATGACACCAAGCTATCCAGTATTTTCTCTCTTTGTCGTCCGCGATCTCTCTTTCATTTTATTTTGCCAGTTGTAACCAAGTATTCCAACTTTCCTCTTCTCATGATGTGCCCGAAAAATGTTGATTGCTTCTCTCTGATGTTTTTAAGAGCTCCCTTTTTGTGTTGGCCTCTTTGAGAACTTCCTCATTGGTCTTTTTAGCTGTCCAGGGAACTTTCATATTCTTCTGAGAAATCCCATCTCTATGGCCTCTAATCGTCTTTTCATTTGTTTGTCTACTCTCCATGATTCCCTTCCATAGGTCAGAATTGGTTCTATATAGCACCGATGAACTCCCTTTCTCATTTTTATTGACATAGATTTGTTGGATAAGATATTTTTCATGTTCTGAAATGCTATTTTGGTCTGAGCTATTCTGCTTTTTATTTCTGTGGTGCATCTCCCATCTGATGTTATTATATTGCCCAAGTATTTGAAACGTTGCATTTTCGTTGTTTTTTGGGAACAACCTTATATTTACAGCTAACGACGTTAATGGGGACTTCACAGCCGCCTTGTCCAGTAGGGAGCGTCATGTGCTACAGGTGACACCCGATCGTCATCAAGCAACTGTATGCAAGATCGAAGACAATAATAAGACAATATTATTAAAGAAACTTTCGAGACGAGAGAGAAACAAACAAAGTAGGGACAATAGTATGTTTACAGCACTTGGAAAAAACTCTGTAAACAGCAGAAAAATGTAGAGAACAATAGTCAGCCTGAAGTAGGATTGGACCCCTACTTGTCGTTACAGCGCATTGCCACAAAAGATCTGCATTTCAGCTCTTTGTCAGCTAAGCAATAGAAAAAAGCTGTTAAACTTGCAATGTCTTTCATGCATGTTTACCCAAACAGACCGCCTGCAGTGACATTCTATGAAACGTGAGGTTATCAGTTGGAGCTGTGCCAGGTGAGGTTATCAGTTGGAACCATGGAAATAGATCTTGTCTGGGCATACATGTAGAACTTGTTTCCACAAACTAGGCGAGGGAGTCGGGTCACCTGCTCGCTTACTGAGCAGGAAACTAATCAGTAGAGCGATATAGATCGCTTAACCTTGGAGGGACACAAAGAAAACACTTAACTCTTTTCGTACGTTTCGCCGCACTGTGCGCCATGCTCAATTTGATTAGCGTGAACGCCATCAAACCATATTCTTTTTACATGTCTTGTATCATCTTGATATTGGTGAAATCTAATACCTTGTTCAATTAGCAATAAATTCATGTATAATATGTTATATGTTAAATAAACATGCTGAAACATGGACATTAGACAATAAAACAGAACAGAGAATTGAAGCCTTTGAAATGTAGATATATAGAAGAATAGGTAGAATTGGATGGAAGGAAAAGAAAACAAACGATGAAGTCTTAAAACAACTAAAAATGAAAAGAGAACTTCTGAACACAATTAGAACAAGACAAATGCGATTCTTAGGCCATGTTAAAAGACACAACAGCCTACTGAAAGTAATCCTGGAGGGGAAAATACAAGGTAAAAGAGGCAGAGGCAGACCAAGATTAACATGGACGAGTAACATCAAAAGATGGACAAATCAACCGATGACAACCTGCACCATCAAAGCAAGAGATAGAGCAGAATGGCGCTCCATGGTAGCCAACCTTCGTTGCGGAGACGGCACTCAATGATGATGATGTTAAATAAATATAAATATATATATATATATATATATATATTGTGCTGATAGGTATTATATTATGTTCAAAAGTATAATGGTTAGTTATTTGATTTGAATTAGAAAAAAAAACATTAGAATCACAGTACTTGACTACCTTGGCCTGATACACCTGACATCACAACAAATGATTGGAATTAGAATTGGTTTCCCTTCTCAAACTACAACGACCACAACATGAAAGTATAATAAAACTTTGATCTAATCTTGCCCGATGATTTGAATCATGTTCATGTATTATATTGCTTTTCTTTACCCGACCATGAAATAACAAGCGTCGTGCTCTGTTCTCTAATGTCGCCACTTGAGATCTGTTTGACAGATTAGAATATCGTCTTGTCTTTACTTAATTTTAATCTCGAGACGGCACAAAAGCATTCTTCCAAACTGGAAGAATTACGTGATTTTGTTCTTACCTATTTACTCTTGTAAAGATTCGGTAGCGAAGTGCCTGGTGAATTATTACATGTGAACATGGCGTGGTTAGTGAATTATTACATGAGAACATGACGTGCTTAGTGAATTATTACATGAGAACATTACGTGGGTAGTGAATTATTACATGATAACATGACGTTCCTAGTGAATTATTACATGAGAACATGACGTGCTAGTGAATTATTACATGAGAACATGACGTTCCTAGTGAATTATTACATGAGAACATGACGTGCTAGTGAATTATTACATGAGAACATGACGTGCTTAGTGAATTATTACATGCGAACATGACGTGCTTAGTGAATTATTACATTAGAACATGACGTGCCTAGTGAATTATTACATTAGAACATGACGTGCCTAGTGAATTATTATATGAGAACATGACATGCCTAGTGAATTATTACATGAGAACATGACGTGCTTAGTTAATTATTACATGAGAACATGACGTGCTTAGTGAATTATTACATGAGAACATTACGTGCTTAGTGAATTATTACATGATAATATGACGTGCTTAGTGAATTATTACATGAGAACATGACGTGCTTTGTGAATTATTACATGAGAACATGACGTGCTTAGTGAATTATTACATGAGAACATGACGTGCTTAGTGAATTACTACATGAGAACATTACGTGCTTAGTTAATTATTACAGAGAACATGACCTGCTTAGTGAATTATTACATGAGAACATGACGTGCTTAGTTAATTATTACATGAGAACATGACGTGCTTAGTGAATTATTACATGAGAACATGACGTGATTAGTGAATTATTACATGAGAACATGACGTGCTTAGTGAATTATTACATGAGAACATGACGTGATTAGTGAATTATTACATGAGAACATGACGCAGGTTTCATTCCACTAATCGACTGGTCTCCAAGTTCACCTGGCCTTAAATGGATCTTCTTCTTCATACCATAACGCCTAGAGTCTTGGGGCACCTCTAGCAGACTTAGTCTTGGGGCACCACTAACAGACTTAGTCTCGGGGCACCACTAACAGACTTAGTCTTGGTGCTCTACTAGCAGACTTAGTCTTGGTGCTCTACTAGCAGACTTAGTCTTGGTGCTCTACTAGCAGACTTAGTCTTGGGGCACCACTAGCAGACTTAGTCTCGGGGCACCACTAACAGACTTAATCTTGGTGCTCTACTAGCAGACTTAGTCTTGGTGCTCTATTAGCAGACTTAGTCTTGGGGCACCACTAGCAGACTTAGTCTTGGGGCACCACTAGCAGACTTAGTCTTGGGGCACCACTAGCAGACTTAGTCTTGGGGCACCTCTAGCAGACTTAGTCTTGGGACACCACTAACAGACTTAGTCTTGGGGCACCACTAACAGACTTAGTCTTGGGGCACCACTAACAGACTTAGTCTTGGGGCACCACTAGCAGACTTAGTCTGGTGGCACCACTAGCAGACTTAGTCTTGGGGCTCCACTAGCAGAGATAGTCTTGAGGCACCACTAGAAGACTTATTCTTGGGGCACCTCTAGCAGACTTAGTCTTGTGGCACCCCTAGCAGACTTAGTCAACCTTCACCATTTCTGTTCAGTCACTATTTGACAAGGTCGAGATCTCTCCATTCTTTTATGTTATCTTCTTATCTCTTTCTCGTCCTATTCTCCTTGCTCCTTTCAGAATGGTCTATGGTAGGCCGGACGATCCACGGCCCAAACATTTCATTTTAGATTTCTCAACTATAGTCATAAGCTAAACATGTACTTCGATTGCATGTTGTATCCTTTTTCAAACATTTTTCGTTTGTGATACTATCTAAATTAGTGATTTCCTCAACATTACAAAACATTTCATCTCCATAGTTTGTATTTTCTTCGGTAGTTCTTCTATAGGGTTCCATGTTTCACAGCGTATAGACAAATTCACATTGCAAGGGTCTACATCATCCCGCATTTTAAAGCCAATAATGATGTTCTTATCTATCCAAGGAAGCTTTAGATCTTCCAAGAGCTGCTGTAGCTCACGTTAGCCGTTTGTGTCTAACGGGATAATATAGCCTATTGGGCCGAATCCTCTTCAGGGCTGCAGTGACTGTAATAGTCGAAGATCTCAGTCATTTTCTCTACAGTTGAGATCCTCTATCTGCCATTATGGTTATGGTTATGGAGGGCCCCGGTATCAGTGCAAACGAATTAAAATCCATAATTGCTCAACCGCCCGTGCCAGTGGGACCATCCGAATTAATATCTCATCTCCAAAACAAAGAAAGGTAGCTGCAATCCCCATCATAGAAATCTCAGCACACGCCAAAAGACATAAGGCAAAACCGTACTGAAAGTTAACACATCCATCTGTTCCCCGTCATACGATATCATCATTCATCGTAAGGAATAGGAATATCGAAATACGATCAAAACGGATGAAACGCACAGCGCATAGTGTGTACAGAGCACTTAACTCATTAGCTCCGGCAGCAAGCCCGTATCTGCCATTACGGAGTGGGGATCATAATCAGCACTACTTAAATGGACACCAGATTTTATATTCTTGAAAGAAAGACGGTCCGACATGGCGTTGACGACATTGACAAAATATACCACTGGCTAAAAAAAAAAAAAAAAAAAAAACAATAGCGCACTAACACCATAATACTTTTCTCCACAATAGATATGTGAGTAGGTTTTAATTTTATTTCTATTCCTATAGCGGATGTGTGTAACACAGTCGTGGGTGTTTATGTGTGGTGTGTGTTCATGAATACACAGAAACGGTTCTGTGTTAGCAAGGTGTAGTGTTTTACCTGGACCATCATCACTGGTCGCGGACTTGCTGTTCAACATTTATTACGTATAAAAGTCAAAGGTGTGCAGGACACTTCGAGGCAAACTTTTCACGCCCTTCTGTTCATAAACTCTGATCTAAAAAGAATGCAGAAGATATAATATAAAGATCTTTATTGTGTTCAGTTAAACTGTTGTTTTGCTTGGACTTTTACGGATACTTTACATTTTAGAACTTATTATAATTTCAATATTTCATTGGGAAAAAAACAACTTTTCATGATTGTTTTTGTGCTACGAATATGATTGCTTGGTTCGAACAATGTTCATCAGTGTTTAGACATCTTCCCCGATATCACGGGAAGCTCTCAAGGACAGAGCACAGTCTCCTTGGCATCTGCAAAAGTTTCAAGGTAATTTAAGAAAATTGATTAATTACTATAAAAACTCACACTCAAACACCTCGTGGAGATCACTAAGGACAAGCGGCCTTTATTCTCCGGTCCTATATATTCCACCGGCAGTCCCCAGTATTTGCTCATGTCTTAAAGATAGGGATTTAGAGATAGATTTTTTCAATTACTGTAAAGTAGCGCTCTTAAACTGCGGTCAGCGAAGCTCAAGGCGCCCTCACAATAGGCCCACGACAGCGAAACATGGAACAATCACGGCCATAAAGTTCCATTTTTATATATTTGTTACATTTAAATGTGAGTGCTAGTTGCAGAATATTGTCTTTTCAGTTTTCATTTGTTATAGGTTCTTTTGCGTGCCCAATTTGAACACACGAAACGTGATCTTTTTATTTCCACCATTTAGGGTTTGTAAACATAGGGCAGTGGATGGAAAACTGATTGCTTCAAATGTGGTTCGAACCGAGAACACTTCTGGTTGTGAGGCGAGCACATTTCAACAAAACTCCGACGATAATTTCTTTCGTTCATAGTTACAAGTCTCCATTAATATAAAACTTTAGCAGCACACACCATAGTACCCAGGTAGTCGCGATAGCTCAGTAGTTAGTGAACTGGACTACAAAGGACGAGAAGTTGAGTTCGATTCTGATCGACGGCTTACACCTTCACCCAGCCTTAAATGGGTACCGGACTTTTTCTGGGAAAGTAAAACGGCCCGGGCGTAATACCGACCACATTACTCCAAAAATCAAGTGCTGAAAATATATACAAATTATGGTCACTAGCATCATAATCCCTATACGCCACTTGGCTTGACGGGGCCATTTACTTTTTTACTTACCTACTGTCCACATCCGCAAGCGAATTCTCATAAACAGGATGTTTTGCGGGCTCACCTACCTAATGTTATGTGCAGTGTGATGACAAGCAACATTTAGGATAGATTCAGCTTCGGTGACGACACGAAGGTAATATTTTGTTTTTTTAAACGTGAATTTATGTAATTAAAAATATATTATCAAACATCTCAAGGTCTTCTTAGATCCCAATGCTTCCAGGCTAGGGCCCAGTCAGCCTACCTGTTTGCGAGGTCATAAGACACTATGTGAGTAATATAAACATTTAGTTAATCGTGTTTGGATAACTAGATATCCATTTCTAATCTTAGAGAAAGCTCATCTTTTTTACTTTGTTATGGTCGAGTTGATGATTTTTCGTTAATATTTGTTGTACAATGAAGGTCCTCATTCAATAAGTCACTATTTTTACGATTTATGGTTCTTCCAGAGACAAGAAACAGTCTCAGATATAAGATCAGAAGTAAAGAAGTAAGAAAAATGCTTGGAATAATTCCCGTCATTAAATATTTAAGGAAATAAAAGATAAAATGATGTGGCCACATGATAAGGCAGAAGGACCAAAATACAACACCAGGAGCATTGAACAAACGCTACGAGAACGGCTGAACCAAAGATCGACCAAAGAGGTATACGGATTCATGTAATATTAGAAACACAAGAAAACATAACAGCAGGTGAGATCTAAAGAAGTGCAAAGGACAGTAAACTGTATCTCCCCACGATGCTGAAAGACAAATGAGGAAAAACAGAGATGGTACTGAAAGAGAAAACTGTCGGTAGCATACAAAATGTGCATTTCGGTGTGTTGTAGAACAAGACTCCTCCAATTTGCACTAACAGTGACTATAATGTGCAAGGTAACCCAATGCTGGCTAAAACTGTGGTTATGTCTGTGTCAATATACTTCAACAGGTTGTCACGGGTTTTATTCACTTTCGCCTTACATCCATATTTCACTTCACGACAATAAAAGCAAACTCTGGCATCATATGTTTGTAATTTAAGCTTCGGAGAGATAGTATTTTAGTCATGTTTATTTTATCATAACGAGGAACATGTTCGCTTGTTGGTGTTGGTTCCCCTACTTTTTTTTAGATCCGCTCATATACCTGGCGTTGCACATCTAATCTACCTTACCTGATTTCCACTTTTCTATGTTGCCTGGATGAATTACTGTCTAACCGCCTCATCATTCTTTGTTATGACGGTCTTACTGGTCCGATCAGATAAGTTGTTCTTATTTTTTTTACATAATTTAAGTTATTTTTTTTCCCTCTATTATTATATCTTTACTAATTTGGGCTTTTCTATGTTTACTACGGCCCAGCAAAGGGAACCGCGATAGCTCAGTGGTTAGTGAACTGGACTACATGGGACAAGATGTTGGGTTCGATCCTGATCGACGGCTTACCGGTTCCCCTAGTCTTAAATGGGTTTCGGACTTTTTTTCTGAGAAAGTAAAGCGGCACAGGCGTATTACCGACCACATTACACCAAAAATCATGTATCGAAGGTCCGTCAAAATTATGGCCACTAACACCATACTCCCTATACGCCACTTGGCGTGACTGGGCTCTTTACTTACTTTACGACCCAGCCGAAGGATAAAGATAATCTTAAGCCACAACTTCGGAGCCGCGATAGCTCAGTGGATAGTAAACTGGACTACAAAGGACAAGAGGTATGGTTCGATCCCAACCAACGGCTTCCGGGTTCACCCAGCCTTAAATGGGTACTGGATTTTTTTTCAGGTAAAGTAAAGCGGCATGGGCGTAATACCGACCACATTACCCCAAAAATCATGTGCCGAAGGTCTGTAAAATGTATGGTCACTAACACCATATTCCTTTTAAACGCCACTTGGCGTGACGGGAGTACTTTACTTTTACTTTACAACGTCGGGGCTCATTTATCGGCATAAAGCTGAGACCATGCAACTTTGTTAAAATGTAAACAAAAAAACATAATCCATATTTCATTGAAGGAAGTGACGATGCTAAAATCAAAGGACAGAAGACGCAGGAGAAAGGAGATGAGGCCAGACACCACTAATGCATCTTGTTCATTATGCAGCTGTCTATCCAATATCGACAGACACAGTCACGTGATAAACTGTTAACTAAAACAGCACCCACCAACATAAGACACATATGTATATTACCAAACATGACATTGACAAAGCATTACATATATTAATCACCAATTTATTTCATTAGTTAAAAAAAGTAAAGTACACCCGTCACGCCAAGTGGCGTATAGGGGAATATGGTGTTAGTGACTATAAATTTTACAAACCTTCGGCACATGATTTTTGGGGTAATGTGGTCAGTATTACGCTCGTGCCGCTTTACTTACCCAGAAAAAAATCCGGTACGAATTAAAGGCTGGGTGAAACGGAGCCGTCGGTTGGGATCGAACCCTACCTCTTGTCCTTTGTAGTCCAGTTCACAAACCACTGAGCTATCGCGGCTCCTAATTATTTCATTAGACTACATATAATCGTCTATTTTAAGTAAAAACAATATTTCTGAAATATAATAGTGACAGTTGTGATGCAATTATAAACAAGCAAATACAATAGCAATCAACATTTACGATATAAATAACCAATGGTATTTAAACCATCATTTATAAATAGTTAACTGGAATACAAATTAATATGTGAGGTATAAAGAGCCAACTGTGATGTAAATCCGTGGCTTGAATATACACATCAAACTGGTAGTCATATAAATTTGTATTTGTAATAAGATCATTCACATATGTAAATGAACAGCTGAGATATAATTATTCACGTGTGTGACTTGATTTGACGTAATGCCACGAGTTGATGCGGACTCGGTTTCCTTTGACTCAATCATGTGGCGGGTCGTAATGGCTTTCTTGACATTCCCGGCTCTTACTGGAGAAGTTGGAGTTCGTCCATCCCAGGTTATGCTGGGAAACTACTAATCCAGCCCAGATGTACTGCAATACTGGGTCTTCTATATCAGCAACAGCCATCCCTACAGAGAACACAGCGATCCTAGCTTCTGCTAGCCAGTCTGTTTTGATGCACTGTTACCGGGGGAGACCACGAGGAGGTAGAACTGCTAGGTCTTGGTCAGCTGATGGTGCACCAACCCTGCTATTGCAACCACAGGTTGCAGGGGCTTCTACTCCCCTTCATGTGTGCGACAACTTACAATCGTGCTATTTATATTTGTTTGTGATAGAAATAAACAGGAGTGGGAGATAATTTTGCGATGTTACAGCTGTGCTATAAACATTTCCAACTGATATAAATGTTACAGCTGTGCTATAAAAATTTCCAAGTGATATAAATATACAGCTGTGCTACAAACATTTCCAAGTGATATAAATATACAGCTGTGCTACAAACATTTCCAAGTGATATAAATATACAGCTGTGCTACAAACATTTCCAAGTGATATAAATATACAGCTGTGCTACAAACATTTCCAAGTGATATAAATATACAGCTGTGCTACAAACATTTCCAAGTGATATAAATATACAGCTGTGCTACAAACATTTCCATCTGTATAAATATACAGTTGTGCTATGAACAATCGCTCTAGCTACAAAACTAAAGCGGTTGCTTAATAAACATTATTTTTCAGCATACGCTACGGATGTGACATATATTCACGTCATAATCTTTATACAGTTATAAACGGTGACTTGAGTAACAACGCACAGTTTTATAATAATCTATTGTTTGTGATACAATCTACAGCCTAGTGTCAACTTTTAAATGGGGAATACTTCAAGGTCTGTGAACAAGCTTTGAGTTCTGACACGTAAACAGTTCGGTCATTGTTTAGAGTTGAACATGTAAGTAATTGGCAACAATGTGGCCTGTTTATTCGTGTTCTCTTTCCACTTGCAGGTCGATATGAAGTAGAGTGTTCGTAATAACGATAGGAAATTCGCAACAGGTCAGTGGTTAGTGAACTGAGCTATTAAGAGCAAGAGGTTTTGTTCGATCCTGGTCGATGGCTTCCAGGTTCACCAAGCCCTGAATGGTTACTGTATTTTTTTAATGGAAAGAAAAGCGGTTGGCGTAATGCTGACCACATTATCTCGAAAATAAAGTAGCGTGGGTCTGAACAAAAATATGGGCACAGACCACTATATGCCCTATGTGCCGAGGCAGAGCTCTTCTCTTGTTTCTTGATAGCGTTCATTGGTTCGCCTCGCATGTGGTGATTTTTGCGACGGCAGATACTTTACTGTCCCCTTGCCGAGGTTGAGAGGCTCGCCAAGGACAGGGATGTATGGGGAGGTATAATGCGGGTCTTGTGCAAGGTCTGACACTTTACATCAAAAATTATAGGACACGAAGAATCTAAAAATTCTGCCCTATATGCTGTCTTCGATCTGAAAGGACACTAGACAGACATACAAACTGACAGTTCGATAGATAGATGGATAGACGGACGGATAGAGAGGGTGTTAGATGAATGGATAGATGGATGGACGGACGGATAGAGAGGGTGTTAGATGAATGGATGGATGGATGGGTTTGGATTATTTTGTTGTCTCTGAATATAGCACAGGAGTAATCCCACTTTAAAAAAAAGTAAAGTACCCCCGTCACGCCAAGTGGCGTATAGGGAATATGGTGTTAGTGACCATACATATTACAGACCTTTAGCACATGATTTTTAGGGTAATGTGGTCGGTATTACACCCGTGCCGCTTTACTTTCCCAGAAAAAAATCAGGTACCCATTAAAGGCTGAGTGAATCGGAAGCCATCGGTTGGGATCGAACCCTACCTCTTGGTTCACTAACCACTGAGCTATCGCGGCTCCCAAATCCTACTGTGTTCATAGTTTATTCATAGGTTACTAAGTGTCCAAATGTGACAGTAAGTAATCTTCGGAAACATCACATTTCTGTTGTTGTGCTCTTGTGCCTCTATTTTGCTTTTCATGTCCGTTTTTTGGTACTCGTTCACAATGTTGATAGAAATACTTTGTTGAATATTGCTAATTTTGTCTTCATATTCCGATTTTGATGTCACAACGCTTCTGAAATATTTCTACACTTTTACTTGCTTCAGTTCTTTCTTCTCAGTTGTAATCATTGTATCATTTGAGCCTTTGATAATTTGACAGATTATGTCAGTAGAAGTCATTCGTCAGAGACATAATTGTTAAGTATTCACATCCTAACAGTGACGAATTTCCTATTTCCGACCTGCACAGTTTTGACATTCACCTAATCTCTGAAAATTGGTACGAGAGGTGTGGTACTGACCTACAACACCTACAAGAAATTAATTTTAAAAATTATGAACGCTGACATCATAATTCACCATAAACCACGAGACGTGACGTGTAAACATCGTGTCGTTCTCGTTCTGAGAGACCTGGGCTATCATAAATCTCTGCATGCTAATGACCTTACATTTATTATCCATTAGCTTTGTCACTAGACTTTTTTTTTTCCTCTGTCATAAATGTCAGACTGTCGAGGATGTACGTTCTGTCGTCCTCTTCATTTTATTGCAAACATTTTTCACGTAGTCACAATTTTTCCCCATCTCGTCTCTGTATAATATTTGTTTAAATGTTGTTTGTGGTCTCCGACCAATTACGCCTATTCGTCTTCTGCCCTTAATAGATCGCTATATTAGCGCAGTTGAAATGTATCGTAGTTTTATGGCAAGCAGCGACACCTGCTCTTTTCGAACTATCACATCCATCTCCAGCATTTAACTTGCTGGGTAAAAAGTTGTTTTCTCTCTTGGATACCTTCTTGCATTATGAGTCTGATGAGTCATCTCCACGGAGAAGTGAGCTATGATCTAATTAGGTCTGCTTCGGCGCAAATAATCAACGTCTATACCAAGAAACATCTTATACAGAGTATATTCATTCCCACTGTGTGCTACCACTGTCAAACATGGTCACTTACAACTAAGCATAACAGAAAGGTTGTGACCGCAGAGAAGAGATGTTTGAAAAAAAGAGCTTGGAGGACCAGAAGAGACAGAATCAGATAAAATAGTGTTAGAGACAGAATCAGATAAAATAATGTAAGAGGCAGAATAGACACTGAACCAATGAAAAGCCACAAACGGAAACAATAAATGAACTGATTTGTCCATCTATTTAGAATGCCGCAAGATATGCTTAATCTACAAAACATATATTATAAGAGTAGAAGGGAGAGGAGCAAAAGGCAGACCCAGAGTAAGAGAGACATGCAACATGAAAGAAACGCTACGAAGTCATTTCAATCTGCCAAAGAGAAAGTGAAGAAGAATAGAAGAAGAAAAAAAACACGTTAAATGCGCTATTTGAACTGTCTTCTTCTTCTTCTTCTATCCTTCCTCTGCTGCCGTTGGCGTCGAGGGGAGAAACAATCTGCGATTCTTTGCTCTTCTGTTGGCCTCTTCTGATGTTATTCCTCCTAGTGACTCTAGTATTCCCTTTATCCATCTCTTTCTCGGTCTTCCTCTTTCTTAATCTGGCGTTTTCATAGCGTTTGTTTATGGCTCTTTGATTCATTGTTAGTTCTTTTTGTCTTGTTATGTGGCCGAACCAATTTATCTGTTGTTTCTTTATGTATTCGATGGCTGGTTCAATTTCGAGTTTCTTCCTCAAGTCAGTGTTTCTTACTCTATCCCTTAAGCTGTTTCATGTCATTCTTCTGACATATTTCATTTCGGTGGTCGTTATTTATCTTTTTTATTGTTCTAGAGTCCAGCGTCCAATTCTGGCACTGATAGCACAGCGTTGGTAGAAAAATTGATTTGTATATTGCCCTTTTTGCTTCCGTAGTTATTGCTTTGTTGTTCAACAGTGTTGATACTTGGCCTATAACTTGGCATGCTTTGTTACACCTTATATCTATCGCTGTCTCTTGGTTATTGTCTTGTGTTAACGTGCTACCCAGATATTTAAAATTGTCAACTTGCTTCAAAGACGTATTATCTATTATGATGTTTAGTTTTTCTTTCTTTCTCGCTATTGCAATTTCTTCGGTTTTACTTATGTTGATCTTCATGTTGTATTGTTTACAAGTGTTGTTTAGCCTGTTGATATGTTCTTGTAGGTCCTCAGTTGTTTCATGTATCAGAACTTGGTCGTCTGCAAATATTTGAACTATTAACGCCAAAAATGACCTCAAAGTGTGGCTTCACAGCAAGATGAAGCGCAAGATCATAATGGGACTGGCACGAGTCTAATGTAGTACTGACCATAAATCATGAAATATGTCTTTTATTTTATGTCAATGCTTTACGTTCTCATCTAACTATATTTAAAGGGCTTCAAATGAATATGAAGTGATGTCATTTCCTCCGTCCGCGGCAGATGACTATGTCTCAAAGGTTGTGGTCGAAAATGGAGAAGCAGAAAATGAAAGTAAAAAGGAAGAGGATAAAATGAAGGAAACAATTGAACTGCGGCGAGAGCTAGGATTGGTAGGCGGAATTTCATTCATTGTTGGATGTATAGTTGGTAAGTGTGTCAGTAAATTGTACTTATTGTTGGATGTAAAGTTGGTGAGTGTGTCAGTAAATTGTATTCATTGTTGGATGTATAGTTGGTAAGTGTGTCAGTAAATTGTATTCATTGTTGGATGTATAGTTGGTAAGTGTGTCAGTAAATTGTATTCAATGTTGGATGTATAGTTGGTAAGTGTTTCAGTAAAACACATTTATTGTTGGATGTAAAGTTGGTAAGTGTGTCAGTAAATTGTATTCATTGTTGGATTATAGTTGGTAAGTGTGTCAGTAAAACACATTCATTGTTGGATGTATAGTTGGTAAGTGTGTCAGTAAATTGTATTCATTGTTAAATGTAAAGTTGGTAAGTGTGTTAGTAAATTGTATTCATTGTTGGATGTATAGTTGATAAGTGTGTCAGCAAAACACATTCATTGTTGGATGTATGGTTGGTAAGTGTCAGTAAATTGTATTCATTGTTGGGTGTATGGTTGGTAAGTGTGTCAGTAGATTGTATTCATTGTTGGGTGTATGGTTGGTAAGTGTGTCAGTAGATTGTATTCATTGTTGGGTGTAAAGTTGGTAAGTGTGTCAGTAAATCTTATTCATTGTTTGATGTATAGTTGGTAAGTGTGTCAGTAAATCTTATTCATTGTTTGATGTATAGTTGGTAAGTGTGTCAGTAAATCTTATTCATTGTTGGATGTATAGTTAGTAAGTGTGTCAGTAAATCTCATTCATTGTTGGATGTATAGTTAGTAAGTTTGTCAGTAAATCTCACTCATTGTTGGATGTATAGTTAGTAAGTGTGTCAGTAAATCTTATTCATTGTTGGATGTATAGTTAGTAAGTTTGTCAGTAAATCTCACTCATTGTTGGATGTATAGTTAGTAAGTGTGTCAGTAAATCTTATTCATTGTTGGATGTATAGTTAGTAAGTGTGTCAGTAAATCTTATTCATTGTTGGATGTATAGTTAGTAAGTGTGTCAGTTATTCTTATTCATTGCTGGATGTATAGTTGGTAAGTGTGTCAGTAAATTGTACTTATTGTTGGATGTAAAGTTGGTGAGTGTGTCAGTAAATCTTATTCATTGTTGGATGTATAGTTAGTAAGTGTGTCAGTAAATCTCATTCATTGTTGGATGTATAGTTAGTAAGTTTGTCAGTAAATCTCACTCATTGTTGGATGTATAGTTAGTAAGTGTGTCAGTAAATCTTATTCATTGTTGGATGTATAGTTAGTAAGTGTGTCAGTAAATCTTATTCATTGTTGGATGTATAGTTAGTAAGTGTGTCAGTTATTCTTATTCATTGCTGGATGTATAGTTGGTAAGTGTGTCAGTAAATTGTACTTATTGTTGGATGTAAAGTTGGTGAGTGTGTCAGTAAATTGTATTCATTGTTGGATGTATAGTTGGTAAGTGTGTCAGTAAAATGTATTCATTGTTGGATGTATAGTTGGTAAGTGTGTCAGTAAATTGTATTCAATGTTGGATGTATAGTTGGTAAGTGTTTCAGTAAAACACATTTATTGTTGGATGTAAAGTTGGTAAGTGTGTCAGTAAATTGTATTCATTGTTGGATTATAGTTGGTAAGTGTGTCAGTAAAACACATTCATTGTTGGATGTATAGTTGGTAAGTGTGTCAGTAAATTGTATTCATTGTTAAATGTAAAGTTGGTAAGTGTGTCAGTAAATTGTATTCATTGTTGGATGTATAGTTGATAAGTGTGTCAGCAAAACACATTCATTGTTGGATGTATGGTTGGTAAGTGTCAGTAAATTGTATTCATTGTTGGGTGTATGGTTGGTAAGTGTGTCAGTAGATTGTATTCATTGTTGGGTGTATGGTTGGTAAGTGTGTCAGTAGATTGTATTCATTGTTGGGTGTAAAGTTGGTAAGTGTGTCAGTAAATCTTATTCATTGTTTGATGTATAGTTGGTAAGTGTGTCAGTAAATCTTATTCATTGTTTGATGTATAGTTGGTAAGTGTGTCAGTAAATCTTATTCATTGTTGGATGTATAGTTAGTAAGTGTGTCAGTAAATCTCATTCATTGTTGGATGTATAGTTAGTAAGTTTGTCAGTAAATCTCACTCATTGTTGGATGTATAGTTAGTAAGTGTGTCAGTAAATCTTATTCATTGTTGGATGTATAGTTAGTAAGTGTGTCAGTAAATCTTATTCATTGTTGGATGTATAGTTAGTAAGTGTGTCAGTTATTCTTATTCATTGCTGGATGTAAAGTTAGTAAGTGTGTCAGTAAAACACATTCATTGTTGGATGTATAGTTGGTAAGTGTGTCAGTAAATCTTATTCATTGTTGGATGTATAGTTAGTAAGTGTGTCAGTAAATCTCATTCATTGTTGGATGTATAGTTAGTAAGTTTGTCAGTAAATCTCACTCATTGTTGGATGTATAGTTAGTAAGTGTGTCAGTAAATCTTATTCATTGTTGGATGTATAGTTAGTAAGTGTGTCAGTAAATCTTATTCATTGTTGGATGTATAGTTAGTAAGTGTGTCAGTTATTCTTATTCATTGCTGGATGTATAGTTAGTAAGTGTGTCAGTAAAACACATTCATTGTTGGATGTATAGTTGGTAAGTGTGTCAGTAAAACCCATTCATTGTTGAATGTATAGTTGGTATGTGTGTCAGTAAATCTCATAAATAATATAAACCTAATATTTCCTGAATAAACGGGCATGTACGGCAATGATATGTAATGTCATTAGTTGGTTTGGCTACAAAAAATGGCTACTGGTCAAGCTGAACAAAAACATAAGAAAGTTGGGGATCAAATACTGTCACATATTGAAAATCTGGTACTCTTTACTTAATTCTCGTGCAAACGCTATATATTTAAAATCTATTTTAATGGAAAGTGGAAATCAATCGTTAACTGTTGGATGTATATATTGTAAGTATGTCAGGAACTATCGTTAACTGTTGGATGTACAGTTTGTAAGTATGTCAGGAACTATTGTTAACTGTTGGATGTATAGTTTGTAAGTATGTCAGGAACAATCGTTAACTGTTGGATGTATAGTTTGTAAGTATGTCAGGAACTACCGTTAAATGTTGGACGTATAGATTGTAAGTATGTCAGGAACTATCGTTAACTGTTGGATGTATAGTTTGTAAGTATGTCAGGAACTATCGTTAACTGTTGGATGCATAGATTGTAAGTATGTCAGGAACTATCGTTAACTGTTGAATGTATAGATTGTAAGTATGTCAGGAACTATCGTTAACTGTTGGATGTATAGTTTGTAAGTATGTCAGGAACTATCGTTAACTGTTGGATGTATAGTTTGTAAGTATGTAAGGAACTATCGTTAACTGTTGGATGCATATATTGTAAGTATGCCAGGAACAATTGTTAAATGTTGGATGTATAGATTGTAAGTATATCAGGAACTATCGTTAACTGTTGGATGCATAGATTGTAAGTATGCCAGGAACAATTGTTAACTGTTGGATGTACAGTTTGTAAGTATGTCAGGAACTATCGTTAATTGCTCGATGTATAGATTGTAAATGTGTCAGTAAATATCACGTGTCGTGTATCCTGGTTATATTTGTACAAACATTATCAATCTAAAATTGGCTTTAAATAAAAATTCTAACCAGAAGCAACTGAAGTTATTTCACTGAAGTTACTGAAGTTATTTCACTGAAGTTACTGAAGTTATTTCACTGAAGTTACTGAAGTTATTTCCCTGAAGTTACTGAAGTTATTTCACTGAAGTTACTGAAGTTAGTTAGAGAATTGGAACCTCTGATGAATGTGATTGCGGCACAGTTATAATTGCGAGTTTGCTACAGAGCTGTCCAACATCTGATGAATAGAGAGGCTCTTGGCTTTTTATGGGGTGTACTCATCACCAGTATCATACCAGGACAAGGTGTATGGAGATGTCACCAGCCTTGAGTTGACCACTGCGTTCTTTAAATTTGTACAGATTGAAGTCTAAAGGTAAAGTACGAGACTTGAATCGGCGTCTTAACACGTGAGTTTTCACCCATATGGGAGCCCCGATAGCTCAGTGGTTAGTGAACTGGACTACAAAGGACAAGAGGTAGGGTTCGATCCTAACCGACGGCTTCCGGGTTCACCTAGCCTTTAATGGGTATCGGATTTTTTTCTGGGAAAGTGAAGCGGCACGGGCGTAATACCGACCACATTACCCTAAAAATCATGTGCGAAGGTCTGTCAAATTTATGGTCACTAACACCATATTCCCTATACGCCACTTGGCGTGACGGGGGTACTTTACTTTTACTTTTTCTTTCACCCATATGTGCTCGGTCGCCCATGTAGTAGTGATCGGAGACTTCTGGTTAGTGTCGCTTCAAACATCGAAACTCACGATACGATGCGGCATTCCTCACCTTCCCAGAGTTCTGCCCTGAAACTCATTTCTGCCAGAGGCTGGGTCGACCGTGGGAGTATTTATCTTCCAACCACATGTACAACTCACACTGCTTCTTGCGAGAATCGAACACGGATTGTCCGATTGTCGGTACCAAGTCGCGTGGTTTTCCCAACTAGGTTACCGAGGCACCCATAAGTCTAAAGATGAAGAAGACGAAGCAGAAGAAAATACGAAGAATAGAATGCTGTGGTTTTTGTTCAGTAGCTTGTCAGTGGTTTCCTAGTTTGTCTTGTTTCTGCAGGTGTGAAAACGTTTTCTTTATTAGATCATTTTAAGTTTGCTTCCTATTTGGCCAGGTTCTGTTGAACCACACGTTAAGTCATATAGATTACATTATTTCGGAATTGCCATCCAAACTTACTAGTGACAAGTACACTGCACAAGGCTGCTCCTGTGAGAACCACAGGACCCACATTGGCTGTGAGAGCGACTAGCACTAAGGATATCTACCCAGACAGTTATAACGGTTACGAAGTGACACTGTTATATAGTAATAAGCGTATAATAAACGTAGTGTCTAGCCGTAGTGTCTGCCTCAAGAACTTCTGAATATACTAAATACTTGATGATTTGCTTACCGTGTAATTGTAGGATTTATCGCATGGTTATCATGTGTCTGCTTCTTTGTCTTCATTAAACTCTAACGCCAGATATCCTGATATTTTGTACTTGTTTTTGTACATTTTCTACTGTCGCCACACAATCACTTTAAATACAATTTCTTTATGTCTTCTTCTTCTTCTTTCCTTTCTCATTTGCCTTTCAGCGTTGAGGGGAGATATAACTTGCAGTCTTTTCTCTTCTGTTCGCCTCTGCTGCCGTTATGTTTCTCAGTGCTTCTAATATTCCATCCATCTGTTTCGTGGTCGACCATTGGGTCTGGTATTCTCACAACCTTTGTTGAAGGCTCGTTGTGTTGTGTTTTGATCTTTCTTCCTTGTCATGTGGCCGAACCATTTTATCTGTTGTTTCTTTATATATTCTATGGTGGGGTATATTCCTAGTTTTGTCTCAGTTCTTAATTTCTGATCTTATCTCTCAGACTGTTTTCTTTACGTTATTTACTGAAATATAAAGGTGTTTTTCGAATCTATCTAATTTATCTAATTAGAGTATATAATACATGTTCTGTTTTCTTTCTTTTCTATCTTTCTTTCTTTATCCACACCCACCCTTTGAAGAAAATTATGAAAAATTATTCTAATTTGTTCTGAGTTATCTAATATATGTTCTTTTTTTTTCTTTTTTTTATTTTTTCTCACTTTTTCTTTCTGAATTTCTTTCATACTTTTTCTTTCTTTATTTTTTATTACTTTTTCTTTCTGAATTTCTTTCATACTTTTTCTTTCTTTATTTCTTCCTCCCTATCAGCCCTTTGAAGTAGGTTAAACAGTCATGGATCCGCCATGTTGTTGTTTAAAGCAAGTTCCTATATCTGTGTGTTTCACCAAGAAACAAGAAAGACAAAGACATGAATTTTGCTGACACAAACTAGATTGAGTATGTGAATAAATATATGTATCTTTCGTACACAAATTAATTAAACTAGGCATATGAAGGTTTCTGTTCACAATCATAGTCTGACTTACATAATCTCTTTTACATGAAACGACTAATTTAGAATTGCAAATGTGTTCCTTCATTAGAAGCTATTTTTTTTCATTATAATTTTTCTACAATAAATTAAAACACCGCCACTAGCAACGCTGTTATCTCTGTGTGAACTGACTAAGTTTGCATTAATTCATAAACAACGGGCACATTAAGGGCAGGTGGTCTCTTCCTACTTTCGGTTTTTTATAACTTGAAGTAAAATGCCCTTCAAATGAATGCAGTCATGCACATCCATCTCCTGTCTTCTTTTACCTCATCTTAATAATGTCTGGCTTGACCTATCTCTTAAGCTCGCGTGTTCAACCAAGCAAAGCATTGCCTTAATTACCAGGCACGAACATTGCATGTAGAGAGAACAGATGTATGTTTTACACACAGAACAGTGTCCTATATATCCACACAATGACGTATTAAATGTTTGCAATTTGTCGCTTTTTCTTGCATGTTATTTTTTCTTATGCATTTCACTTGCAAATATTGTTTGACAACTAGTACTATAAATAGGGGTTGTAAGAGAAAAAAGGAGGCTCAAATCTTCATAACTTCGTACCGATTGGCTGTCCTTGATATGTTTTACCCCAATGAAATAAGAGAGCAAAGTAAATACATATTATGCAATAATGTATATTGGACAAATAAGATATTCTCATACAGATGAATGCGACCTTCCACCGTCTAGGCTTGTTCTGCGCTTTACGTCATATTGGTGCTGTTCATGACCGTTGTTGGATTTGCTTGACGCAAGTTATTTACATGTTACTCATTATTGTGAAATGCTCCGTCAGCCGCAGTTTTATCTCTTTAGGGAATTTGCACTGTGTTTTGTTCGTCGTAGGCTGCATTCACTAGAGTAATCGAGAATCTAAAGGGCGCGACATTGCTGTGCGTGCGATATTGTTGTGTGTGTTACGTCATCGTAATGGCTCATCGTAAATCCCTAGACCGGCCCTACGTTAATCTTACGGTCTGTTGTTTGATGTGCGACGGGGATAATCTGACGACTAACTATGTGTTTATATGTTTGCAATTGGAGTCAACAGCATGTCCTAACATCATCAAGCGCCATACATTTTTTAAAATTATGACGATCATCATTTTCAGGAGGACGTGAATTTCCGGTATATGGTGGATAGGCGGCAGGAATCATTGAAGGCTATGCATGAAAAGTGTTCCATGTTGCAGTTTCCTCATATTCCAAGTCCATGGGGGACTGGTTTGTCTCGAGGCAAGACGCCGGTTTCGAGACAGAGAGGCTGTGGGTTCAAATCTCGGCTACACCGTTTGGGATTTTTATTTCTCTCCACCCCTGGTCTCAGCAGCGAGGCCCAGCTTGAAACGTCAGTTACTCATCGACGAAAAAAAACATGGGTACCTCCGAAATCGGAGTTATCTGCCTGTGCGGCGAGGGACCCCTGTGCACACGGCTACCAGGGAAAAATGGATTAACACGCAAAATTTAGTTCCTAGTCTCTAGGGACTTCGTCAGAGTTGAAAGCTGGCGAACGCAAGAACAATACCAACAATACAGTTGATGAGATAGATTACACGCTATGATTTCCTGAATAAACGGGAATGTAAGGCTATGATGTGTAATGTCAGGTGTTGGATTGGCTATCTTTAACTTGTTACGGATCATGTGGAAAGAAACATGAGAAATCTGGGGGTCAGCAGATACTGTAAGGTATTGAAACTCCTTTATCATCATCATCATCATTATCATCATCAAGAACCATGCCTACTGGAATACGAATCATGTCTCTCCACAGCTTTCGATTTCAACAGTTATTTATAATTTATGTTGTTGACCTTCATCCAAGTCAGTCTCTTAAGCTGTCTGGTATGTTTTCTCTTTGCATTCTACTATCTCTTCATCCCTCAATTTTCCCAGTTGTTACAATATATTCCAGCTGTTCCCTTCTCATTACATGGCCAAAAAAATGATGATTGTTTCTTCCTAATATTGGAAGTTAGCTCTCATTTTGCTTTGGCCTCTCTCAGAACGTTTTCTTTATTCTTCTTAGTCCTCTTTGGCATTCTCTACATTCTTCAGTAAAACTACATTTCTACAGCCTCCAGTCATTTTCTTGTCTGTTGCCCTATTGTCCATGATTCACTTCCATATGTTAAGACTGGCTCTACATAACATTTAAAATCTCTTTTTGGTAACTTCTTTGTATACTCATAGGTAATAATGTAACCGACTTATAAAAATAGCGTTACACAAGCTCATAAAGTAAAGTATTACACACAACCATCAAAGCATCCATTGTACAGATACACTCACATCCCTGAAGACAACAAACATTGCAATACATATTAGATATCATGCGCACTTTTCTGCATATATCAGTATCTTCCTCATATTTTGAAAAGCTTCTTTTTCCTTAGCTATTCTGCATCTCACCTCTGTTGTACATCTTCCATATGAGATTAACATTGTTCCCAGATATTTAAATTCATTTACCTGTTTTAAAATTGTTCCACTTGTCTTTATTGGGTACTGTGTGGATGTCCTTTTTTCTTTTTTGCTACCATTACTTCTGTATTTTCGCTATTAAGGCCGTGTCCTTTATTTTTGGCTTTCTTTCACTATAATGTCTAACATTTCTTGTACTCATTTTCACTCTTAGCGATTAAGATTATATTATCAGCATTAAAAAAAAAAGTTAGGAGCCGCGTCTGGCCATGTGGCTTTTAGGGAATATGGTGTTAGTGACCAAATTTTTATGTTATTTCTATTTTTAGACCTTCGGCACATGATTGCAGGGGTAATGTGGTCGGTATTACGCCAGTGTCGCTTTACTTTCCTACAAACGATCTTGGTACAACAATCGAGGAATGATTAAATTAGCGAACTGCAGATATTCATATTTCCCTGAACATTAAGGCTTGGAAGGAATAGGAGAGGTAGTGATATTATTAATTTTTGCTTGAACGATTTTAGTCAAGTCCCAACCCACAAGCTCTACCGATGATGTCCCGCCACGTTGTGTCTGTTTCTTGTATTCCTTATCAGATCTACTGTTTATCTCACGTTATGCCCTTATGGAGAACGGGTGGCCGAGTCGATAACTTCTAATGCTCCACACCAGAAGAACGCGAGTTCAAATCACTGTAGGGTCAAAGGTTTTTTTCTATCAAGGATAAGGTGAAACTCCGACTCTAACACCTCGTGGCCACTCTACTGGACAAACGACCTTTACTCCCCAATCCTAGAACCCAAGGGAGTCCCCAGTAATGGAAACATTCCTTCAATATAGTTTTCTTCTTGTCTTATTAGTTGTAAATGTAAGGTTTTGCTATTTTTACATTACAACTTATTTGTACAGACATGCAATACCATCAGGCCCAGCTAAGGTGAATCTAATATAGCTGCCGATTTAAAAATAACGCTAAATAACGACTTTAGAAATAATTAGAACTATGGATTCAACAGATAACTGTCACTAATTATTTAGTAATTCTGTTTTTGGGTTCATCATTCAGGTTCTGGAATTTTTGTTTCCCCGAAAGGAGTGCTGGATGGCACAGGTTCAGTCGCACTCAGCCTCATTGTCTGGGCCGGCTCTGGTATCATTTCTCTTATGGGTAAGTCATTGTAAATCTGTGTAACTGACAGGCGCTGGTGTTATCTCTCAACGGGTAGGTCATTGTAAATCTGTGTAACCGACAGGTGCTGATGTTATCTCTCAACGGGTAGGTCATTGTAAATCTGTGTAACCGACAGGTGCTGATGTTATCTCTCAACGGGTAGGTCATTGTAAATATGTGTAATCGACAGGCACTGATGGTATCTCTCTAACAGGTAAGTCATTGTTGGTGTTGTTGGTGTTGTTGTTGTTTTCGGTGTTGTTGGTGTTGTTGCTATTGGTGTTGTTGTTGATGTTGTTGTTGGTGTTATTATTGTTGTTGTTTGTGTTTCTAATGTTCTTGTTGTTGATTGTGTAGTTGTTGTTGTCGTTGTTTTGGTGTTGTTGTTGGTGTTGTTATTGTTGTTTGTGTTGTTGTTGCTGGTGGTGTTGTTGTTGGAGTTAATATTGTTGGTGTTGTTGTTGTTGGTGTTTTTTATGTTGTTGTTGTTGTTGTTGTTGGAGTTTTTTATGTTGTTGTTGTTGTTGTTGTTGTTGTTGGAGTTTTTTATGTTGTTGTTGGTGTTGGTGTAATTTTTTGTGTTGTTGTTAATGATGTTGTTGTTGGCGTTTTTTATGTTGTTGTTGTTGTTGTTGTTGTTGTAGTTTTTTATGTTGTTGTTGGTGTTGGTGTAATTTTTTGTGTTGTTGTTAATGATGTTGTTGTTGGCGTTTTTTATGTTGTTGTTGTTGTTGTTGTTGTTGGAGTTTTTTATGTTGTTGTTGGTGTTTGTGTAATTTTTTGTGTTGTTGTTAATGATGTTGTTGTTGGCGTTTTTTATGTTGTTGTTGTTGTTGTTGGAGTTTTTTATTTTGTTGTTGGTGTTGGTGTAATTTTTTGTGTTGTTGTTAATGATGTTGTTGTTGTGTTTTTTGATGTTGTTGTTGTTGTTGTTGGTGTTGTAGGTGATTAAACTGTTGTTGGTAGTGTTTTTGTTGTTAGTGTTGGTGGTGTTGTTGGCGTTTTTGTTGTTGTTGGTGTTGGAGGTTTTTTTGTTGTTGTTGGTGGTGGTGTTTTTGTTGCAGATTTTGTTATTGTTGGTTTTTGTTGTGTTGTTGTTGTGTATTGTTTTTTTGTTGGTTGTTTGTTGTGTTGTTGTTGTGGTGTTGTTGTTATTGTGTTGTTGTTATGTTTTTATTGGTGTTGTTTTTGTAGGATTTGTGTTGTTTTGTTTTTGTTGGTGTCGTTGTTGTAGGTGTTGTTGGTGTTGGTGTTGGTGTTGTAGGTGTTGTTGTTGTAGATGTTGTTGTATCTGTTGGTGTTGTTGTTGTTGTATGTTTTGTTGTTGGTGTGGTGGTGGTGTTGTAGGTTTTGTTGTTGTTGTTGGTATTGTTGGTGTAGGTGTTGCTTTTGTTGGTTTTGTTGTTGCCGGTGTTGTTGTTATTGTATGTGCTGTTTGTTGTAGGTGTTATTGTTAGTGTTGATGTTGTAGGTGTTGTTGTTGTTGTAGGTGTTGTTGTTGTAGGTGTTGTTGTTGTAGGTGTTGTTGTTGGTTCTGTCGTTGATGTAGGTGTTGTGTTGTATGTGTTGTTGTTGTAGGTGTTGTTGCTAGAATCATCACTGCCCGGAAGAATGCTTTGTTGGTCCGATCTCACCCTCGAGAATCTCGAGAATTGTCGAGAAGAATCTTGGCCCACGTGCACAAACTCCATATCACGGCCTGGGTTTCATTGAGTGGGTAGATTTCTGTCCACAATTTTTTTCCAGGCAGCGGCCGCATTTATGACTGCTCTTTTCTTTTTAACTGCCAAAAGTTGTTTAACGTGCGCGAGTGTACATGGAGCTCCTGTTTATTGCAGTAATCAAAGAGAGTTAGACAACGGATCTCACAACCGAAGTGATCAGAGGAGGGAGGGTAAAGCCATAGAAAATGGCACTGTAAATCTGTGTAACTGACAACCGCTAGCGTCATCTCTGTCTCCACCATGCTATTGTAAATCTGAATAACTCACTGGCGCTGATAGTGTATTCTTTAACATTGGTAAGCCAATGTAAACCTTCGTAAATTGAATTTACGTCTTTCTTTTTATTTCTTCTCCGTCGTCTTTCTCTTCTTCCTTCCACTGGTCACTGACGGACAAAGCAATAATTGACCATCATGAATATTGATGCTTTACATTGCAACAATAAAACCATTCCACCTTGCTAACACTTTTGGTTATTTCTTATTCAACCTGCTTTTTGTAGTATCTACTGCATCGGATTACGTGATGCTGCCCATCACAACGAAACTACAAATCTTCAGTTAAAATATTTCTACATGTAATCTCATTCCTGTTTCCACCTGCTATGGTTTCTTTATCATGCGCAGAATGCACTCCAGACCTCAAAGTTTCTTTTGTCGTTTTCCGAAAGGTCTAGTCATCGGAGCTCACTACCCAGAAAGGTCTAGTCATCGGAGCTCACTACCCAG
Source organism: Megaustenia siamemsis (assembly GCA_032433765.1). Lineage (NCBI taxonomy): Eukaryota > Metazoa > Mollusca > Gastropoda > Stylommatophora > Ariophantidae > Megaustenia > Megaustenia siamemsis. Next base: position 54,906,754 of record JAVIAB010000106.1, read on the forward strand.
AAGGTCTAGTCATCGGAGCTCACTACCCAGAGAGGTCTGGTCATCGGAGCTCACTACCCAGAGAGGTCTGGTCATCGGACTCACTACCCAGATTGGGCTAGACATCGGAGCTCACTACCCAGCGAGGGCCAGACATCGGAGCTCACTACCCAGAGATGGCTAGCGATCGGAGCTCACTACCCACAGAGGGCTTGACATCGGAGCTCACTACTCAGAGAGGGCTAGACATCACAGCTCACTACCCACAGAGGGCTAGACATCGGAGCTCACTACCCACAGAGGCTAGACATCGGAGCTCACTACCTAGAGAAGGCTAAACATCAGAGCTCACTACCCAGAGAGGGGTAGACATCGGAGCTCACTACCTATAGAGGGCTAGACATCGGAGCTCACTACCCACAGAGGGCTAGACATCGAAGCTCACTACCCACAGAGGGCTAGACATCGAAGCTCACTACCCAGAGATAGCTAGACATCAGAGCTCACTACCCAGAGAAGGCTAGACATCAGAGCTCACTACCCAGAGAAGGCTAGACATCGGAGCTCACTACCCAGAGAAGGCTAGACATCGGAGCTCACTACCCAGAGAGGGCTAGACATCGGAGCTCACTACCCAGAGAAGGCTAGACATCGGAGCTCACTACCCAGAGAGGATTGGGTGGGTAAAGCTATCAGGAAATCACGGAATCGAAATGAAAAATTCCCGCCGCTTGTGACGGAATTTGAAACCGGGATCTTTTTGTCCTTAGATCGACTTCTTACTGCCAATGCCCTTAATTGCTACTTTGATAATAAAGAATAAAACTGTGAATTCTCCAGAGAAAACATTACTTTGTGGATGACTTTACTGCGTATTCAGGATTTAATTAAATCTGAAACTAGCACAGAACTAAACAATGGAAGACAAAGCATAGTATCTGAAAGTGAAATCAAACAGATTTTAATCAACAATTTTCAAACAGATTTTAATCAACAATTTACTTGAATTAATATTACGTGTACTCTTTGCCACTTGTCACCACTTTAGCTTGAGAACCCTGAAATATTAATATTTCTACTTTCCTTCCCACAAGGTTTACTTACATGCATTTCTCTTACATGCACTTCTCTTATTTGTACTTTAACAGAAACATATATCTCTCATGCTGGAGTGCTATTTTTGAAGTCCAATTTATGGTAGTAAAACAATTTACCTGCTAACTTCTATTGGTGACATGCTTCACTAACGCCTCTAACGGCCGATGAGCACTGTAGGCTGATATCAAACGAGGTTTATTACCTTTCAGTATTGGTAGAAACTGCTCATTTGAATATTAACAGAAATGTTGACTTTCGTTTTGACCCACCTTCATTGACTGTCAGCATCGTAATTAAATGGAGTCGTTGAGGACAAGGTTATATCTCATGTAAGTTGTTTACCGTGCTAGTCATGAGGTATGTTGCCTATCTTGTTAGTCAAGAGGGATGTAGCCTATCTTGTTTGCCATGAGGTATGTTGCCTATCTTGTTAACCAAGAGGTATGTTGTCTATCTTGTTGGCCAAGAGGTATGTTGCCTATCTTGTTAGCCAAGAGGTATGTTGCCTATCTTGTTAGCCAAGAGGTATGTTGCCTATCTTGTAAGCCAAGAGAGATGTTGCCTATCTTATTAGCCAAGAGAGATGTTGCCTATCTTATTAGCCAAGAGAGGTGTTGCCTATCTTGATAGCCAAGAGGTATGTTGCCTATCTTGTTAGCCAAGAGGTATGTTGCCTATCTTGTTAGCCAAGAAGTATGTTGCCTATCTTGTTAGCCAAGAGGGATGTTGCCTATCTTGTTTGCCATGAGGTATGTTGCCTATCTTGTTAACCAAGAGGTATGTTGTCTATCTTGTTGGCCAAGAGGTATGTTGCCTATCTTTTTAGCCAAGAGGTATGTTGCCTATCTTGTTAGCTAAGAGGTATGTTGCCTATCTTGTTAGCCAAGAGGTATGTTGCCTATCTTGTAAGCCAAGAGAGATGTTGCCTATCTTATTAGCCAAGAGAGATGTTGCCTATCTTATTAGCCAAGAGAGATGTTGCCTATCTTGATAGCCAAGGGTATGTTGCCTATCTTGTTAGCCAAGAGGTATGTTGCCTATCTTGTTAGCCAAGAGGTATGTTGCCTATCTTGTTAGCCAAGAGGTATGTTGCCTATCTTGTTAGCCAAGAGGTATGTTGCCTATCTTGTTAGCCAAGAGGTATGTTACCTATCTTGGTAGCCAAGAGGTATGTTGCCTACCTTGTTAGCTAAGAGAAATGTTGCCTGTCTTGATAGCCAAGAGAGATGTTGCCTATCTTGTTAGCCAAGAGGTATGTTGCCTATCTTGTTAGCCAAGAGGTATGTTGCCTATCTTGTTAGCCAAGAGGTATGTTGCTTCTCTTGTTAGCCAAGAGGTATGTTGCCTATCTTGTTAGCCAAGAGAGATGTTGCTATCTTGTTAGCCAAGAGAAATGTTGCATATCTTGTTAGCCAAGAGAGATGTTGCCTATCTTGTTACCCAAAGAGAGATGTTGCCTATCTTGTTAGCCAAGAGGTATGTTGCCTATCGTTTTAGCCAAGAGGTATGTTGCCTTTCTTGTTAGCCAAGAGGTATGTTGCCTATCTTGTTAGCCAAGAGAAATGTTGCCTATCTTGTTAGCCAAGATAGATGTTGCCTATCTTGTTAGCCAAGAGGTATGTTGCCTATCTTGGTAGCCAAGAGGTATGTTGCCTACCTTGTTAGCTAAGAGAGATGTTGCCTGTCTTGATAGCCAAGAGAGATGTTGCCTATCTTGTTAGCCAAGAGGTATGTTGCCTATCTTGTTAGCCAAGAGGTATGTTGCCTATCTTGTTAGCCAAGAGGTATTTTACCTATCTTGTTAGCCAAGAGAGATGTTGCCTATTTTGTTATCTAAGAGGTATATTGCCTTTCTTGTTAGCCAAGAAGAATATTTCCTATCTTGTTAGCCAAGAAGATTATTTCCTATCTTGTTAGCCAGGAAGATTATTGTCTATCTTGTTAGCCAAGAGAATTATTTCCTATCTTGTTAGCCAGGAAGATTATTGTCTATCTTGTTAGCCAAAAAGAATGATGCCTAAATTCACGGCATTTACGAGAATAGTGGGAAGATGGTGAACCATTTTATAGTTCTACGCTGCGGGATTTGCTGGGAAGAAGATCGGAGCATTAATTGGCAGTTGTTTGATATACGGCACAATCCGGCTTCTAACCAACAAACCAGATAGCCAACCAACCAACTGTCGTGATTAACATGAATGTATTTCGTGAATCCATTGTCCTGATCTGTCTTTTCCATTTAATTATGAGTATTACAGTTTTCTATGGTAATGATGAGATGGAATTTCTCAGAAGAATGTTGAAAGTTTTAAGGACAGTTAAAAAGACCAATGAGGAAATTCTTAAAGAGACGAACACAAAAAGCCAGCTCATAAAAAAAAAACATCAGAAATAAACAATCAACATATTTCGGGCACATCATGAGAAGAGGAAAGTTGGAATACTTGGTTACAACTGGCAAAATAAAAGTAAAGAGAGATCACGGACGACAAAGAGAGAAAATATTAGATAGCTTGGTGTCATGGCATGGAAAACAGTCAACAACAGAACTGATATGATGCACTGTAGATAGAAGATTGTAGAAGGACATGATCGCCTACGTTAACCTTTATGACACATGATGAGGATGATGGCATTGATAGAGCCAAGTAGCGTTGTTATTAGAACATTCGCCTGTCAGTCTGAATGTTCGGTGTTAAAATGTCAACTGAGTTTAAACAAAAATTCCCGAGGAAGGGAACTGGCCACTCATGAAGCTGAGTTTTAGTACAATAAAACGTCACTAACAAGTCATCACCCAAAGGCTATTGTTATGTAATTAGCTTTACATTGACAATTCTATTTTAAGAAGATTGTGTTACATGTCAAATAGTGGTGGATGTTTTGTATGAAGCTCTGAAGTTTACCAACCGCTAGTTTGAAGCGTTAAAGTTCAAGTTCTTTCCTCTTTCCGGATGTTTCAGCAATTGTTCAGTAGCATAAACATGATATACAAAATACCCACATCACGTTACGTTATACACAAAATATGATCTCATAGATTAACTCTTTCAGAACCGAAGGTTTTTATCAGTTTAGCGGTAGAGATTTCAGAGACAAAATTGTTCATGGTTTTTAAATATCAATCTATATGTTTATATTTATGTAACACATAACATATTATAAATGAATTTTTGGATAAATGAACAAGGAATTAGATTTCACCAATACCAAGAACATACATGACACATAAAAAGAATATGGTTTGATTACAGTTTACACTAATCAAATTGAAAGTGACGAACTGTGCGACTAAACGTTATTGACTGAAATCGAAATGGCGCATGGTGCGTTGAAACGTCCAGAAAGAGTTAACATTCTCTCACATATAAAATAATCGCAGCTCGTAAACACAAACATTATCAGCAATAGTCTCAATTCTTAAAACAAATAAAATGCACACCATTAAGTTAACACATAAACCGCATGTTTTACACTCACTCTGCGGACTGAAATGTGTCATCTATGGACAAGCTTCAACTGAGAAGCTATGAAACCTGCGCTTATTCGTGACGTCATGCGGTCATAATACACAGTGGAACTGTCAATGACCTTGTCTCCTGATCGCGCATGCGACAGCAAATTGTGTTCGGTAGCCAAGAGTTAATCATGGAACTCGTGGTCCTGCCAGAACAGCTGTTAGTAATAATTTATTTACAAATTGAGATAAGTTGAGTCGGAAATTGAAGGCAAAGCATTTTAATTTTATTTGTGATGGTATTGGGCAAGGGTCGCTAGTTTACACTGGATGCATTCTACTGATGTCAAAGCATTTAATTTATTGTTTGTGATGGGTGCTGGCAAGGGGCGCTAGTTTACCCTGGATGCATTCTACTGATGTCAAAGCATTTAATTTCTTGTTTGTGATGGGTGATGGGCAAGGGGCGCTAGTTTACCCTGGGTGCATTCTACTGATGTCAAAGGATTTAATTTCTTGTTTGTGATGGGTGTTGGGCAAGGGGCGCTAGTTTACCCTGGGTGCATTCTACTGATGTCAAAGCATTTACTTTCTTGTTTGTGATGGGTGTTGGGCAAGGGGCGCTAGTTTACCCTGGGTGCATTCTACTGATGTCAAAACATTTAATTTCTTGTTTTTTTTCCCCTGCAATTCAGCACTGGCATGGCACCAACACTTCCTTATGTTATCTTCCTATGAATCTGTATCTTATTGTTCAATATTATTCTGACGTATCTCATTTGTGGCACCGCTACTTTCTGCAATATTTATGTTCGAATGTACGTGCTTTCTATAAATTAAAAAAAACCGTTCTTCTTTATTATTATCGAACTATTAACTTCAAGATGACGAACTTTATTCTTTGATTGCAATTTCAATATCGTTGCAGAAAAAAAATGCGTATTGGGGTGCAGTGCAAGCAGTCATGTGGAACTAGCTCTACAGGATAAATTAGTTCTTTACAGGACAGAAAAGGCTCATAACTCCTCTCTACCTAATTCAAGAGTTGGCTCTTAGTTATTGGTCCTAAAAATCTGGGTGATAACTCTTTTCTCCATTCCAGTTTGAATCCGCGTGCTCGTGGAATGTCATTTTTGAAATACGGTTCAGTTTTTTTTTTTTACACTTTACATATTTCTTCATTTTTCTATCTTTCTGTTATTAGCACTTTGAAACTATATCAAATTATGAACTTGTCAAAAGAAGCCGCGATAGCTCAGTGGTTAGTGAACTGAACTAGAAAGGACAAGAGGTAGGGTTCGATCCCAACCGAAGTCTTTCGCTTCACCCAGCCTTTAATGTGTACCGGATTTTTTTCTGGGAAAGTAAAGCAGCGCGAGCGTAATATCGACCACATTACCCCAAAATCATGTGCCGAATGTCTGTAAAATTTATGGTCACTAACACCATATTCTCTAAAAGCCACTTGGCGTGACGGGGGTGGGGGGGGGGGGGGGAGAGACACACTACTTTTTTTTTTTACTTCTCATGAAGTCATGGGGCAACTACTTTCTTCTTTGAATTGTTGTTATATAATGGAATTGCTTGGCTATCGTTCCTTGTGTGCAAACAATTTACTTGTCGCCTTTGTATGTAGTTAACAATCTACAATTATTGTCTGTTTTGTTTCTATATTTACTATACTTGCATATTATTATTCGTCTGTCTTGTCTACTTTTTTCATCCTTGTGGCCATTCAGCGTCGCGGTAAAATTGAGCTTTCTTGACGAGCCTCTTTAGTTCACTTTTCATGGGCTGCTTTGTGTGTCAACACAAATTGCGAATGTCTGTCTCCGAGCGTCGGTACTTTCTTAATACCTATTCTTTTGTTGCATCTGGTTGCTAATGCTTATTGTGGAATGTTGGTAACCACTTTACGTGTCCAAACCGTTTCATTTCTTGTCTCTGGTTGAAGCTCGACCTGGTGTTACCTTCAGTGTTATCTTCATTTCTTATGTTGTCTCTTATTGTCACATTATTATTTATATAAAAGGACGAGAAGCAGAATTGTGTATCTCCCTCGACACCCGAGTGGGTACACGAGGAAGTGAAGAAAGAAGAATGATAGTTTGTCACATTACGTAGTCTTCAAAGATATGTTATTTGTTATTAACTGTTATATTTATAGTTATAGTTATATTTATAGTTATAGTTATAGTTATTCGAAGGACCCGGTATCGCTGCAAACGAATAAAAATCCATAATTGCTCAACCGTTCGTGCCAGTGGAATCATCCGAATTAACATCTCATCGAATATCCAGACAAAGAAAGGCAGCTGCAGTCTCCATCATAGCTAACACAGCACACGTCAAAAGACATAAGGCGTATCAACACCGAACGTTTACGCAGCTCAACTGTCCTTCGTCATACGATATCATCATTCATCGTAAACAATCTAAATATAGAACACCATCCAGATGAAAAGCAAAGCTCAGAGTGTGCACAGAGAACTAAATTCAGTAACTCCGGCAACAAGCCGGACTTGAGGAAACTGCAACAAGAAACACTTTTCAGACAGTGCCTCAATTGTTCATGTCGCCTATTGGCCATATTGACCGGAAGTGCTTTTAATCAGTAGTAAATGTTATTTGATATATTTCAGGCTAATTAATGCTATCTTCTTGCTTGTCCTCAGGTTCATTGTGTTACTGCGAGCTTGGTACGATGATTCCTAAGTCAGGGGGAGAGTACTCCTACCTACGCCGTGCATTCGGCAACTTACCAGCATTCCTCTACATATGGGTCTCTGTAGTTCTTCTACGACCATCCTCAATGGCGATTATGTCCTTGACATTTGGCATGTACTTCTCTTCCGTGTTTGAGTTATGCGGGGCCCCAGAGCTTCCGCAGAAACTGGCAGCCATTGTTTGTTTGGGTGAGATATCTCTTTCTTTGTGGTGCAGTTAGGTGAGAAATACTTAGAATGTGCGTCGCTTATTGTGGTCCAATAAAGCTTGTGGATATAAGAGAAGCGCAACGCTTACAATAATAAGAGTAGCGCAACGCTTACAATAATAAGAGTAGCGCAACGCTTACAATAATAAGAGTAACGCAACGCTTACAATAATAAGAGTAGCACAACGCTTACAATAATAAGAGAAGCACAACGCTTACAATAATAGTAATAAGAGAAGCACAACGCTTACAGTAATAAGAGAAGCACAACGCTTACAATAATAAAAGTAGCGCAACGCTTACAATAATAAAAGTAGCGCAACGCTTACAATAATAAGAGTAACGCAACACTTACAATAATAAGAGTAGCGCAACGTTTACAATAATAAGAGTAGCACAACGCTTACAGTAATAAGAGAAGCATAACGCTTACGATAATAAAAGTAGCGCAACGCTTACAATAATAAGAGTAACGCAACGCTTACAATAATAAGAGTAGCGCAACGCTTACAATAATAAGAGTAGCGCAACGCTTACAATAATAAGAGTAGCACAACGCTTACAATAATAAGAGAAGCACAACGCTTACAATAATAGTAATAAGAGAAGCACAACGCTTACAGTAATAAGAGTAGCGCAACGCTTACAATAATAAGAGTAGCACAACGCTTACAAAAATAAGAGAAGCACAACGCTTACAATAATAAGAGTAGCACAACGCTTACAATAATAAGAGAAGCGACACGCTTACAATAATAATAGAAGCGCAACGTTTACAATAATAAGAGTAGCTTTGAGATAAAGTAATATACCGTAAGTAGTAAAAATTGTAGTAGTAAAGGATACGTTTATTAGTAGCTTAACCCTTGTAAGAAAAAAACATAAAAGAGTGATGGCAATGTTTGTTCCAGTGCATATCCGAGCACTTACACTTGCAGCAATACAATGGTGGTAAAAAAAATGGCTGCAATAAGAATAGTAATAACTACTTTAGTTAAAGTATAATTTTACCATCATCAAGTGCCATACACTATCTTATCATCATGTGCCATACTGGTTGGCGTAGGTGATCATGTCCCTCCACAATCTTCTATCTACAGTGCAACGTATCAGTTCTGTTGTTGATTGTTTTCCATGCCATGACACCAAGCTATCCAGTATTTTCTCTCTTTGTCGCCCGCGATCTCTCTTTCCTTTTATTTTACCAGTTGTAACCAAGTATCCCAACTTTCCTCTTCTCATGATGTGCCCGAAAAATGTTGATTGCTTCTTTCTGATGTTTTTTAAGGGCTCCCTTTTTGTGTTGGCCTCTTTGAGAACTTCCTCATTGGTCTTTTTAGCTGTCCAGGGAACTTTCAACATTCTTCTGAGAAATCCCATCTCAATGGCCTCTAATCGTCTACACTATATACACTATCTAGCATAGATAATTAATTCTTGACACTATGTTCTGTCTCTAATTTGTTTATCCGTTCAGATATCAACTTTCTACTATACCGCTCCCGTGACTAGTTTATTAATTTTGTCTATGTTTTCCTCTATCTCCTCTTCCTTTTAATTTGTTCCCTAGATATTTTTGTTCAAATTGTTTATTTCTCATTACAGACGGTTGTATATGTTAGCTAAAGTAACGGTTTCAGCTCTTTCACTACGAGTAATTACAGAAAATGTTACTGCCGGCTTCAGAGACAGTATGTGCAAGCAGAAAAATAGAGAAAAAAAAAGTAAAGAGCCCTCGTCACGCCAAGTGGCGTATAGGGAATATGGTGTTAGTGACCATAAATTTTACAGACCTTCAGCACATGATTTTTGGGGTAATGTGGTCGGTATTACGCCCCGTGCCACTTTACTTTCCCAGAAAAAAATCAGGTACCCATTTAAGGATTGGTGAATCCGGAAGTCGTCGGTTGGGATCGAACCCTACGTCTTGTTCTTTGTAGTCCAGTTCACTAACCACTGAGCTATCGCGGCTCAAACAGAAAAAAATAAGTGTTTAGAAAACAATGACAAACTCATTTTAATATTTTCTCCTAACAGTTATTGTTTATCCATGATTAACTCTCATACAGACGTATTGTTAATGAATTGTTTTAGAACGTAACATTTTACTCTCAGAGTACGCTGTATATTTATAATTGTCAACAGACGGTTAGCTAAATAATGAAGTACATAGTTATACAAGGGGCTGCTTTTAGGATCCCACAAGGAATGTGCGACACAGACTCATCTTTTGTCTTCCAGCAGAACGTCCAGAATTAATATATGGAGTGTGCATACTCTAAGTGAGCAAGGAAATGCTGGCCAGTAGTAGTAGAAATGAAAAATTATAGAATAAACAATCTAGGAAGGTGCGAAACTAAACAACAAGGACACAATTACTAATTTTTGAACTACGGGAAAGTATCAGACTCGGGCAGATGGTGCTAGTAAACCAGGGAGGGCCGACCATCTAAGGCAGAATCCCCCTACAGAAAGGACAATCTGCTGCCTTGCACGAAGATTGGGGACAATCAAAGGCTAGGGAAAGCAAACCCGAATAAAATGTTGGCAGAAATCGGATGCACTGGGCAATTGGCGCAGAACACAGTGCTAACATGTACTCAGTCTCACTTAAACAGACACCTGCCTTCATAAAAAAGTGCGGAATCCTACTCTGAATGAGCCATGATCGCAGAAGAAGAAAGAAGAAGTATCAGACGAACACCGGCGGACAAGGAGATAAGACAAAAACGATGGATAAAACATAGGCTGCGGAATCCAACTGAGACTATACACAACAGGTTAAAATATACATGGAGAAGACAGGTGGAAGTATAGATGAAGAAGATGGGCAAGACATGCAGCGATCATCAGAAAATGAAGCAACAGAGCAACTTAAAGAATGTTTATTGAAGACCTATACTCCACAGGGAGTTGACAATGTTTGTTGAAGACCTATACTCCACAGGGAGTTGACAATGTTTGTTGAAGACCTATACTCCACAGGGAGTTGACAATGTTTGTTGAAGACCTATACTCCACAGGGAGTTGACAATGTTTGTTGAAGACCTATACTCCACAGGGTTGACAATGTTTGTTGAAGACCTATACTCCACAGGGAGTTGACAATGTTTGTTGAAGACCTATACTCCACAGGGAGTTGACAATGTTTGTTGAAGACCTATACTCCACAGGGAGTTGAGAAGCAACGGAAGCTTTTGAATGCATCGTTCCGTGAAATCTAGAACTACTTCAATGATTAATACACAAGTAAATGTTTTGTTGGATCGCATTCATATTATCTCTCAATCAAAGGAGAGGTAGTACTGTTTTTGGTCTTAGACTGGAAATGATAAGTCCCCTATCCCGCCACCCCAGACGTATGCGCGTCTCCTACTTATCATATAGTTTTTGGACTATTTACTGCTATTGCTTTGACTTTATACATAATATGATACAAAACGGCTCTATACGCATGCATTGGGTAGAGTCATTGCAGAAGTCCAAAATATGTAATGTCACCTTTGTCTATGTCCCTGTACATGCAGGAGTACGGAGAAATGAAAGAGCGGACAGGTTGGCTAGCTGCGCTGTCGTTGAGGACGGGCAACCAATGGATCGGGCGGACATCATCAATGCCCTCCGAGACGTGGGAAGAGCACAGGACTTCGACAAACACAGATCCACGTCACTTCTTCGGATGATGGAGATGGGAGTTAAGATGGGCACAGCCAGAAATGAGAAACTTAGTGGCAGTGTAAGAAGACTTATCAACCAACACAGAACTGGAATCGTCAGTCGCTGGACACTGCGGGACTTGCTGAGGAGGGATCTGAGCACATATGGACATGTTCGGAGTGCAATGACAATGACCCTCAAATAACTCAATAACTCAATGATACAAAACGTTTGATTATTTTTTTAAAAGCAATATGCTGTTACTAAATATAATTTGGTAAAATTATAAAATGGAGTCATATTTCAAATGTTAATTGCTTAAATCGGGCAGTTAAATGTTTCAGCAACTCATTGGGTATGGTTTATGCATTTGGTTATAGTTAATAATTTTTGCCATCAGTTACCATCATGTTGCTGAACTGCTACAGTACCAGAATGTCTGCTAGACTGCAGATCATCACCACATTCGCTAAAGTTGCAGCTCTGCTTGTTGTGATTATTGGAAGCATTTACAAGATGACTCAAGGTAAGGATGTCTTTCACCTTACACATATAAAGTCATTTTCATGAATTTCATTAATCAAGTGACAATGCCAGCGCTCATGGTCCACCAACCCTTCCGTAAACTGCTTTATGTATTTAGTATGACTAAAAAAAATGTAAAGTACCCACGTCACGTCAAGTGGCGTATAGTTAATATGGTGTTAGTGACCATAAATTTTACACACCTTCGGCACATGATTAACGGGTTAATGTGGTCAGTATTACCACGTGCCGCTTTACTTTCCCAGAAAAAATCCGGTACCCATTAAAGGCTGGGTGAACCCGGAAGCTGTCGGTTGACATCGAACCCTACCTCTTGTCCTTTGTAGTCCAGTTCACTAACCACTGAGCTATCGCGGCTCCCTTATTTAGTATGACTAATTTCTTTTATTTATGTTCAAATATTGCGCTGGTTATTTTTTTCTTTTCAGGTTATACGAGTGAAATTTCTAATGGTTTTCTTGGCTCATCTTCAGAGCCGTCCACAATTGCCTTGGCTTTCTATGACGCACTTTGGGCCTACGATGGCTGGTAAGTAAATAGGGAACTAGCTATTTGTATTTTATTAGTTTGAGCCCCCTTCAAACACACGGGGAAGAGGAAAATACAATGGTTTGATAAACTCATGACAATGTAGCTAATCAGTTTACCATTGCGCGGCCATAACTACCGGCGTTTCAATCTCATAGTTGTGGATGAAGACTGAGCAGAAAATAAATAAAAGAAATAATCGTATGGCAGATAACTATAGACGCATTTTTGTTAACGTGGTCTATATTACGCGTATGTCGGCCTTCTTTCCAGGAACACAACACGGAATTAATTGGGAACTGTGGAAAGACCTGCTCGTCTACGCCGAGCCAACAGTGCAAGAATGATGTGGATGTGCTCTTCTAGTCAAAGCATATATATATATATTGTATTCTTTGGGTGCCATCTCCACATCAACGGGTGGCTACCATGGAGCGCAATTTTACTCTGTCTATTGTCTTGATAATGCACGTTGTCACAGGTTTGCATGTCCACCTTTGATGTTATCAGTCTACTTTAATCTTGGTCTGCCTCTGCCTCGTCTGCCTTGTACCTTCACTTCCAAGATGACTTTTAGAAGTCTATTCATCTATCTTCACGTGTCTGCCTTGTACCTTCACTTCCAAGATGACTTTTAGAAGTCTATTCATCTATCTTCACGTGTCTGCCTTGTACCTTCACTTCCAAGATGACTTTTAGAAGTCTATTCATCTATCTTCACGTGTCTGCCTTGTACCTTCACTTCCAAGATGACTTTTAGAAGTCTATTCATCTATCTTCACGTGTCTGCCTTGTACCTTCACTTCCAAGATGACTTTTAGAAGTCTATTCATCTATCTTCACGTGTCTGCCTTGTACCTTCACTTCCAAGATGACTTTTAGAAGTGTATTCATCTATCTTCACGTGTCTGCCTTGTACCTTCACTTCAAAGATGACTTTTAGAAGTGTATTCATCTATCTTCACGTGTCAACAAAATTAGAATCGTTTTTTTTCGAATTGTGTTAAATCGTTTTTTTTTAAATTATGTTCAGCTGATTCAGAACTTCCTTGTTTGTTTTCGTTTCCATCAACCAAATTCTCCCTATTTCCCTACAGATCCACGTTTCAAGGGCTTCCATTTTCTGCTCTGTTTCTTGTTTAATGTCCAGGTTTCTGCACCATACATGAATGTTGAGTAAATATAGTATTTTGCTAGTCGTAGTTTTAGTTCTGGTGTTATTTGCTTTGGTGTGAGTACATTGTTCAAGTTGTTAAAATTGTTTCGTTTTTTTTCGCCATTCCTAATCTTTTGTTTATTTCTGTCTTACATTTTCCAGTTGTTATAATATGTCGAAAATAGCTATATACTTGAACTCTTTCTAGATTTTTTCCATCTACTTCAATATTTTCTTGTATATTTTGTGTTATTTCTCTGCTAACAATCATAGTTATAATCTTTTTAATATTTATTTCCAATCCCTGTTCTTTGCTTGCCATGTTTATTTTGATCACTAGTTGTTGTAGGTCTTCTGGATTTTCTGTCATTAACATGGTATCATCAGAATATCTTTGGTTATTGATTATATGTCCTTTGATTTGAGTTATTGAGTTATTGAGTTATTGAGTTATTGAGTTATTTGCGGGTCATCATCACTCCGAACATGTCCATAGGTGCTCAGATCCCCTCCTCAGCAATTCCCTCAGTGTCCAGCGACTGACGACTCCAGTTCTATAATGTCCTTTGATGTTTAGCCCTAGCATCCCCATCCTGTCTTTGAAGATCTACTCACTGTATATGATAAATAGACATGGCTATAGGATGCATCCCTTCTTACTTCTCTTTTTTATATCAATAGGGTGCAGAGTTATCATTGTTTTATTTTATCATGGCTTATCATGGTTTGTTTCCGGTATAAATTACATTTTTATTAGGAATGTTAAAGACAATATCAAGTATTTGTCACCAATCACATATCAAATCTACAATTAGAACATAATTTAGAATTTTTTTACGTGAACAGCAGGGTAATTACCTGATGTGTTATTAATAAGTCATTATTAATAAGTCATTATTAATTCACAGGAACAACCTGAATTACGTCACGGAGGAGCTGCAAAATCCACAAAAGTAAGTTGAGACCAGCTTCAGTTTCCTGTTGATCGCGTCAGTAGTGTTCTATGTTAGTGTGAGTCATGTGCTGACTCGAGAGCCCAATTCGAGCCCAAGAAGTGTCTGACTCTGTGAGAACAGATGATCTGGTTTCCTTCAGAAATGTCGAAATACGTCACTGGCACTTGATGAGAAACGTCACTGGCACTTGTCGAGATCACGTATACAACAGATAAAGCAAAGCGTGGAGTTTATGTACGTGGCGTTATAGTAAACTGTTGAGAAAGTAGGCGATTTTAAAATAAGATATTCGGCTTTGCAGATAAGAAATAGCTAAACATATTGATTGTTCCAAGCAGAAAGTTTACATTAGGGGACAAACACAAAAGAAAACAGAATACAAATCTTTATAAAGAAAAGAAGTCTTTGTTGGAGATTTAAATGCATATTTACTTCTATAAAAAGAATCCGGAGACGTTAGTGCATGCGCCTGATAAACTGAAGGTTCGGAGATCAAATGCTAGTTGTGGATAATATATATTTTTTTTGGCAATTGAAACAACAATAGGGATGTACCCAGACTTTTTGAAATTGGCACCAGAGATAATGTCCCGGAAGGAAAGGCAGCGAGGAAGGGTACTGGCCATCCCTTGAAGCTGAATCTTAGTACAGTGACGTCACTAACACTTCACTACCCAATGACAACTGTTTCGGGGTGACCCTTATCCTTTTAAATCTAATTTCTTTGTGTGTGTACCCCTTTCTAGGTTTGTGTAGTCCATACGTTTATTTGTTTATTCTCGTCTTACCGGCGAAGTAAAAGATACCATTTGTAACTATTTAATTGTATCCCATTTGTTATTGTTTTATTGTATATCATATGTAACTATTTAATTGTATCCCATTTGTTATTGTTTTATTGTATATCATATGAAACTATTTGAGTGGACCCCATTTGTTATTGTTTTATTGTATATCATATGTAACTATTTGATTGGACCCCATTTGTTATTGTTTTATTGTATATCATATGCAACTATTTGATTGGACCCCATTTGTTATTGTTTTATTGTATATCATATGCAACTATTTGATTGGACCCCATTTGTTATTGTTTTATTGTATATCATATGCAACTATTTGATTGGACCCAATTTGTTATTATTTGTTATTATCTTATTGTATATCATTTGTAACTATTTAATTGTATCCCATTTGTTATTATTTTATTGTATCTACAATACATTTTTGTTGCAGCTCGTGGTTATCATTATAACTATATAACTATAACTAATTATTATAACTTTTGATATCGTCTGTTGTATTTGTTAAACTAATGCTCATTAAGGTTGGTAAGGCAGCTACGACCTTCGGCAAACTCACGGAAAGGGCCTGGGACAACACGAAACTAACACTAAAGACCAACTCTTAATATATCAAACGTGTGTGCTTAGCACACTATTATATGGATCTGAAACCTGGACAACATACTCAACCAGGAAAAAAGACTAAATGTCTTCCACATGCGATATCTCCGCAGAATATTGCACATCGAATGACAGGATAAAATAACCAACTTAACTGTCCTGCGACGTGCTAAGACCCCAACAATCATGTCGATGCTCAGATGTCGAAGACTAAGATGACTGGGGCATGTCCAGCGAATGGAAGAAAAGCGCATCCCCAAGCAAATATTATATGGCAAACTAATATACGGGAAAAGAGAAATCGGGAGATCTAAACTACGATATAGAGATATATGTAAATCATCTCTGAATGACTTCTCCATATGTGAATATGACTGGGAATATCTGGCAAGTGATCGTACATCATGGAGAGAATGTATAAGGAACGGTATAACATCATTTGTGACTATGTTAAGGCAAATCTTAGAAGAGAAAAGACTCATGAAAAAGGATGGAAAACCCTGTGGACCAGTAGGCCTGACTTGTTCATTATGTGACCGCGTGTGTTTGTCAAACATTGGTAGAATGAGAGAAGCTGTTCGACAAAAACAAATCCTCAAAAAATACACAATAGCCTCCACTAGACCGTCTGACAAGACGAAAGGTCCATATGCTCATTAAGGTTACTACCAAATGAAAAGACATTCCTAAATTATTGGTCAGTGTCTACATTCACGCTGCTGGTATCGAAGCTGGTTTCCGAGACATTGGAGCGCCAACAAAACATTGACAAAACAAGGTACCATTGTTCTGCTTTAAGAATACAAAGGAATCTTCTAACTACTAATTTAGACAAATGTAATCTGTTTGGAAATATTGTTACCGAAGATATAACTTATGTATGACTTGATGGACTCGTTTTGTCTTGTTTTCTATTCTCTTTTGTCTTGTGACGTTGACTCAAATGTTTTGTGAAAATGCTTAACTTTCGAATTATCGTGCCTATTTCGAAATTATTTAAATTTATTATATTAACTTCATCCATAACTTACTTTTGGTTATCATTATTTTTATATTGTCAGTTATATAATCTTGAGTATAATATGAGCTCAGTGAGCCGCGATAGCTCAGTGGTTAGTGCACTGGACTATTAAAGACAAGAGGTAGGGTTCGATCCCAACCGACGGCTTCCGGGTTCACCCAGCCTTAAATGGGTACCTGTTTTTTTTTCTGGGAAAGTAAAGCAGCACGGGCGAGATACCGACCACATTACCCCAAAAATCATGTGCTGAAAGTCTGTAAAACTTATGTTCACTAACACCATATTCCCTATACGACACTTGGCGTGACGGGAGCTCTTTACTTTACTTCTTTTATAATATGAGCTCTCGTGGTCACCATCATCTTGCAGACTTTACTTCAGGTCAGTGGGTGTCGACAGCTGCCATAAACTTTTGTATCCTGGACTTAAACCGTAAACATATGTGTAAACTGACACCAACAACGTAGGTTACGCTGGCTTGGCCATGTACAATATGTATGAAAGATTGCCGCATACCGAAAGATATACTCCACGGACAACTGGCAGATGGTAAAAGAATTAGGGGGAGCCCAAAACTTCGATTTGTAGATGTGTGTAAACGCGACATAAAGACTCTGAACATAAACCCTGCAGCATGGGAAGACAATTCTGCAGACCGCAATCTCTGGAAACACACTCTAAAGGTTCACCTCAAACAAGAAACAGACTGATTCATAGAGAAAGAGAATACACTACGAAAGAAAAGAAAATTAAAAAATAACATTTCTAGGGGAGCTGAAAATCCAAAGTCAACTATCACTGACGGAGGCTACTAGACTGACACCATTACGTTTTGTTTACTCATTTAGAAACTTCCAAAGGCAAATATTATCAGCATTATCACTGTCATCATTATCTATATCCTCACTAACTTGGGGTATCTAACAGTCATGACAAAGGAGAATTACTGGGAGCTGACGCTGTCGCAGTGGTAAGTCTTTGGGTGTTTGTGTTTGGGATACTGATTTCCATGTTTCTTATCTTAGTAGAACCGATTTTTACTGCTATTATTTTAATTGATATTGAGTTTATAATAATCATTTTTGCTTATTTTGAATTTTATATTATTTTTGCTGTAACTGATATTGGATATTTAATATCGTTATTTTCTTTTAAATATTATTTGTGCTAACAACAAATTATCAACAGCCGATTTTGACTTTTTGTGTACATTGAAGCATTTCGTTACTGTAATTAAATATGGCCAATTCTCGCAGATTTGCTGATATTCCGGGTTCAGAAATGATTCATTCGTGGATTTAAATGGGACGAGATTATGAGTAGATATGAATGAAAGTGACAGTTCATAGAAAGAGTGATGAAAGTGACAGTCAGAGGAAATGAAAGTGACAGTCAGAGTGATGACAGTCAGAGGCAGATGATTAAAGTGACAGTCAGATTGCAGATGATGAAAGTGACAGTCAGAGGAAGATGATGAAAGTGACAGTCAGAGCAGATGATGAAAGTGACAGTCAGAGGCAGATGATGAAAGTGACAGTCAGAGGAAGATGATGAAAGTGACAGTCAGAGGCAGATGATGAAAGTGACAGTCAGAGGCAGATGATGAAATGAAGACAGTCAGAGGAAGATGATGAAGTGACAGTCAGAGGAAGATGATGAAAGTGACAGTCCACCCCCCCCCCCCCCCCCCCCCACCCACCCCCCCCCCCCCCCCCCCCGCAAGTTTCGACTGACATACAAGTTTTCCATATTTGCCTCCTGTTGCCATCACACTCGACCACCCGCAAGTTTTAGACTCACATACAAGTTTTAGAGGTTAGCCAACAAGTTTTAGAACCACTGGTCTCCAACACACCTACAAGTTTTAGAACCACTGGTCGCACCTAAGATAAGACGAGGCCGACCACTTGACCACTTGAGATAAGACCACCGACCACCCGCGATAAACGAGGTCACCTGAGATTGCACGAGCCAGGTCACCTGAGATTGCACGATACATGTTGCACGACGAGATTCAGCTGCACGATACATGACAATATTGCATGATACTGCACGAAATGTTCAAATCCTTGCACTAAACCCCCTTCCTTTACTAGTGTGGTAAAGTGTATAGAAGTTACACAGTTGTGCTAAAAGTGTATAGTAAGTTACACAGTGTGCTAAAGTGTATAGTAAGTTGCACAGACAGTGTGCTAAAGTGTATATGTAAGTTACACAGTGTGCTAAAGTGTATAGTAAGTTACACAGACAGGTGCTAAAGTGTATATGTAAGTTACACAGTGTGCTTAAGTGTATATGTAAGTAACACAGTGTGCTAAAGTGTATAGTAAGTTTACACAGTGTGCTAAAGTGTATAGTAAGTTACACAGTGTGCTAAAGTGTATACGTAGTTACACAGTGTGCTTAAGTGTATATGTAAGTAACACAGTGTGCTAAACTGTATAGTAAGTTAGACAGTGTGCTAAAGTGTATAGTAAGTTAAACATCGTGCTTAAGTGTATATGTAAGTAACACATTGTGCTAAAGTGTATAGTAAGTTGCACAGACAGTGTGCTAAAGTGTATATGTAAGTTACACAGTGTGCTAAAGTGTATAGTAAGTTACACAGACAGTGTGCAAGTGTATATGTAAGTTACACAGTGTGCTAAAGTGTATATGTAAGTTACACAGTGTGCTAAAGTGTATAGTAAGTTACAAAGTGTGCTAAAGTGTATAGTAAGTTACACATCGTGCTTAAGTGTATATGTAAGTTACACATCGTGCTGGGAGCCGCGATGGCTCAGTGGTTAGTGAACTGGACTACAAAGGACAAGCGGTAGGGTTCGATCCCAACCAACGGCTTCCGGTTCCCCCAACCTTAATGGGTGACGGATTTTTTCTGGGAAAGTGAAGCGGCACGGGCGTAATCCCGACCACATTACCTCAAAAATCATGTGCCGATTGTCTGTAACACCATATTCCCTATATGCCACTTGGCGTGACGGGGGTACTTTACTTTTTTTTTTCTACACAGCATACTAAGTGTATAAGTAAGGTACACAGCTTGTTAAAGTGCATAGGTAAAGTACACAGCGTGGTAAAATGTGTAGGTAAGTTACACAGCGTGCTAAAGTGTTTAGGTAAGTTACACAGCGTGCTAAAGTGTTTAGGTAAGTTACACAGCGTGCTAGAGTGTTTAGGTAAGTTACACAGCGTGCTAGAGTGTTTAGGTAAGTTAGACTGTGCGCTAATGTGTATAGGTAAGTTACACAGCGTGCTAGAGTGTTTAGGTAAGTTAGACTGTGCGCTAACGTGTATAGGTAAGTTAGACTGCGCGCTAATGTGTATAGGTAAGTTAGACTGTGCGCTAACGTGTATAGGTAAGTTAGACTGTGCGCTAATGTGTATAGGTAAGTTAGACTGTGCGCTAACGTGTATAGGTAAGTTAGACTGTGCGCTAATGTGTATAGGTAAGTTAGACTGTGCGCTAACGTGTATAGGTAAGTTAGACTGCGCGCTAATGTGTATAGGTAAGTTAGACTGTGCGCTAACGTGTATAGGTAAGTTAGACTGTGCGCTAATGTGTATAGGTAAGTTAGACTGTGCGCTAATGTGTATAGGTAAGTTAGACTGTGCGCTAACGTGTATAGGTAAGTTAGACTGCGCGCTAATGTGTATAGGTAAGTTAGACTGTGCGCTAACGTGTATAGGTAAGTTAGACTGAGCGCTAATGTGTATAGGTAAGTTAGACTGTGCGCTAATGTGTATAAGTAAGTTAGACTGTGCGCTAACGTGTATAGGTAAGTTAGACTGTGCGCTAATGTGTATAGGTAAGTTAGACTGTGCTCTAATGTGTATAGGTAAGTTAGACTGTGCGCTAATGTGTATAGGTAAGTTAGACTGTGCGCTAATGTGTATAGGTAAGTTAGGACTGTGCGCAAATGTGTATAGGTAAGTTACACAGCGTGCTAACGTGTATAGGTAAGTTAGACTGCGCGCTAATGTGTATAGGTAAGTTACACAGCGTGCTAACGTGTATAGGTAAGTTAGACTGTGCGCTAACGTGTATAGGTAAGTTAGACTGTGCGCTAATGTGTATAGGTAAGCTACACAGTGTGCTAAAGTATATAGGCAAGTTAGCTTTCGTGCTAAAGTGTATAGGTAAGTTAGACAGTGTGGTAAAGTATATAGGTAAGTTATGTAGTGTGGTAAAGTATATAGGTAAGTTAGGCAGTGTGGTAAAGTATATAGGTAAGTAAGACAGTGTGGTAAAGTATATAAGTAAGTTAGACAGTGTGGTAAAGTATATAGGTAAGTTAGGCAGTGTGGTAAAGTATATAAGTAAGTTAGACAGTGTGGTAAAGTATATAGGTAAGTAAGACAGTGTGGTAAAGTATATAAGTAAGTTAGAGAGTGTGGTTAAAGTATATAGGTAAGTAAGACAGTGTGGTAAAGTATATAGGTAAGTTAGACAGTGTGGTTAAAGTATATAGGTAAGTTAGGCAGTGTGGTAAAGTATATAGGTAAGTTAGACAGTGTGGTTAAAGTATATAGGTAAGTTAGGCAGTGTGGTAAAGTATATAGGTAAGTAAGACAGTGTGGTAAAGTCTATAGTTATGGTAACAGCGTGCTAAGTCTTTGGGTAAATTAGACGAGCACGCAGTCTATTGGTAGGTTAAACAGATTGCTAAAGCCAGTATGTAAGTTATACTAGCGTGCTGAAGTCTTGGGTTAGTCAGATAGCGTGCTAAAACTTATGCATTGATTTTGTAATGGTACGCCCATGAATCTGTTTAAATGCTTTTAGAATCATATGGCTACATCTAAAGTCTGATCAATTGGAGTTACCTTTTAGTTTTGTTAGAGTCACCTTTCCTTTTTGTCCAAGGCATATGATATAAGGAAATCGCTGTAGTCTATGCTATAGGTCTCACCTCCCATGGCTTTTCATGGATCTAAGGGAATGAACATGTCGATACGACTTGACCCAGCTGTGTGGCAGGAGGAGAAAGACTCTGAATAGAGTGTCTGACTGTCTTCAAGACATTAACTCTTGATTTTCTTTCAATGGTTTTTCCCTTTTTCGGTGTGTGGGTATAGTCACAGAGCAACGGATGTTTGAAATAAGAGTGAATATAGTCACAGAGCAACGGATGTTTGAAATAAGAGTGAATATAGTCACAGAGCAACGGATGTTTGAAATAAGAGTGAATATAGTCACAGAGCAACGGATGTTTGAAATATGAGTGATTATAGTCGCAGAGCAACGGATGTTTGAATATGAGTGATTATAGTCACAGAGCAACGGATGTTTGAAATAAGAGTGAATATAGTCAGAGAGCAACGGATGTTTGAAATAAGAGTGAATATAGTCAGAGAGCAACGGATGTTTGAAATAAGAGTGAATATAGTCAGAGAGCAACGGATGTTTGAAATAAGAGTGAATATAGTCAGAGAGCAACGGATGTTTGAAATAAGAGTGAATATAGTCACAGAGCAACGGATGTTTGAAATAAGAGTGAATATAGTCACAGAGCAACGGATGTTTGAAATATGAGTGATTATAGTCGCAGAGCAACGGATGTTTGAAATATGAGTGATTATAGTCACAGAGCAACGGATGTTTGAAATAAGAGTGAATATAGTCAGAGAGCAACGGATGTTTGAAATAAGAGTGAATATAGTCAGAGAGCAACGGATGTTTGAAATAAGA
This sequence comes from Megaustenia siamemsis, assembly GCA_032433765.1. Taxonomy (NCBI): domain Eukaryota; kingdom Metazoa; phylum Mollusca; class Gastropoda; order Stylommatophora; family Ariophantidae; genus Megaustenia; species Megaustenia siamemsis. Next base: position 54,929,185 of record JAVIAB010000106.1, read on the forward strand.
GTGAATATAGTCAGAGAGCAACGGATGTTGAAATAAGAGTGAATATAGTCAGAGAGCAACGGATGTTTGAAATAAGAGTGAATATAGTCAGAGAGCAACGGATGTTTGAAATAAGAGTGAATATAGTCACAGAGCAACGGATGTTTGAAATAAGAGTGAATATAGTCACAGAGCAACGGATGTTTGAAATAAGAGTGAATATAGTCGCAGAGCAACGGATGTTTGAAATAAGAGTGAATATAGTCACAGAGCAACGGATGTTTGAAATAAGAGTGAATATAGTCACAGAGTAAACGGATGTTTGAAATAAGAGTGAATATAGTCACAGAGCAACGGATGTTTGAAATAAGAGTGAATATAGTCAGAGAGCAACGGATGTTTGAAATAAGAGTGAATATAGTCACAGAGCAACGGATGTTTGAAATAAGAGTGAATATAGTCACAGAGCAACGGATGTTTGAAATAAGAGTGAATATAGTCACAGAGCAACGGATGTTTGAAATAAGAGTGAATATAGTCACAGAGTAACGGATGTTTGAAATAAGAGTGAATATAGTCACAGAGCAACAGATGTTTAAAATAAGAGTGAATATAGTCAGAGAGCAACGGATGTTTGAAATAAGAGTGAATATAGTCACAGAGCAACGGATGTTTGAAATAAGAGTGAATATAGTCACAGAGCAACGGATGTTTGAAATAAGAGTGAATATAGTCACAGAGCAACGGATGTTTGAAATAAGAGTGAATATAGTCACAGAGTAACGGATCTTTGAAATAAGAGTGAATATAGTCACAGAGCAACAGATGTTTGAAATAAGAGTGAATATAGTCACAGAGTAACGGATGTTTAAAATAAGAGTGAATATAGTCACAGAGTAACGGATGTTTGAAATAAGAGTGAAATCTACAGAAGAAGAAAGAGCTCTGATTGTCTTATCAGTGATACAGTTTTGGACTTTATGGCCAGTGTCGTCTTTCTTTCCAAGATATAACCAGTGCCCAGTTAAGTTCTAAATAGCCCTGTTAATAACCACTGGCCTACTACTAATTTCTAGGATCCACATATCACACAGTCTTTTAACTCTTTTCGTACGTTTCGCCGTATCGTGCGTCACTCTCAATTTGATTAGTGTCCTCAAACCGTATTCTAGATTACATTTCATGTATCATCTTGGTATTGGTGAAATCTAACACCTTGTTCAATTATCTAAAAATTCATATATAATATGCTGTATGTTAGATAAATATGTACATTTATTCTTAAAACCGTGAAACATTTTGTCTCTGAAATCTCTTCCGTTGTATTGATAAAAAGCTTCCGTACGGAAAGAGTTAACAATCTGCGATACAACATATTGACTAAGGAGGTGATCTTCTCCTTACTTCCCCCTGTGGTGGGGTCATTTGATATAGAAGACTTAGAAGTGTATTACATTTAGAACAGGACAAGACCCAACTTTTCCAACAGGATCCGGTAAATTATTAAAGCAATCGCAGCCAATCACATCACAAGCCTGGATCTCAGAGCTAACGACTCGTGTCGAGCACGTGGTATTAATTAAGATCATCGGTTTTTGAGATGTTTGAGAATTCTTGCACGCCACATTTAGAAACGGATGTTTGTACGCTGTGGGAAATCATTTATTTATTTCAGTTTTTAATCTATGCTAAAGATCATAGCCACTAGCCACACACAAACACGCAGCTTGAAGGCAATGTAGAGATTTTTATTTTGTATCTATCTCTTTTCCAAAGAGTATTTTTCTTTGTAGTTCATCTATTTAAGTCCACGCCCCACAAACGTATATCATCATCATCATGTGTCTTACCGGTTGGCGTTGGTGATCATGTCCCTCCACAATCTTCTATCTACAGTGCATCGTATCAGTTCTGTTGTTGACTGTTTTCCATGCCATGACACCAAGCTATCCAGTATTTTCTCTCTTTGTCGTCCGCGATCTCTCTTTCCTTTTATTTTGCCAGTTGTAACCAAGTATTCCAACTTTCCTCTTCTCATGATGTGCCCGAAAAATGTTGATTGCTTCTTTTTGATGTTTTTTAAGAGCTCCCTTTTTGTGTTGGACTCTTTGAGAACAAGCGTCTATAGAAAGATGTATATAACAAGAGAGCTCATCGACATAACAACATGTCTGGATTGAGATATTTTAATATTTTTGTGTTTATTTCACATTTTACAAGTACAATTACCAAATCAACATTATAGCATAAATATGGCTACAATAAGAAGCTGAGACACACAAAAATATGTAATTATAAACAACAAATTATCGTATAAAATCTTGATGTAGGCACAAATATAAAATATATCGAGTTTTACAAATTATGAGCTGTCGTTTTTATATCTCGTTGTCTAATCTAGAATAGTATTTGCCTATCGTGACGATCTTTGTCTATTTGTTATTTTGTACCTGATGAAGACTTTTGTCAAAACGTCGTTGTTTGTATCGTCCCTCTATTAGTTGCTAGAAATGTGTTTATGTTTATTTTATATGAAATTCTTCTTCAGTCCAGAAATTAATGATGAACAGTATGGTTTTTAATGATGAACAGTATGGTATTTAATGATGAACAGTATGGTATTTAATGATGAACAGTATGGTTTTTACTTTTTTTAAAGTGTGGTTTTATGGGAGGTAAAGGAACGAACAATGCCATATACATCATAAATGTCGAGAGAAAGACAAGTTCTCTTTCTCCCCCTTTTGTCGATTTCACTCATTATCACTGGATGCTATTATAACGTTTTTTTTTTTATGTTGACTGTCCCTCTTACTCTGGGTCTGCCTCTTGCTCTTCTCCATTCTTCTCTATTAATATATTCTTTCTGTGGTAAGGAATCACACGGCATTCTTTCTAGATGGGCAAACCAGTTTATTTGTTTTCTTTTCTGCTTGTGGGGAAAACTTGTCATAATCCACTCTGTTGTCAAAACACAATATTTACAATAAAATCATTGACGCACCCCCGTTATTACTTGAAACACACTAGCAGTGACCCACGTCAACTATCAGATATACGCTTTCTTCACATATGGTTTTTATGTGGCAGATGATTCTGGATGGAATTTCTTAAAACTCTAACGGTTTCCAGATTCTCTTCCTGTCTACCATCAAAAGCGTTAATGTAGTCGATAAATTTTATTAGACGTGAGAAGTTCCTTTCAACAAAGTAAAAAGTAAAGGATCATTCCATGCTTTGCTGGCCTTATGAGCAATATGGTGTTAGTGTAAATATTAGTCTATGACCACGGCACATTTTTAGGTGATATGGTTGTTTTCAAGTCAGGCCTTCTTTATTTCCTGGAAAAATGTCTGGTATCCACTTTGAGAGGCCGGGTGAACACAGGAGCCATGTCGGTTCCAAAATTTAGTCACCACTTCTTGAATTTGAACCCGGACACTTCTTCTCAGGTCAAGAAGCGAGCACACTACCCACTCAGCCAACGAGTCTATCATCATCATCATCATCGCGTGCCTTCTCCGCAACGAAGGTTGGCTACCATGGATCGCCATTCTACTATGTTTCTTGCTTTGATGGTGCAGGCTGACATAGATTTGATGTCCATCTTTTGATGTTACTCGTTCATGTTAGTCTTGGTCTGCCTCTGCCTCTTTTACCTTGTATTTTCCTTCCAATATTACTTTTAGTAGGCTGTTGTGTCTTTTAACATGACCAAAAAATTTCATTTGTCTTGTCTTAATTGTATTTAGTAGTTCTCTTTTTATTTTCAGTTGTTTTAAAACTTCATCGTTTGTTATCTTTTGTTTCCATCCAATTCTACCTATTCTTCTATAAATCCACATTTCAAAGGCTTCAATTTTCTGTTCTGTTTTCTTGTCTAATGTCCATGTTTCTGCACCATACAGGAATATAGAGAAGACGTAACATTTTGCCATTCTTAGTTTCAGCCCTGCTGATATTTGTTTTGTTGTTAGTATATTTTATATGGCATTAAAATTGCTTTTTGCCATACCTATTCTTTTATTTATTTATAATATGACATTCAGTGTGCAAATGAGGCTTTTGCATAATCTGCTTTCCTGCTCTTCAGTTATGTTTTTCTCCAAAATTTGCTTCTACTAAATACTACTAATCCTAAAGATCTTCAACGATTACTTAATGTAATATAATTACTTAATGTAAATAAAATATGCATGAGAAACAAAAAAAAATTAATTAGATATGAATATCAAGAAAACTAAAACTATGATCATAAACACGGATAACACCCTAAATCTATAAGTAGATATAAAAGTGGAAGTAAGAGACCTGGAAACAGCTCAAGGCTGCAACTACTTTGGACATACTGTAACCAGTGATGGCCATGTAAAACTGAAACAAAAGAATAGGAACGACAAAAAGGAATTTTAATGTCAATAAAAAAATATACTAACAAAAAGACAAATAACACCAGGGCTAAAACTAAGAATAGCATAATGTTATATCTTCTCAACATTCCTGTAAGTTGCAGAAACATGGACATTAGACAAAGGAATCAGAATAGAAAATTCAAGCCTTTAAAATGTGAATTAATAGAAGAAAAGGAAGAATTAAATGGAAAAAAAAAAAACAATGAAGCATTAAAACAGCTAAAAGTGATAAGAGAACTCTAAACACAATTCAGCAATCACATTTTTCGGGCACATCATGAGAAGAGGAAAGTTGGAATACTTGGTTACAACTGGCAAAATAAAAGGAAAAAGAGATCGCGGGCTACAAAGAGAGAAAATACTGAATAGCTTGGTGTCATGGCATGAAAAACAGTCAACAACAGAACTGATACGATGCACTGTAGATAGAAGATTGTGGAGGGACATGATCACCTACGCCCACCGGTGTGGCAAATGATGATGATGATGAAACACAATTCAAACAAGGCAAATCTGATTGTTGGGACATATTAAAGGACACGACAGTCTACTCAAAGTAATTTTGGAAGGGAAAAAAACAAGATAATAGGGGTAGAGACAGGACAAGACTAACAAGGACAAGTAACACCAAAAGATGGACAGGTCAGCCTAAGACAACCTGCACCACCAACGCAAGAATTAGAGCGGAATGGCTACGGTAGCCAACCTTCTATGCGGCGACAGCACTCAATGTTGAAGAAATATTACTGAAACAATTTACATGTAGTTGAGTCTGGATAGTTTGTTTACTTGGATCTGAAATCTACAAATACTGTTGTCACATCAATTTTAAACATAATTTATTTACCGTGCTCATCACGAGCTATCATGAGTTCACCGTACCACCGACACAACAAATTAGAGACACAACAAGCTAGTAACAACAATCTAACGGCACAATAAACTAGTGAGAACAAATTACCGAGAAAAAAAATCAATGAAAAAACAACCTAGCGACACAACAAACTAGTACACAGCAAACTAGCGACACAGCAATCTAAATTATTGGCACAACAAACAAGTAGCACAACAAATTAGTGACACAACAAACTAGTGACACAAGAAACTAGCGACAGAAAAAAATTAAAGCTGGCGACACAATACACTAGCGACACAATAAACTAGCGGCACAAGAAACTAATGATATTTATGATAATGATATGATAAGCTATTGGCACAACAAATTAGCAACACAACAAACTATTGGCGCAACAAACTAGCGACACAACATACTATTGGCACAAGCAATTACCAACACAACAAACTAGCGACACAACAAACTAGCGACACAACAAACTAGCGACACAACAAATTACCGACACAACAAACTAGCGACACAACAAACTAGCGACACAACAAACTAGCGACACAACAAATTACCGACAAAGCAAACTATCGGCACAACAAACCAGCGACACAATAAATTAACGAGATAACAAAGTAGTGACGCAACTAAATATTGGCACAGCAAACTAGCGACGCAACAAATTAGATATACAATAAACTAACGACACAACAAAACAAGCGACACACAAAAAAACCAGCGACACAACAAACAAGCGACAAAAAATATTAAAGAAACAACAAACCAGCGACAAAACAAACTATTGGCACAACAAATTAGCAACACAACAAATTAGCGACACAGAAAAAAAATTAAAGCAACAACAAACTGTCGACACAAGAAACTAGCGACACAACAAACTAATGTCTCAACAAATTAGTAACACAACAAAATATTGGCACAACAAACTAGCAACACAAAGATTAACAAACATCAAAGTAGCCAAACAACAAACTATAGGCTCTACAAATTAGCGACGCGACAAACTAGCGACACTCAAAACTAGTGACACAATAAACAAGCTGCAACAATCTAGTGACACATTAAACGTGAAACAACAAATTAGCGAAAGAAAAAATCAATGAAAGAACAAACTAGCGACCTAACAAACTAGCATTACATCAAACTAGCAACAAAGGAAACTAGCAAAACTACAAACTAGTGACACAACAAATTAGCAGCACAACAAAACAGCAGCACAACAAACTAGCGACACAACAAACAAGCGATATTCGAAACTATCGTCGCTGAAAACTAGGGACAGAACAAACTAACAATACAGCAGACTAGAAACACAACAAATTAGCGACACAACAAACTAGCGACAAAAAAAATTAACAGAACAAGAAACTAGCGAAACAACAAACTATTGGCACTATAAAATAGTGAGGCGACAAACAAGCGACAACGAACTATCGGCACAACAAATTCGCGACACTATAAATTAGCAAAGCAACAAACAAGTCACAAACAACAAACTAATGACACAATAAAATAGTGATACAACAGACTAGCAACAACAATCTAACAACAATAAACTAGTGACACAACAAATTAGCGATAGAAAAAATCAATGAAAAAACAAACTAGCGACACAACAAATTAGTGACATAACAAACCAGCGGTAGAAAAAATGAACGAAAAATACAAACGAGCAACACGACAAATTAGTGGTACCTCAAACTAGCAACACAGTAAACTAAATTATTGGCACAACAAACAAGTAGCGCAACAAACTAGTGACGCAACAAACTAGCGACAGAAAAATTAAAGCAACACCAAACTATCGACACAACAAATTAGCAACACAACAAACTATTGGCGCAACAAACTAGCGACACAACATACTATTGGCACAAGCAATTACCAACACAACAAACTAGCGACACAACAAACTAGCGACACAACAAACTAGCGACACAACAAATTACCGACACAACAAACTAGCGACACAACAAACTAGCGACACAACAAACTAGCGACACAACAAATTACCGACAAAGCAAACTATCGGCACAACAAACCAGCGACACAATAAATTAACGAGATAACAAAGTAGTGACGCAACTAAATATTGGCACAGCAAACTAGCGACGCAACAAATTAGATATACAATAAACTAACGACACAACAAAACAAGCGACACACAAAAAAACCAGCGACACAACAAACAAGCGACAAAAAATATTAAAGAAACAACAAACCAGCGACAAAACAAACTATTGGCACAACAAATTAGCAACACAACAAATTAGCGACACAGAAAAAAATTAAAGCAACAACAAACTGTCGACACAAGAAACTAGCGACACAACAAACTAATGTCTCAACAAATTAGTAACACAACAAAATATTGGCACAACAAACTAGCAACACAAAGATTAACAAACATCAAAGTAGCCAAACAACAAACTATAGGCTCTACAAATTAGCGACGCGACAAACTAGCGACACTCAAAACTAGTGACACAATAAACAAGCTGCAACAATCTAGTGACACATTAAACGTGAAACAACAAATTAGCGAAAGAAAAAATCAATGAAAGAACAAACTAGCGACCTAACAAACTAGCATTACATCAAACTAGCAACAAAGGAAACTAGCAAAACTACAAACTAGTGACACAACAAATTAGCAGCACAACAAAACAGCAGCACAACAAACTAGCGACACAACAAACAAGCGATATTCGAAACTATCGTCGCTGAAAACTAGGGACAGAACAAACTAACAATACAGCAGACTAGAAACACAACAAATTAGCGACACAACAAACTAGCGACAAAAAAAATTAACAGAACAAGAAACTAGCGAAACAACAAACTATTGGCACTATAAAATAGTGAGGCGACAAACAAGCGACAACGAACTATCGGCACAACAAATTCGCGACAATATAAATTAGCAAAGCAACAAACAAGTCACAAACAACAAACTAATGACACAATAAAATAGTGATACAACAGACTAGCAACAACAATCTAACAACAATAAACTAGTGACACAACAAATTAGCGATAGAAAAAATCAATGAAAAAACAAACTAGCGACACAACAAATTAGTGACATAACAAACCAGCGGTAGAAAAAAATGAACGAAAAATACAAACGAGCAACACGACAAATTAGTGGTACCTCAAACTAGCAACACAGTAAACTAAATTATTGGCACAACAAACAAGTAGCGCAACAAACTAGTGACGCAACAAACTAGCGACAGAAAAATTAAAGCAACACCAAACTATCGACACAACAAACTAGCGACACAACAAACTAACCATACAAAAAAACTAGCGACACAACAAACTAACGACACAATAAATTAGCGGCACATAAAACAAATGACACAACAAATTAGCGACACAACAGACTATCGACACAACACACTATTCACACAACAAATTAGCAACACAACAAATTATTGTCACAACAACTAGCGACACAACGAACTACCGACACACCAAACCAACGACACACCAATCTATCGACACAACAAATTAACGAAATAACAAAGTAGTGATACAAATAGATAGTGGCACAACAAACAAGCGACACAACAAACCAGCGATACAGCAAACAAGTAGCACAACAAACTAGCGACACAACAAACTAGCGACACAACAAACAAGCGACAGAAAAAAGTAAAGAAACAACAAACTAGATTTACAACAAACTAGTGACACAATGAACTATCAAAACAATAAGATAGCCACAGAACAAATTAGCGACACAACAAACTAGTAACACAAAAAACCTAACTATTATAATAAAACCTAACGACAAAACAAACTATTGGCACAACAATTTAGCGACACAAGAAAGTAGTGACACAACAAACTATTGAGATAACAAGCTAGTGGCAGAACAAATAGTGACACAACCAACTATTGGCACAACAAACTAGCGACACAACAAACTAATGGCACAACAACTTAGTGACATAACAAACTATTGGCACAACAAACCAGCGACACAACAAACTAATGACACAACAAATAAGCCAAATAGAAAATTGATGGCACAACAATCTAGCCACACAACAAACTAATGATACAGCAAACTAACCACATAGCAAACTAATGTCACAACAAACTATCGACACAACACATTAATGGCACAACAAACTAGCGACACATCACACTGTTGGCACAACAAACTAGCCACACAACAAACTAATGTCCCAACATACTAGCAAGCCAAAAATTAATGGAACAACAAACTAACGACACATCAAACTTTTGGAACAAAAAACTTGCAACACAACACACTAGTGACACAACAAACTAGCAACACAACAAACTAATATCACATCAAACTAGCGAGACGAAAAATTAATGGCACAACAAACTAGCGACACATGAAACTTTTGGCACAACAAACTAGCAATACAACAAACTTTAGGCACAACAAACTAGCGACACATGAAACATTTGGCACAACAAACTAGCGACACATGAAACGTTTGGCACAACAAACTAGCAATTCAACAAACTTCTGGCATAACATATTAGCAACACAACAAACTTCTGGCACAACAAACTAGCAACACAACAAACTTTTGGCACAACAAACTAGCAACACAACAAACTTTTGGCACAACAAACTAGCAACACAACAAACTTTTGGCACAACAAACTAGCAACACAACAAACTATTGGCACAACAAACCAGCGACACAACAAACTATTGGCACAACTCATCCTCACCCACTTAATGTTTGAAGAGCAAGTAGCTGATCGGCCTCGAGGGTCTGCTACAAGTTTTGGCGCTCGAGCTGATCTCCCCAAAGATCAGGTAAATCATTAAAAGCAAAGAGAACATCCCTAGCATATAATGTTGTAGGTGTATGAAGCATTAAACTTGACTATACTAAGCAGCATCATTTAGAGTTGTTGAAGGACGACGTTGTTTGCACTGGCTAAATGAGACAAGGTTTGTCCACGTTCCCCGGAGTGGTAGCATTTACTGACACAGAAGATCTAATACTGTAGTACCTCTAGGCAGGTCAAGTTCCACATTCTTCAGTAAAAGTTGTAAATTCAAGAAAGCCATTATAACCCGCCACATACCATTTGGTATGATAATATTTCCATAGAAAGGATTTTTTTTCTATCAGGGGTGAAATAAATTCACACGTCGTGGTGACTGCTTTGACCAAGCGTTGGCCTTTATCCCTCTCGTTCTGTCATGAGCCCCCCCCCCCCCCCCCCCCCCCACCCCGACATACACCAGCAATGGTACTATGTGTCGTAAAGATGTAAAGATATATATATATATATATATATATATATATATATATATATACATTTTACATACCATTTTTGGTCCAAGAGTTTGCGCGTGTTATTGAGTTATTGAGTTATTTGCGGGTCATCATCATTGCACTCCGAACATGTCCATAGGTGCTCAGATCCCCTCCTCAGCAATTCCCTCAGTGTCCAGCGACTGACGACTCCAGTTCGATGTTGGTTGATAAGTCTTCTTACACGGCCACTAAGTGTCTAATTTCTGGCTGTGCCCAACTTAACTCCCATTTCCATCATCCGAAGAAGTGACGTTGATCTGTGTTTGTCGAAGTCCTGTGCTCTTCCCACATCTCGGAGAGCATTGATGATGTCCGCCCGATCCATTGGTTGCCCGTCCTCAACGACAGCGCAGCTAGTCAACCTCTCCGCTCTTTCATTTCCCCGTACTCCCGCATGTCCAGGGACATAGCCAAAGGTGACCTTACGTATTTTGGATTTCTGCAACGACTCTACCCAATTAGTTTGCGCGTGTATCATTCGTTAAGATAAGACATACAAGACAATGTTTTTTTTTTTTTTAATAATAAAAACAAACATTGAGCCCAAATGAAGTTTTAAATTGAAAGACCAATTCCAACAAGCTAATCAAGGCTTAAATATCTCGACAAACAAAAACGATTGACTTAACGCGCTCACCAATTTCTAGTCCCAGTGATAAAAAAGTTCTCTTTAATTAAACAATCATTGACTGAACAAAAAGCTCATTTGATCTCGGCTAAATATGGAGCCAAGAACTAATTTTAGTCAAAAATTATGAATGGTCTTGAACAAGTTCGGACTGTCTAAATATGATCTAATTCGATAATGTGTATTATTGAAGTCTGTAAAATTAAACAATAAATCAGCCCAAAATGGAATACAAGATAAATGAATAAACAGGGAGTTGGACATTTCCGGAAGTCCTCAATTAGAAAGAGGGACAATATTTGACATAGTCAAAGTGATCAAAATAAGCTTCATTTGGGTGCACGCGATTTGGGTATGTAAAGAAAGACGATACTGATGCAGTATTAACTGCTTTCATTCCTAAAAAATGTGCGAGGGTAGAAAGTATATATAACATATGGGCATTAGCATTGTATCTGTCACACTATTCGTATGTTTTTTTAAATACATAATTGGGACGGTGTTATTATTGTTTATATTTTAATTATGATTTGTGGAGTCGGAGGGTAAGCGTTAGTTCTTCATACACAACGCCAGGGTTAGGGTTAGGATTAGGGTAAGCTTTAGTTCTTCATGCACAAAGCCAGGGCCAGGGTTAGGGTAAGCGTTAATTCTTCATACACAACACCAGGGTTCGGGTTAGGTTAAGCGTTAGTTCCTCATACACAACGCCAGGGTTCAGGTTAGGGTAAGCGTTAGTTCTTCATACACAACGCCAGGGTTAGGGTTAGGATTAAGGTAAGCTTTAGTTCTTCACGCACAAAGCCAGGGCCAGGGTTAGGGTCCGGGTTAGGGTAAGCGTTAATTCTTCATACACAACACCAGGGTTCGGGTTAGGTTAAGCGTTAGTTCCTCATACACAATGCCAGGGTTCAGGTAGAGGGTAAGCGTTAGTTCTTCATACACAACGCCAGGGTCAGGGTTAGGATTAGGGTAAGCGTTAGTTCTTCATACATAAAGCCAGGGTTAGGATTAGGGTAAACGTTAGTTCTTCACAAAGCCAGGGTCAGGGTTAGGATTCGGGTTAGGGTAAGCGTTAATTCTTAATACACAACACCAGGGTTCAGGTTAGGGTAAGCGTTAGTTCTTCATACACAACGCCAGTGTTCAGGTTAGGGTAAGCGTTATTTCTTCATACACAACGCCAGGGATCGGGTTAGGGTAAACGTTAGTTCTTCATACACAACTGCCAGGGTTCGGATTAAGGTAAGCGTTAGTTCTTCATACACAACACCAGGGTTCGCAACGCGTCTTCCAGTGGAACCAGCTTGGGGGAAAAGAATGTCCTTGTCAGGGGATAAAAGAGAGTGGGTGGAGGGAAAAGGCACCAGGCTTCGCTTCACCTAAACGTGTGTCCAAGAGATGTGGTTGTCATACAACCCCCTCTCCTGCATCAGGAATGATAGGTAATACCTTCCTGTCTTTCTGTATGCTTGTGAATGTCGTCATTAAATTCATACCATGTCTACTATCGTTAGCAGATCAATTAGTGTTACATTATATTTTGAACCTTATGTTCTCACCATCATCATCTTCAAGTGCCATGTCTGCTACTAGCACAGGTAATCGTGTTTCTCCACAACTTTTTTTCTCATTGGCTGTTTACCGATTCTGTTGTTAACTTTCAACCAAACAATTCTCTTGAAATTTTTTAAATATCTTTTCTCTTTAGTTTTTCTTCCCTCAATTATTTCATTTGTCACTGTGCGTTCGAGTTATTCTTCACTCATTGCAAAGTCAGAAATGATGTTTTTTCATCTGATGTTAGTAATGAGCTTTTGTCAGTCTTAGAACATCTTTGATATAGCATATATCAATTTAAGAAACTATCAACTGTCTAAAAAAAACCACGTTTCTGTAACCTCATATAATTTTTTTTAAATCTATTATTCGTTGTCCATAACAAACTTTTATAAGTTAAGACTGGTCCATAACATTATAGAACTGTTTTTCGTATTTCCATTGTTGTACTAAAACATTGGCAACTAAAATAAGTAGAGGAATTCTCTCTCTCTCTCTCTCTCTCTCTCTCTCTCTCTATATATATATATATATATATATATATATATATATATATATATATCTGCAATCAGGACTCAATCAGAGTAGGATTCCAGACACCCACATGAAGTCAGTTGTCAGGTTAAGTGTGTTGATCGCCCCCACAGACAGAACATCACAATTAGAGTCTGCCAGATCCACTCTGATTGAACACCAGTTAAAACGTTGCACTGTGTTCTGCGCCAGTGGCCCAGTGCATCCGATTTCAGCCAGCATTTTATTCAGGTTTGTTTTCCTTAGCCTTTGATTGTCCCCAATCTTCCTGCAAGGCAGCAGTTTGTCTTTTATGTAGGGGGATTCTGCCCTTAGATGGTCTGCCCTCCCAGGTTTACGAGCACCATCTGCCCGAGTCACTAGAGGTGACTAACACAGACATGCACACACAAAGATATGAGATGTGAATAACACATACATGTACACAGCGATACGAGACCTGACTAACACCTACACACATCAAGATATATGACACATGACTAACATAGACATGCACATAAAGATATGAGAGGAATTCAAATACCTAGGAAGTTTAGTGACAAACGATAATTCACAAAACAGCAGAGATAGACTCAAGATGCAACAAAGCTTGTCAAATCATTGGAAAGCAATCACCACTATTGTCCAGCAAGGAAATAACTCTGGAAACAAAACGGACACTGTACAATAATACAATCTTCATCCCAACGTTGTGCACTAGATGCAAAAATAATAAGTAAAATAGTCTCTACGAGATGAAATGTGTCAGACGAATGACAGGAAACAGTCTGCGATACAAGATCAGAAATGAAGAACTGAGAAAAAAGCACATAATAGCCCCCGTCCGTGAATATATAAAGAAACAACAGATACAGTGCTTTGGCCACGTGACAAGGCAAAGTGATCAAAACACAACACAACGAGATTAGTAAGGAAGTCCTGTATATATATACGGTTAAAAGTGCAGACACATTTTATATAGGGTCTATATAAAACATGTCTGCACATTTTATAATAAAGTGGCTGCACAATTTTTTTCTGGTGGGCGTTCTGGCTGTGACCACTCTGGCCGGTGACCTGTGACCCGTCGACCCGGTGATCTCAGGTAGCGCTGGCTAGCTGTAGCCAGGTGCTTGCTCGGTTGAATGGCCAGGTGCGGGCGTCTCGTGATGTAAACACTCGTGATTTTCCGTTGGCATTGTTAGGGATTTTAACTGATTCAGTGGTTATCTCTCTCCTCACTTTATTCTTTATAGGTTTTTAGTGTTAGTCCATAGCTTCACTGTAACACGTGTTTGAATAAATAATTAGTTAAAATACCTCCTTTAACCTGTATCACAGAGACATTATACCCCAGCATACCCTCATCAGCATCATCAAGTACCGGTTGGTGTAGGGTGATCATCCACAACTTTCGATCTCTAACGAAATAATAAAAGTGAGAGTTTTAAAGTGTTACTCTTAAATAAAACATGCAGCCCGCCCGTATAAGACTGGGCTATGAACTGGCTGGAGCATACATCGTAGGCCTCTATCAGCTGAACACATGACAAGTGATGCGTATATGATTGGGTTCACTGACCACCGGGGTGACGGCGACGTGCTGTAAGACGAATGTTTACTTTTCAAATCTATTAGCGTGTTGCGGTTCCAAAACTTGGGTAAAGCGGTATTGCAGGGGTGAATATGTTGTGCGTTATGTCTTTATATTTTGAGGAAAATAATACCATTCAGTGGTTATCTTGGCTGTAAGTGTGGTTGAGTATTATCCCTTAAGTTATATGTGTTCTGATATCGGGTGGCCATAAGACAAGGTGTGGAAATTTAAATAACGTGTTGGTTGTGATGATTCTCAAAATGGAGAAAATGGGTGTTTCCCTTTTGATTGTTCGTCTCATCATCATCATCACCACCATGACCACCCACATGTACTCTCTGTGTCTATTTTCACATTCAAGTTAAAACAAGTCAAATAAAACAAATACTTTCTATTTTTAACGTCACAGCTTTTTTTTTATTATTACGGCAGAGAACAGATATTTGAAAATATATTACAGTCCGGTTGATGCATTTATTAATTTTAACCGCCTGGGCTTCCTTCCTCCTGTTTTTGTGGTACTCTCTGTTTGTGTTAAATGTATATCCAAAAAATATATATATGCTACTGTCTGGTTGATGAATGTGTGCATCCATGCCCCCCTCCCCCCGAAGCCGAAATATCCCAAGCCTTCCACGAAACCACCTACCGCTCAGCATCGACCCAACCGCGACTGCAGCCTTTGTCATAAACACCGACCCTGCCCACAAACCTGGTGAGCATTGAGTGGCCCCCTATTCCAACGGTCTCGGAGAATGTGAGTATTTCGATTCCTACGACTAACCTCCCAGACACATGGATATTTTAAGCTTTATCGAGCGGAATTCACACGTTCCATTCGTATACAACCCACAGGTGTGGCAAGATTTGTTTAGCAACACGTGTAGTCTATATTGTATTGAATATATAATTTTTAAGTGTCGTGGCGCGAAGCTTAACAGAATTCTCATGCCTTTTTCGACAAGACAACACATTAACGACCGTATCATTTAACGTTTGCTCACCCCGTGGATATTTCAATTCGCGGGGCCCATGGATGCACAAATTCATCAATCGGACAGTAGCATATATATATATATTTGATAGACATTTAACACAAACAGACAGTATCACAAAAACAGGAGGAACGAACCCAGACGGTTAAAATTAATAAATTCATCAACCGGACTGTAATATATTTTCAAATATCTGTTCTTTGCTGTATTTATAACAAAAGCTGTGAAATTAAATATAGAAAGTATTTGTTTTATTTGACTTGTTTTAACTTGAATGTGAAAAGAGAGAGAGAGAGAGAGAGAGAGTGTGTGTGTGTGTACATGTGGGTGGTAATGGTGATGACGATGATGAGACGAACAATCAAACGAGAAAACACCCCTTTTCTCCATTTTTTGAATCATCATAACCAACACGTTATTTAAATTTCCACACCTGGTCTTATGGTCACCCGATATCAGCACACATATACCTTAAGGGATAATACTCAACCACACTTACACCCGAGATAACCACTAAATCAAGTATTTCCTCAAAATATAAACACATGACACACAACATACTCACCTCTGCAATACCGCTTTACCCAAGTTTTAGAACCGCGACACGCTAATAGATTTGAAAAGTAAAGATTCGCCTTACAGCACGTCGCCGTCACCTCGGTGGTCAGTGAATCCAATCACATACGCGTTACTTGTTATGTTTTCAGTTGATAGAGGCCTACGATGTATGCTCCAGCCAGTTCATAGCCCAGTCTTATACGGGCGGGCTGCATGTTTTATTTAAGAGTAACGCTTTAAAACTCTCACTTTTATTATTTCGTTAGAGATCGAAATTTGTGGATGATGACTCTACACAAACGGGTACTTGATGATGCTGATGAGGGTATGATGGTGTATAATGTCTCTGTGATACAGGTTAAAGGAGGTATTTTAACTGATGATTTATTCAAACACGTGTTACAGTGAAGCTATGGACAAACACTAAACACCTATAAAGAATAAAGTGAGGAGAGAGATAACCATTGAATCAGTTTTAAAATACCTAACAATCATCATCATCATGTGCCATACCGGTTGGCGTATGCGATCAATTCCCTCCACAATCTAACTATCTAAAGTGCATCGTATCAGTTCTGTTGTTGATTGTTTACCATGCCATGACACCAAGCTATCCAGTATTTTCTCTCTTTGTCGTCCGCGATCTCTCTTTTCTTTTATTTTGCCAGTTGTAACCAAGTATTCCAACTTTCCTCTTCTCATGATGTGCCTGAAAAATATTGATTGCTTATTTCTGAATTTTTTTTAAGAGCTCCCTTTTTTGTGTTGGCCTTTTTGAGAACTTCCTCATTGGTCTTTTTAACTGTCCATGGAACTTTCAACATTCTTCTGAGAAATCCCATCTCTGTGGCTTCTAATCGTCTTTTCATTTGTTTGTCCACTGTCCATTATTCGCTTCCATAGGTCAGAACTGCTTCTATATAGCACCGATGAACTCTCTTTCTCATTTCTATTGACATAGATTTGTTGCACAAGATATTTTTCATTTTCTGAAATGCTATTTTGACCTGAGCTATTCTGCTTTTTATTTCTGTTGTGTATTTCATCCCATCTGTTGTTATTATTGTTCCCAAGTATTTGAAACGTTGCACTTGTTTCAGAGTTGTCTCGTTTTTTTAATGCTGCATGATGGTGATGATTGTTTCTTCGATATAACCATTACTTCTGTTTTATTACTATTCAGACTAAGACCTTTCTTGTTGCTTTCTTTTACTAGTATGTCTATCATTTCTTGTAGTTCATTCTCTTTCTCTGATATTAAGACTGTGTCATCCGCATATCTCAAATTATTTATGTTGTGATCGTTGACTTCAAATCCTTTTTTGTAGATGCCAATCGAAAATCATGAGTGTTTACATCACGAGACGCCCAGAAAGCACCTGGCCATCCGTGTTCAACCGAGAGAGCGTTTATATCACGAGACGCCCGCACCTGGCCAGTTCAGCCGAGCCAGCACCTGGCAGTCGAGCAAGCACCTGGCCATTTCAGCCGAGCTAGCGCTCACTGAAGCAGGTTAAATCCCTAACAACGGAAAATCACGAGTGTTTACATCACAAGACTCCCGCACCTGGCCATTCAACCGAGCAAGCACCTGGCCACAGCGAGCCAGCGCTACCTGAGATCACCGGGTCACGGGTCAACGGGTCACACGTCACCGGCCGGAGGGGTCACAGCCAGAACGCCCACCAGAAAAAAAATGTGCAGCCACATTATTATAAAATGTGCACACATGTTTTATATAGGGCCCATATAAAATGTGTCTGCACTTTTGGCGTATGTATACAGGAATTCCTTACTACTAACGAGCCCTGAATAGATGTTGTGAGAACACCAGACCCAAGGTCAACCGCGAAAAAGATTGATCGGTGGAATATTAGAAGCACTAGGAAACATAACAACGGCAGAAGCGAACAGAATAGAAAATGACCGCAAATTACATCTCCCCTCGATTCTGAAAGGCAAATGAGGAAGGAAAGAAGAGAAGGAGAAGAAGATTATCGTACTTGTATAGAGAACTATCATGAGTGAACTCGGACAGCGCTCACCACGAGCTCATCACTCAGTCAGATCTCACTAGAGTCTATTTTAATTAAGACTCAAGGAAATAACTCAAATGATAGTCTAGTGTTCTCACTCCAATGTGCTCTGTTATCATGTCTTCTCATACATTTTTTAGGGTAATATCAGTCACATTTTCTTTCATTTCTTCTCATCCCACTATCAGAAACTGTATCTTTATATATTTCCTTCTTTCAGTTATCATCCCACTATCACAAACTGTATCTTTCCCATATTTCATTCTTTCAGTTCTCATCCCACTATCACAAACTTTATCTTTCCCATATTTCCTTCTTTCAGTTCTCATCCCACTATTACAAACTTTATCTTTCCCATATTTTATTCTTTCAGTTCTTACCCCACTATCACAAACTTTATCTTTCCCATATTTCCTTCTTTCAGTTCTTCTTATCCCACTATCACAAACTTTATCTTTCCCATATTTCATTCTTTCAGTTCTTCTTATCCCACTATCACAAACTTTATCTTTCCCATATTTCATTCTTTCAGTTCTTCTTATCCCACTATCACAAACTTTATATTTCCCATATTTCATTCTTTCAGTTCTTACCCCACTATCACAAACTTTATCTTTCCCATATTTCCTTCTTTCAGTTCTTCTTATCCCACTATCACAAACTTTATCTTTCCCATATTTCCTTCTTTCAGTTCTTCTTCTCCTACTATCACAAACTTTATCTTTCCCATATTTCATTCTTTCAGTTCTTACCCCACTATCACAAACGTTATCTTTCCCATATTTCCTTCTTTCAGTTCTTCTTATCCCACTATCACAAACTTTATCTTTCCCATATTTCCTTCTTTCAGTTCTTCTTATCCCACTATCACAAACTTTATCTTTCCCATGTTTCCTTCTTTCAGTTCTTCTTATCCCAACTATCACAAACTTTATCTTTCCCATATTTCCTTCTTTCAGTTTATATATTTTTTCTCTCTTACTCTCCCTTTCTCATACTCTTTCATATACTAACAGTAACTTCATATCTTAACATCGTTCTCTCTCACTTTCTTCACCTTCTATACTCCTTTTGTCACTAATTTCATCGTTCATCTTCTTGTTTATATCACTTAAAATTATTCATCTCTCTTTTATACCAATTTCCGATTTCTACCCAATCCGTTTAACAAATATAATTACAAAAAAATACCTGATACATCTTCTTTCTTCTTCCTCTTCTTCTTCTTCTTCTTCTCTTCTTCTTCTTCTTCTTCTTCTTCTTCTTCTTCTTCTTTTTCTACCTTTTTAGCTTCCAGTGGAGCATAGGTCTTCAACAAACACTTTACAAGTCGTTCTGTTTTTTGCCATTCTTTTAAGATCATTCCATGCCTTCCCCACCATCTTCATCTCTGCTTCTATCTGTCTTCTCCAAGAATTCCTTGGTCTTCCTCTTTGTCTTTTCCCATGAGGATTAAAAAAAATGGCCTGTTGTGTAATACTCTCATTTGACTTCCGTAGTGTGTGTCATATCCAGCGCCATCGTCTCGATGTATCTCTTTATCCACTGTTGTTTGACAGGTACATTTCATTCATTCTATGTTAGTGATTTTGTCCTGCCATTTCCATCCTTTTATCCTGCGTAAGCATCCATTAATGAAAGCCTGTATCTTCGTGATTGTCAATTTTGCTGTTCTCCATGTTTCACAGCCATATAATAAGACATGATACATCACCTTAGTTTATTTTACCATCTGGATAAACTCTTTTCATTTCATACACAATTTTTTTTTATATTGATCCCTTGTTACCTTTTCTTTACATGTTCCGTTTTACGAATTATTTCCCTTGCAACTTTGCAAAAGTGCAGAGAAAACATTTATGCTTAAACAAATTATTGTTATGAAATAACTTGAGAACAAGAATTGAGAATTATGCAGTGTAATATCTATTACATTTAAATTTTCCTGCACGGAACAGAAGCAACGATACTTAAATAAATTAGAGTAGAAAATGTAAGCCTTTGATGTGTGGAGTTATCATCATCATCATCATCATCATCATCATCATCATCATCATCATCATCATCATCATTCACAACAGCTTACAAATTATCACACATTCATTAATTGTAAATATTTTTGTCAAAATACGCCTCTGGACCAATTTAACAAGAAACCGGAAATTAAATTACTAAAAACAAACCACGGAGTTGCCCCCGTCTTACAACAAACAGCTTATCGACGATAAATCCTCCCCTCCTAGCGCGTCCCGTCTCATCATCCCAGACAGTGCGCTAGGCAATCCTTCCTTCTACATGCTTCCTAAATCCACAAGCCCAATAACCCTGGTCGTCCCATTGTTTCAGCATATAGTTGTCCCACAGAACATATACCCGACTATCTCGACAGCATATCATTTTGAATCTATGAAGTGGGCTCATTTTGAGTTTAACTCAAAAGCATATGTGCTTTTTAACCAAAGACCTTTTTTGGGGGACTCAATGAAGATATCCCCGATGGAAGAATAAATTGTACTATTAGTCCCATAAATGATTCGCTTCCAGAGGTTTATGATGTAAACAAAGCAGTTTTGTCATTGCAAGTGAATAATGTCCACACCTATAATTGGTCAGGATTGTGTAGCAGCAGCAGCTTTATAGCGAACACAGAAAACATCACAGGATTGTGCTGTCCTGAAACAGCTATGCCATGCTATCTTAGAATTGCCTTTAATGGGATTACTGTGACCACAAACCACTCTCCATGTGTGTGCCACATATTTACACCCCAGAAAGAAATACTGAATATAACAACATCATGTGCCGTCTGTGATATTAATGACCACAGACCAGGAGCCTCCAGTATGATTGATACAACTGTTGCACCAAGCATTTCATCAGCAGAGCCATATCTATGGAATGTTAATCTGACATTGTTCTTGAATGATGTCCAAGTTAATGAGACATCAGAATCGTGTGGCAGCAGCTACAAGAAGGGAGCGGAGAACATCAAGTTCTGCTGCTATAAAGGAGACTTGCCTTGCTATCCCAGAATTGCCTTAAATGGAATCACTGTAGTTGAAAACTTCTCCTCTTGTGTAAACTACACATTCACATCTAAGAGTGAATCAGTGAAGGTCACAAAATCATATTCTCTCTGTGGTTTTACTAACTACAGGTCATGTGGCTTCTGTTGGATTGGAAATGATAACTTACCATCACTGTGTGTCTATATGTTTGGAATTGGAGTCATCAATGATGGCCTAACATCATCAAGTGCTATGACGATCATCATTTTCGGGAGGACGTGAACTCCCATGGTATATGGTGGATAGGCGGCAGGAACCATTGAAGGCTATGTCTGAAAAGTGTTCCTTCTTGCAGTTTCCTCATATTCCAAGTCCGGCTTGTTGCAGAAGCTACTGTGTTAAGTGCTCTGTGCACACCGTGAGCTGTGTGTCTCATCCGTTTTGATCCTGCTTCGATATCCCGCTTGTTTACAATGAATGATGATATCGTATGACAGGGAACAGTTGGCTGTGTTCACTTTCTGCGCAGTTTCGCCTTATGTCTTTTGGCGTGTGCTGAGACTGCTACGATGGGGACTACAGTTACCTTTCTTTGTTTGGGAGATGAGTTAGTAATTCGGATGATTCCATTGACACGGGTGGTTGAGCAATTATGGATTTTAATTCGTTTGCTGTGATACCGAGGCCTTCCATAACCAATAACTCGACAGCATTTTCCAACCCATAGTGACATCCCTTCCCACCTATGTCAAGGACACTAATCATGCTCTCACTATCTTCTCTTCTCTTTCCCTTACCCCTGAACGCTCGTACCGACTTTTCGTCCTGGACGTATGCTCTCTGTATACCTCTATCCCTCATGCTGATGATATAATAGCTCTTTAATTCTTTCTCGACCAAAGAATACATCCATCTGTGGATACTTTTACTCTCCTCCGTCTCACTGAACTTGTTCTCAACCTTAATACTTTCGAATTCAATGGTCAGTTCTATGACCAAGTCAGTGGTGTAGCTATGGGAACCAAGATGGGTCCTAGTTACGCTTGCCTGTTCATGGGTCACCTTGAACATCAAATACTGAACTCGTACCATGGCTCCCTTCCCCTTAAATACCTCTGTGCATCGATGACGGCTTTGCCTGAAGATGACATCTCTATGTTCATCGACTACATTGGAAACTTTCATAAATCCATCAAAATTACATCTCATATCTCTACCTCGTCCGTCATCTGTCTTGATCTGATCGTCTCCCTTGGTACCTCCAGCCTCCACACTTCCGTCTTCTATAAACCCACGGACGCCCACTGTTATCTTCTCTACACCTCGTCTCCCTTGGTACCTCCAGCCTCCACACTTCCGTCTTCTATAAACCCACAGACGCCCACTGTTATCTTCTCTACACCTCGTCTCCCTTGGTACCTCCAGCCTCCACACTTCCGTCTTCTATAAACCCACAGACGCCCACTGTTATCTTCTCTACACCTCGTCTCCCTTGGTACCTCCAGCCTCCACACTTCCGTCTTCTATAAACCCACGGACGCCCACTGTTATCTTCTCTACACCTCGTCTCATCCATCTCACTGCAGAGATTCCATTCCATATTCTCAATTATTACGACTTTGTCGTATCTGCCAGGATGATCACGATTTTCTCAAACAGGCCTACCTGATGTTAAATTTCTTTAGGCGTCGTCTCTATCCTGATTCGGTTCTCCAATCTGCCTTTAAGCGAGCTCTCGATATTTCCCGTCCTGTGGCACTCACCCAATCCACCCTCCATTCCTCTGATAGAACTATATTTACCCTCACCTACAACCCCCACAACTTGGCTGCGGTGAGGATACTTAACCGGTATCGCTCCATTCTCCACTCAGATCCTACTACCCGCCTACTTTTCAGTAATCCTCCTTTGGTCGCCTTCAAACGTGACAGGATCTGAGAGACATTCTTGTCACGAGCCGCGTCCCCCGCTCAAAGCACAAACACCTTGGTACTGTTCGTTGTGGACGTCGAGTTTGCAGAACTTGTGACTACGTGTTTTGCACCGATTCGGTCTTGTTTCCTAATAGGCGATTAGACATGAAGTTTACTTGTGTGTCACGGAATATCATCTACGCCATAATATATAAGCATTGCCAGATGACGTATGTTGGCGAAAGTGGACGATGCTTGAGTGACAGATTTTGTGAGCATCTTCGTGATGTTGAGCAAAAGACTGACAGCCCGGTGTCTGTCCATTTCAACTCCCCTGGTCATAGTGGTAAACCTGACATGCAAGTTACTGGCATTGTCTCTTGTCACTCCAGCAGTCACAGATGGTTTGCCATTGAGAATCGCCAAATTGTCCATTTGGGTTCGCTGTCCCCAAAGGTATGAACATATCGCTCTCATACACATAGGACACCTGCCACACATTTCTTACCCCCGTTCGCTAACGAACCTATGTATGTATATATATATATATATATTTGTTTGCATATGTAGTGGCACATTTGGACGGGTTTTCTTTTGTGTTTTCTTTTGTGCTTTGTGGTAACATATACGGATTTATGTTTGTACGCATGCATGATAATGTACACACGTTTTTTTACACACCTGTTCGTTGTGCACACACAGAGTTAGATATACACAGTTTATACGTATCTTGTACCAACCTCCCCATATTTTTAGAACCCTTCTATCTTATCACCTGACTGCCTGGTCAGTGAGATATATAGTTGGTCAGCCTGCCTACTTATTTTAGTTCGTTCAGAAGCTGACCACGCTCTGGACCACAGGGAAATGACCGTTTTTCCTTTCTTGAGTATTTAGCATATTATCACCATGTAGTTAGATCTGTGTACATATCCTTATATATATTTTTGTAAGCAAAGGATTAGCCGCCTTGAACGTCATGGCAGCTGCCATCATTGAGCAGAGGCTACTTAACCTTCTGTTACAAGGACTAGTCCTTACACCAATTGAGTTTGCCCTAGAAATTCTTACTGTAAGTACGACGCAAATTGACAGGCTGGATAAATTACAGAATGAAGCTATGCGCATTATGTTGAGATGTACGAGGGACAATTGCTATGTAGCAATGTATCTTCTTTACTTTCCAACCATGGATGACAATATCAAGATCTAGATAGCACGAGCATACCTGAAGATAAGTGCAGATAAAGCGCATAAATTTTACTAAGAGTTAACACAGGGAAAGATGTCAGGCTAAAAAGAGGCAAATCATGGGTGGGCCGAACAGAAGATGCCATCAAACAGGTCTGTGGGCTTACCAATATCAACGCTGGCGAGGAGTGGATACTGGTGCCTACGCCATTTAGGGGCACATCCTCGTATATCGTCACACTCGACAGGAAATTTAGGGATCAGAACTCAGTCGTGGTCAATGCGAAGGTCAACGGCCTCAACTAGGATAACACAGATGAGAAAGATGCAGTCATCTATACAGACGGATCTGTAATACGACACCAAAGAAAGGCATGGGCATTTACAGCACGCTCGACAGGCAGAATAGTCAAGGAAGACAGTGGTTTATACGTTATGACCACTAGTAGAATGACGATGGAGGTGATGGCAGTGACCAGGGCATTCATTTGGTTAGAGTCACAAAACTACACCCACGCCTGCTTATTTAGTGATTCGATGCGTGTGGCGACGGGCTCTGTACGCATGCGATGGTTATAGTCATTGCAGAAGTGGAAAAATACGTAAGGTCACCTTAGTCTACGCTCCTGGGCATGCGAGAGTACGGGGAAATGAAAGAACGGACAGGGTGGCTAGCTGAGCTGTCGTTGAAGACGGTCAACCAATGCATCGGACGAACATCATCAATGCACTCCGAGATGTTGAAGGGCACATGACTTTGACAACCATGAGTCCACGTCATTCCTTGGGATTAAAGATATGGGAGTTGGGCACAGCCAGAAACGAGAAACTTAGTGAGCGAATAAGAAGACTTATCAACCAACACTGAACTGGAGTCGCCAGTTGCTGGACACTGCGGGACTTGCTGAGTTAATCCGAGCACCCATGGGCATGTTCGAAGTTTCCAGTGATGACGACCCGCAAATAACTCAATAACTGAGTAACTCAATAACTCAACAACTCAATAACACAATAACTCAATTCATCGTTTTTTTGTGTTGTGGCTCATCTTCGAACTTTCATCAAACATCTTATGAATGTGGTAGACTCTTAGTAGCAGTTATTTTAAGCTATCGAAATTTGCAAAATTTATATCATCATCATCAAGCTCTGTGTCTGCTGGCGTAGGTGATCATGTATATACACCAGTTTATATCTTTACAGCTGTTTTATTTCCACTGTTGACTTCTTGCCAAACCACTGTCCTAATCTGTCTTGTGTCTTTTCTCTCTGCTTCCCTCTTGATCTTCTTCCCTCAATTATTCCTGTTATCACGTTTATTCAATCTGTTCCCTTCCCATAACATGATCACAAATTATTATTGTTTCCTCATGATTTGGATATATTTTTTTTAAATTTGGAAATAACTTGTTTTTTTTTTACTTCGGCACCTTCATTCTTTAAATGTCTTTAACTGTCCGTAGTATTCTAAAAAGTCAATGTATGAAGGAACAAAATGTAGAGTGGCGCATGAAAGACAGCTCACAGAAGCATTTGAAATAAGAACAGGAGTAAGGCAAGGATGCCTTCTGTCTCCATTTCTCTTTCTACTATCCATAGATTGGATTATGAAAATAACTCAAAACAACAGAAATGGGATCCTGTGGTCACTGACCAAACAACTTGATGATTTAGACTTTGCTGATGACATAGCTCTCATATCACACAGCCATCAACAGATGCAGGATAAAATGAGTATATTAGATGAGAGATCACAGCAGCTAGGACTAAAGATTAATAGAGATAAGAACAACATTATGAGAATTAATGCAGTTGGCAATAACCAAATAAAACTAGGAGAAATACCTCTACTAGACGTACAATCTTACATATATCTGGGCAGTAATATAGATAAAGAGGGAGGAACAGAAAATGATACCAAAATAAGGATATCAAAAGCAACAGGAGCTTTCATTGCACTGGGGAACATATGGAAATCCAAAGAAAATAGGTTAAATACAAAAATAAAAATGTTCAACTCAAATGTTAAGTCGGTCCTATTATATGGCTGTGAAACATGGAGAATAACAAAATTGACAATCACGAAGGTACAGACTTTCATTAATGGATGCTTACGCAGAATAAAGGGATGGAATTGGCAGGACAAAGTCACTAACGTGGAA
This sequence comes from Megaustenia siamemsis, assembly GCA_032433765.1. Taxonomy (NCBI): domain Eukaryota; kingdom Metazoa; phylum Mollusca; class Gastropoda; order Stylommatophora; family Ariophantidae; genus Megaustenia; species Megaustenia siamemsis. Next base: position 54,955,926 of record JAVIAB010000106.1, read on the forward strand.
TTATGGAAATGTACCAGTCAAATACCAGTGGATAAAGAGATACAGCGTAGACGATGGCGATGGATAGGACACACACTACGGAAGCCAACTGAGAGTATTACACAGCAGGCCCTTTTTTGGAACCCTCAGGGGAAAAGACAAAGAGGAAGACCAAGGAATTCTTGGAGAAGACAGATCGAAGCAGAGATGAAGATGATGGGGAAGACATGGAATGATCTTAAAAGAATTGCAAAAAACAGAACGACTTGGAAAGTGTTTGTTGAAGACCTATGCTCCACTGGGAGCTAAAAGGTAGAAGAAGAAGAAGAGTATTCTAAAAATTTTGTTGTAAAATCACATTTCTATGGCCTCCAACAGTTGTCTTGCCTGTTGTCTTATTGTCCAGTATTCACAATTATATGTCAAGACTCTTCCACATAACACTGAATTAATAATCTTTCTCATTATTTGGAATGCAGTATTTGCCTGAACTAGTCTACATATCAACTCTGTTGTGCATTTATCATTCTAAGTTAACATACTTCCTGGTTATTTGAATTCATTGACCTGTTTTAATACTCTTCAATTTACTTTCAACATGTATTTAGGAATCATCTATTTCATTGCATTCATTAAACCAGTTTTTAATTAATATTTTTCATTCAGTTTCCTCTCGAGCGAACACAGCACATCGGAAGTGTATTCTCAACTAACGATTTGCTGCTGGTTTCATGTAGGTCTAGGTCGTTTATTATTCCAAATATAAAAAAAAAATCTCTAGGTAATTGTTTCGCGTAGCGCTTCTCAAGCAGAAAACCATAAAGATCTACAACAATTACTTAATGAAATAAACATGACGAGGAAAAATATGGATTAGATATGAATATCAAAAATATTAAAACTATGATCATAAACAAAGATAATACTCAGAACCTACAAGTGGATATCAAAGTTGAGGGAATAGACCTGGAGACAGTTCCTGGAGCCAGTGATGGAAAATATGAAACTGAAATAAACAAAAGAATAACAATGGCAAAAAGTAATTTTAATGCTAGTAAAAATATACTAACATCAAAACAAATAACACCAGGGCTAAAACTAAGAATAGCAAAATGTTACATCTTCTCAACATTCCTGTATGGTGCAGAAACATGGACATTAGACAAGAAAACTGAACAGAAACTTAAAGTCTTTGAAAATGTGGATTTATAGAAGAATAGGAAAAATTGGATGGAAAGAAAGGAAAACAAACGATGACGTCTTAAAACAACTAACAATGAAAAGAGAACTACTAAACACAATTCAAATAAGACAAATGAGATTTTGATGGCATGTTAAGATACAGCAGCCTACTAAAAGTTATCTTGGAAGGGAAAAAAAACAAGGTAAAAGAGGCAAAAGCAGACCAACACGAATATGGCCGAGTAACATCAAAAGATGGACAAGTAAAAATCTGCACTACCAAAGCAAGAGCCAGAGCGGAATGGGCTCCACGGTAGCCAACCTTCGATGCAGAGACGGCACTCAATGATGATGATGATGAGCATTTCTCTAAATCTTCCTTATTTCCTCTTAGCACACTGTTTCCAGGGAGCCGCGATAGCTCAGTGGTTAGTGAACTGGACTACAAAGAACAAGGGGTAGGGTTCGATCCCAACCGACGGCTTCCGGGTTCACCCAGCCTTAAATGGGTACCGGATTTTTTTCTGGGAAAGTAAAGCAGCATGGGCGTAATACCGACCACATTACCCCAAAAAACATGTGCTGAAGGTCTGTAAAATATAGGGTCACTACCACCATACTTCCCTATACGCCACTTGGCGTGACAGGGGTACTTTACTTACACTGTTTCCATATGAATGAATGCGTTGCTTTTCTTTATTCAATTTTTTTCAATTGTTATATGTAAAACATAATTTTGAGATTAAATAAAGCAACTGTGACGTGAAAAAGTGCAAGCACTATAAGTTAGTATGGGCGCCGCGATAGCTCAGTGGTTAGTGTGGACTGGGCGCCGCGATAGCTCAGTGGTTAGTGTGGACTGGGCGCCGCGATAGCTCAGTGGTTAGTGTGGACTGGGAGCCGCGATAGCTCAGTGGTTAGTGTGGACTGGGAGCCGCGATAGCTCAGTGGTTAGTGTGGACTGGGCGCCGCGATAGCTCAGTGGTTAGTGTGGACTGGGCGCCGCGATAGCTCAGTGGTTAGTGTGGACTGGGCGCCGAGATAGCTCAGTGGTTAGTGTGGACTGGGCGCCGCGATAGCTCAGTGGTTAGTGTGGACTGGGCGCCGCGATAGCTCAGTGGTTAGTGTGGACTGGGCGCCGCGATAGCTCAGTGGTTAGTGTGGACTGGGCGCCGCGATAGCTCAGTGGTTAGTGTGGACTGGGCGCCGCGATAGCTCAGTGGTTAGTGTGGACTGGGAGCCGCGATAGCTCAGTGGTTAGTGTGGACTGGGCGCCGCGATAGCTCAGTGGTTAGTGTGGACTGGGCGCCGCGATAGCTCAGTGGTTAGTGTGGACTGGGCGCCGCGATAGCTCAGTGGTTAGTGAACTGGACTAGAAAGGACTAGAGGTCGGGTTCGATCCTGATCGACGGCTTCTAGGTTCACCCAGCCTTAAATTGCTACCAGATATTTTCTGGGAAAGTAAAGCGGCACGCGCGTAATACCGATCACATTACCTAAAAAATCATGTGCCGAAGGTCTATAAAATTTATCGTCACTAGCACCATATTCCCTATACTCTACTTGGCGTGACGGGGCTCTTTACTTTACTTTACTATAAGTTGGTATGAGTTCATGTCTTGATTCATTCTTAGAAATCAATCTTTCCATTTATTTTCGATTGTCAACAATTCCAACATGAACGCCTGACTTTGTTTCACAATGCTCCAGAGCGTAATCGATGGATTCAATAATTGATTTTGCTCCTCGGCTTGAGTGGAAGTACTGCTCTCTGATTTCAGGTTTTCAAGGCGACGTAAAAGTTGACAGGTAAACCAAATATTGATTTCTTCTTCTTTGTTTCTTCCTCTTCGTCTTCTTCTTCCTCCACTTTGTTTCTTCTTCCTCGTCTTCTTCTTCCTCTTCTTTGTTTCTTCTTCCTCTTTTTTTTCTTATTTTTCTTCTTTTCTTTTTTCCCACCTACTCCACCTCCTCTACTTCTTCTTCTCCCCCACTTCTTCTTCTTTTTGTCTTTTCCTCCACTTCTTCTTATATTTCTTCTGCTTCTTATTTTTTTTCTTCCTCTTCTCTCCCACTTCTTCTTTCCAACAAATCTTTCTTCTTTTTCTTTTCCCCACTTCTTCTTCTACTTCTTCTTCTTCTTTTTCTTCTTCTTCTCTACCATTTCTTCTTTTCCCCCAATTCTTCTTTTTATTCCCTGCCACTTCTTCTTTCCTGTGACTTTAAACTATCAAAACGGCCCAATTGCCTTCTTTATATCTTGTTAAGTCCCTTGTCGAGGTTGAGAGGCTCGCTCAGTACAGGAACTTGTGGCGAGATACAATGCGGATCTTGTGCAAGGTCTGACACCTCATAACAATGATCGTCGGACTTGGATGGTCTAGAATATCGACACTATATGGGATCTTCAACTAGAAGGGAATATGGATAGACACATAGATGTATTGTGAGACAGTTATATTTCTACTTCATTTTGCACAATTCGTGTCCACTCGGCGTAGCGTACTATATGTTTGGCCTATTCTGAGTACATTGTAATCCTTATGGTTGTTCATGAGAAGCCTCTTTTTAACATTCCCTCGTGATTCCACTGAATGGCAGTTCTTACATTTTTGAATTTCTTCTGAACGACACTACCTCTCTTCGTTTCAGCTATCATCCAGCGTATATATTTATTTTATTGTCTCTTGAACATTACATCGCTATTTATTTTGTTAGACTTAAAAGTACAGTCATCCCTCGCTACTTCGCGGTTCATTTATCGCGGCCTCAGTACATCGCGGATTGCTAAAAAATTAAAAATTGAGGAATTATGGCGCGAAAGTTGCCCGCACGCCAGCAGAAGGCAGGGAGTGCCCACACAATTCAAAATCGTTCTGCAGAAGCTCCTCCTGCTGCCTCTACGCCGCCTCCTGCTGCATCTATGCCGTCTACTGCAGCTACCCCAGCTCTATCCGAAGCTGCCCGCGACGATCCAGCGCCCCTAGCACCTGACGATGAGGCGTCATCTGAGGAGCAGTTAAAGCTCCGTCACCTGTGCAGTAAATCATCTTCATCTTCTTCACCTCCACCGTACTGCACAGGTGTCTCATCGACATTTACAAAGATCAAGCGAAAGAAGCTATTGTCAGAGGTGAGTTACGGACCTTGTTATAAAAGAAAAGTTTATATTATATCATATTTATATAATTTATACATTATTTTATATATGTTATTTATACTATTAATATTTTATTTACATGTTTGAAACTATTCTTTAATGTTCTAATGATAACATATGCACTTATATGGTTTCATATACACTTAATGATATTATACATACACAAAAAATGTACGTATGTTAAAAATGAGAGGGTGACACTACTTCACGGTTTTTCACTTATCGCGGCCGGTTCTGGGCCCTATTAACCGCGATAACTGAGGGATTACTGTACTCTTAAAATATTACTCAATCGGTTTATATGAAATATTAACAGCCTTGTAATGTTGTTTTCTCTTTTTCACAACTTTAACATCCACATATATAATATATATAAACCTTTGCAGTACCTTTGCAAACACTGAGAAGAACATTGCTCAGAGAGGCAAATGCAGCAGGAATCAGCTGCCTCAATGAGACCGAGATGCTCGCAGAGATCAGAGTCAAATGGCGAGATTTGATAAAAGAAATTTGCAAGGATTGAAACTGCTAGAAATACAATTTCGAAACAGGGAAAGAGTATCTGAGTCTATATCCCATGGGCCGACTACGGCTCGAATGGTCGCTAGACAGACCGACAGACAGATAGACAGACAGACAAACATATAAATAGATAGACAGATATGTAGACAGATCTATCTATAAATAGATCTGTAGATAGATAGATAGATAGATAGATGGATGGATGGATGGATGGATGGATGGATGGATGGATGGATGGATGGATGGATGGATGGATGGATGGATGGATGGATGGATGGATGGATGGATGGATGGATGGATGGATGGATGGATGGATGGATGGATGGATGGATGGATGGATGGATGGATGGATGGATGGATGGATGGATGGATGGATGGATGGATGGATAGATAGATAGATAGATAGATAGATAGATAGATAGATAGATAGATAGATAGATAGATAGATAGATAGATAGATAGATAGATAGATAGATAGATAGATAGATAGATAGATAGATAGATAGATAGATAGATAGATAGATAGATAGATAGATAGATAGATAGATAGTACCTATGCAGCACATATCCTTAGTTTAGTCTTCATGTTGTGTTGGTTGAGTCTATAACGTTTAAATCGGTAATACCTGCAAATAAATCAGGGAGCAATCAATTGGACAAAATAAACAAGATCTCATGATGATCGCTGTTTCTATTTGAACCCGACAATCGATGATATTACTATCGAGCAGATCGAGTATGAGTAGAACAAAAGAAGGAGGGGAGTAACGGTTTTCTTAAATACAATTTTGTTGTAGGAATTTACAAGCACGTGCTCTTATCGAAATCTTAGTTCCTAGCCAATCAGAAGAGGTAACATTGTTTCATCAATGGCCGCCATAATCTGGGCTTGAGAGCTCAAGAAAAAATGATATATTGTTGTTGTCTGTAATTGTTTTTCGGAGAGTGACATAGTACTTGAGGGTGTGAGCACGAGTCTCACAAAATAAAGAGCGGATTTCAAGTTATATACAAGTAGGGAACCGTCAAATACTTGTGCACATTACACCTCACTACTTGCTTCTATATACAAGTATGATGGAGCGAGAGATGGTGGATCAGGAGTATGTATAATCAAAGTGACGTGTGTCAAGCTGAAAAGTGCAAATATCGATGTTGCCGTAAACTAGCGAATCAGCACCACCAGGCAGGCGTCCATTTAAGTGTGGACAATGATGAGGAGTGACCGTCGGGTGATCGCTGCACATCTATAGGTCTGTCCCTGATCCTGTTAGGTCGATTAGACAACACACACACACACACACACACACACACACACACAAACACACACACACACACAGACACACACACAGACACGCACACACCAATAATCCACTAACCTTAAGGTGATCAGCTGACTGGAGTGGGATCAGAGCAGTCTGCAAACTAATCAACAAACACAATCAACAAACACAATCAATAAACATAATCAACAAACATAATCAGCTAACACAATCAACAAACACAATCAATAAACATAATAAACAAACATAATCAACAAACATAATCAACAAACACAATCAACAAACACAATCAAAAAACATAATCAACAAACACAATCAACAAACATAATTAACAAACGCAATCATCAAACACAATCAATAAACATAATCAACAAACACAATCAATAAACATAATCAATAAACATAATCAAAAAACATAATCAATAAATAAAATCAACAAATATAATCAATAAACAAAATCAACAAACATAATCAATAAACAAAATCATTAAAAACATAAGCAATAAAACATAATCAACAAACATAATCAATAAACATAATTAACAAACATAATCAACAAACATAATTAATAAACATAATCAATAAACAAAATCAACAATCATAATCAATAAACAAAATCAATAAACAAAATCAACAAATATAATCAACAAACATAATCAACAAACATAATCAATAAACAAAATCAACAAATATAATCAATAAACAAAATCAAGAAACATAATCAATAAACATAATCAACAAACATAATCAATAAACAAAATCAACAAACATGATCAATAAACATAATCAACAAACATAATCTGTTAACAAATTCAACAATCATAACCAATAAACAAAATCAACAAACATGATCAATAAACATAATCAACAAACATAATCAACAAACATTATAAGCAATGCCATTAGCACATTATCATCAAGTACCAAGCCTGCTGGCGTAGATGATCATGTCTCTCTAAAACTTTAGATCTGGACAGCTATTTATTATTCCTGCATTGATAAAACTATTGTGTTCTGTTCAGTGCTTTATGGTTTGTCTTTTCTGTTTTGCTCATCGTCTCTACGTTCTGTCTTTTCCATGGTGCTCATCGTCTCTACGTTCTGTCTTTTCCATGGTGCTCATTGTTTCTACGTTCTGTCTTTTCCATGGTGCTCATCGTCTCTACGTTCTGTCTTTTCCATGGTGCTCATCGTCTCTACGTTCTGTCTTTTCCATGGTGCTCATCGTCTCTACGTTCTGTCTTTTCCATGGTGCTCATAGTCTCTACGTTCTGTCTTTTCCATGGTGCTCATCGTCGCTACGTTCTGTCTTTTCCATGGTGCTCATTGTTTCTACGTTCTGTCGTTTCCATGGTGCACATCGTCTTTAATGTTTGTCTTTTCCATGGTGCTCATGGTCTCTACGTTCTGTATTTTCCATGGTGCTCATCGTCTCTACGTTCTGTCTTTTCCATGGTGCTCATCGTCTCTACGTTCTGCATTTTTAAAGGTGCTCATCGTCTCTACGTTCTGTATTTTCAATGGTGCTCATCGTCTTTACGTTCTGTATTTCCAATGGTGCTCATCGTCTCTACGTTCTGTATTTCCAATGGTGCTCATTGTTTCTACGTTCTGTCTTTTCAATGTTGCTCATCGTCTCTACGTTCTGTATTTTCAATGTTGCTCATCGTTTCTATGTTGTATCTTTTCCATAGTTCTCATTGTCTCTACGTTCTGTTTTTTCAGTGATGCTAATCGTCTCTACGTTCTGTCCTTTCATGGTGCTCATCGTCTCTACGTTTTGTCCTTCACGGTGCTCATCGTCTCTACATAATCAATAAACAAAATCAACAAATATAATCAACAAACATGATCAATAAACATAATCAACAAACATAATCTGTTAACAAATTCAACAATCATAATCAATAAACAAAATCAACAAACATGATCAATAAACATAATCAACAAACATAATCAACAAACATAATAAGCAATGCCATTAGCACATTATCATCAAGTACCAAGCCTGCTGGCGTAGATGATCATGTCTCTCTAAAACTTTAGATCTGGACAGCTATTTATTATTCCTGCATTGATAAAACAATTGTGTTCTGTTCAGTGCTTTATGGTTTGTCTTTTCTGTTTTGCTCATCGTCTCTACGTTCTGTCTTTTCCATGGTGCTCATCGTCTCTACGTTCTGTCTTTTCCATGGTGCTCATTGTTTCTACGTTCTGTCTTTTCCATGGTGCTCATCGTCTCTACGTTCTGTCTTTTCCATGGTGTTCATCGTCTCTACGTTCTGTCTTTTCCATGGTGCTCATCGTCTCTACGTTCTGTCTTTTCCATGGTGCTCATCGTCGCTACGTTCTGTCTTTTCCATGGTGCTCATTGTTTCTACGTTCTGTCTTTTCCATGGTGCACATCGTCTTTAATGTTTGTCTTTTCCATGGTGCTTATCGTCTCTACGTTCTGTATTTTCCATGGTGCTCATCGTCTCTACCTTTTGTCTTTTCCATGGTGCTCATCGTCTCTACGTTCTGCATTTTTAATGGTACTCATCGTCTCTACGTTCTGTATTTTCAATGGTGCTCATCGTCTCTACGTTCTGTATTTTCATGGTGCTCATCGTCTCTACGTTCTGTATTTCCAATGGTGCTCATAGTCTCTACGTTCTGTATTTCCAATGGTGCTCATTGTTTCTACGTTCTGTCTTTCAATGTTGCTCATCGTCTCTACGTTCTGTATTTCAATGTTGCTCATCGTTTCTATGTTGTATCTTTTCCATAGTGCTCATTGTCTCTACGTTCTGTCCTTTCATGGTGCTCATCGTCTCTACGTTCTGTATTTCCAATGGTGCTCATCGTCTCTACGTTCTGTATTTCCAATGGTGCTCATTGTTTCTACGTTCTGTATTTCCAATGGTGCTCATTGTTTCTACGTTCTGTCTTTTCAATGTTGCTCATCGTCTCTACGTTCTGTATTTTCAATGTTGCTCATCGTTTCTATTTTGTATCTTTTCCATAGTGCTCATTGTCTCTACGTTCTGTTTTTCAGTGATGCTAATCGTCTCTACGTTCTGTCTTTTCCGTGGTGCTCATCGTCTCTACGTTCTGTCTTTTCCATGGTGCTCATCGTCTCTACGTTCTGTTTTTTCCATGGTGCTCATCGTCTCTACGTTCTGTCTTTTCCATGGTGCTCATCGTCTCTACGTTCTGTCTTTTCCATGGTGCTCATCGTCGCTACGTTCTGTCTTTTCCATGGTGCTCATTGTTTCTACGTTCTGTCTTTTCCATGGTGCACATCGTCTTTAATGTTTGTCTTTTCCATGGTGCTCATCGTCTCTACGTTCTGTATTTTCCATGGTGCTCATCGTCTCTACGTTCTGTCTTTTCCATGGTGCTCATCGTCTCTACGTTCTGCATTTTTAATGGTGCTCATCGTCTCTACGTTCTGTATTTTCAATGGTGCTCATCGTCTCTACGTTCTGTATTTCCAATGGTGCTCATCGTCTCTACGTTCTGTATTTCCAATGGTGCTCATTGTTTCTACGTTCTGTCTTTTCAATGTTGCTCATCGTCTCTACGTTCTGTATTTTCAATGTTGCTCATCGTTTCTATGTTGTATCTTTTCCATAGTGCTCATTGTCTCTACGTTCTGTTTTTTCAGTGATGCTAATCGTCTCTACGTTCTGTCCTTTCATGGTGCTCATCGTCTTTACGTTTTGTCCTTCACGGTGCTCATCGTCTCTACGTTCTGTATTTCCAATGGTGCTCATCGTCTCTACGTTCTGTATTTTCAATATTGCTCATCGTTTCTATGATGTATCTTTTCCATAGTGCTCATCGTCTCTACGTTCTGTCCTTCACGGTGCTCATCGTCTCTTAAGTCTATCTTTTCCATGGTGCTCACCGTGATGATTGCTATTTTACCCATCCATCGTCTTGCACCTTTGCCTTTTCTCCTCTTCTCATTGCATCTGAGAGCTAATACGTTTTTGGTGGATGCTGTCTGGTGATGATCGTATTGGTAATAGGTCGTTTTCAACTTTTTCCTTAGGCATGCCAATTTCGTTTTCGCAATTTTTTTTCTTCTATTGGCTGTTAATATCCGTGTTGTTTTCTTGGTAGCAGAGTGTTTAGAGGAATATTGTGTTATATAGAACTATCTTTGCATTTGATGATAATTGTTGTTCGGTAGCACTGAAGGGAATTGTCCAATCATCTGGACGTTGATTACTACGTCACTCTCAAACCATTGCCATTAATAATTAATGGGTGAATAAAACAAGTAAGTAAAGTACCCCCGTCACGCCAAGTGGCGTATAGGGAAATATGGTGTTAGTGACCCTATATTTTACAGACCTTAAGCACATGATTTTTGGGGTAATGTGGTCGGTATTACGCCCGTGCTGCTTTACTTTCCCAGAAAAAAATCCGGTACCCATTTAAGGCTGGGTAAACTCGGAAGCCGTCGGTTGGGATCGAACCCTACCCTTGTCCTTTGTAGTCCAGTTCACTAACCACTGAGCTATCGCGGCTCCCAATTAATGGGTGACAATTAAAATAAATCATTAGATCAGTGATTAGAAATGTTGATTTATATAAAAATGGTGAAAACATGACGGAAGGGGAAACAATAATTATTAAGTATATAAAAAAAAGCAACTACTTAACACAATTTTAAAAAGACAACTGAAATGTTTGGGACACATGAAGAGAGATAAAACCCTACTAAAAGTCATCTTGGAAAAGAAGATACAAGGTGGACGAGATAGAAGCAGACCAAGACTAAAGTGGACTGATACAATAAAAATTGGACAGGTGAACCTACAACAAAGTGCACCATCATGGCAAGAGACAGAGTAAAATGACGCTCCATGGTAGCCAACCGGCAAAGGAGGAGACGGCACCCACTGAATGAAAAGACCAGTGATATAGTTCAATCTTAAATAATAAAATTCATCAGAGTGAAAAATCTTTAAAAAATAGATAGAAACTCAGATACACATACACACACACACACTCTCTTTCTCCCCCAATCCCCCCCCCCCTCTCTAACACAAGCACACACACACACATAATATGTAAGAAATCTTGGTTTTTGAGGATGGATAACATAAATTTCATTATCAGCAATTAATATCGGAATCCCCACAAACAGGTGAAAGAGTTCAGCTGTTTCCATTTTTGATGTACTCACGTGAAAGAGAAAAAAACGACATATATTGTATGTCAGTAGTTCTACACAGAGTTACAGATTTATAGTATAAGAAGAGGATTGCTATTTTTTTAATGACATATAATACACCTTGCTCGTTCTGTGGATGGATCTGTCTGTCCAGGATTGGCAAATTCAGCCACGAGAGAAAATGTTCAGTAAATCAGCACCCAATATGAGGCACTAATGCTTTACCAAACTACTGACTTATCATGATTGCTTGCTACGAACCGTATGTCAAGACGCCAAAGGCCATATATATATACATTGTTGTATATTTTTCACATTACACTTTGCTTGTTGAGTTAAATATAATTTTCTAGGTTTCTTGCACAGTGCATTTTTTGTAATTGTTCTTATATTTCTTCGTTTTTATGTTTCTTTAATTTTGATAACATTACGGCAAACATACTATCGTAGCCATGACAACATTATTCATGAGAAATGAGTACTGGAGAGAGCCTGCCAATCAGGGAATAAACAAAGCAACAGCCGCTTTCATCCAGCTTAACAAAGTAAGAAGTTGGGACAAAAAAATGTAATGCTAAACAATGGTTAATAAACTACGTGGAGTTTGATAAAAAAAAATAAAGTAATAGTTAATAATAGTTAATGAGCTACATGGAGATTAAAAAAAAATATTCTAAGTTAGCAATAAACGACAGTGTAAAAGAAAACAAAAACCAATCTTGTTATAATGCTCAAAGACATGGATAATTAATAATTACAACATAACCGAGAATATAGACATTCCTTTTCTTTATATTGCCAGAGAAGATTGTGAAGTTGTTGGTACGACGAGATAAGAAATAACGGTATTTTGGAGAGAACGGAGCTAAAGCCAATAGAATAAAAAGGTTATGAATAAATAATGTAGATGGATTAGAATACAATAAGAAAACCTGATTAAGAATAGCAAGACAAAATTTGTCGTGGAACCCACAATGTATTTTAGATAACAGAAATATAAAGAGAGAAGAAACCATGAAAACGGGGAAAACGTTAAAGCTCTTTCGCTGGTAGGGCATCATCATCATCAAGTACCGGGCCTGAAGGCGTAGGTGATCATGTTTCTCCACAACTTTCAATCTCGAGAGTTATTTATCATTTCTGTTGTTGACCTTCTGCAATCCATTCTCTTAAGCTGTCTGGTATTTTTTCTCTTTGCTTCCCTCTATCTCTTCGTCCCTTAATTTTCCCAGTTGTTGCAATATATTCCAGTTGCTCTTTTCTCATTACATGGCCAAAAAATGATGGTAGGACATAGATAGGGATGAACAGAGTGAATCATTTCAGATGAAGAGGTATGTTTACAGCACTCGGAAAAAATGACAAATAATCAACAACAGAAAAAAAAACAAACAAAGAACAATATATGGACCAAAGCAGGATCGAACCCGTACTCAGTGGCACAGCGCCTTGCCACGAAAATCCAAACGCTAGGGATCACTGCCACTCAGCTAGCTAACAAATTAGCTTCGCGACAATGTCTTTCGCGCAGGTGTTCTCATGACTATAGCATAAGGCTGCGATCACAGCTCGGAAATACATTGTGTATCTGTATTTTTCCTATTAAGAGAAGTATCTCCCGGATAGGGTAGGACTGAATACTTGCGTGTGGAATATGAATAGAGAATAGGAATATGAATAGAGAATAGGAATATGAATAGAGTGACTTTGTCCATGGTCTGTCCTCCCAAAATAAACCGTAAGGGTTTCGTTAGACTGAATAAATGATTGTTCCATTGATTAGAAGATAAATGAAGACAACAAAGAAGATCATTATGTGTCATGCCGGTTGTTGTAGGCAATCATTTTCCTTCCACAATTCTCTATCCATAGTGCATCGTATCATTTCTGTTGTTGACTGTTTTGTGTGCCACGACACCAAGCTAGTTAGTATTTTCTCACTTTATCGTCGGCGTTCTCTCTTTACCTCCGTTTTGTCAGTTGTAACCAAGACTCCAACTTTTCTCTTCTCATGATATGCCCGAATAAAAGTTGATTGTTTCTTTCTGATGTATCTTAGGAGCTCCCTTTTTGTGTTGGCTTCTTTGAGAATTTCCTCATTGGTCTTTTTAGCTGTCCAGGGAACTTTCAACACTATTCTGAGAAATCTCATAGTGTGGCCTCTAATAATCATTTTATTCGTTTGTTTGCTATCCAGGATTCGCTTCCATAGGTCAGAATTTGTTCTATTATGACGGATGAACTCTCTTTCTCACTTCTATTGACATAGACTCGATGCACAAGACGTTTTTCATTTTCTGAGATGCTATTTTGGCCTGAGCTATTCTACTTTGTATTTCTGTGGTGCATCTTCCTTCTGATGTTATTATTGTGCTCAAGTATTTGACTCTCTGCACTTGCTTTAGATTAGTCCCGTTAATGTTTATGTTGTATGGTGATGATGTTTGTTGCTTCGATATGACCATTACCTCTGTTTTCTTGCTATTCAGACTGAGACCTTTCTTGTTGCTTTCTTTCCCTATTATTATGCTAATATATTAATCATGTAAATAAACAATGCAACAAAGAAGATACTAGATGAAAGTACACGTGACAAAAGGGTGACAAAGAAAACAAATTACACATTTAGAAATAACGTGTTCGGAAAAGCAAACAAGCATTAGCAAAATAAAAACTTGGACAAAAAGTTAAAAAATGCAAAGGTGGAATAAGTATGAAAATAAAAGACATGACAAAATAATATTCAAAATAGGGTACGATTTTTTAAAAGATAAATGTAATTGGAACGAGCTTAAGGAATTTGAAACGGGCGGAATTTAAATGAAAACAGCACGAAATAACACAAGAAATGAAATGATGAAAAATGACATCCTTGTGGGAAATCAAAACCAGGAGTAATAGAAGAAATGGTTTATTTTGCTTGACAGGTGAGAATAGACAGGTGTCGTGAATATCAGGAGAAAATTTACCTTCCGTTCCTTGAGGTAAATGTTTCTTGATCTATAATGTATAGCAAGTAGCCAGATGAAAGGGAAAACTGATAACATAGGCTTCAATAACACTTTCAGATTAATTGACAAATATGATGGGTAGAAATCCTCTTCTTCTTAGATACGGTTCCATTTATCTATCAAGGCTTTTTTTCCCACTTTGATTAAGTAGTTATATTCAACGTTTAAGTGGTTATATTCAACGTTTCCCAGCTTTAGAAGATACATTACCACCAATAATTCGCCGTCTTCAAGTAACCCTTGTTCTTGTCTTGTAGCTTCAAAGTATAATTTTACGTTCTATTTCAGGCAAATGTTCAATATCTATAGAGAGCGGATGTTTTAAATATACTACATTCCCCTTTTTTGAAAAAGAGAATGTCTATGGGGTGGTTCCAATTTGTGACGCGCAAACAAAATGTGAGCCTTATTTTTAGCTTTTTGCCTGTTTTGTTAAGTTTTTAATTAAATAGAATTATGATCTGAGCAATGTCAATAAGAAACAGTTTAAAGATAGAGACGTTGAACACTTTCTTACTTTGGTTCCGAGCGTATGGACCCCGTCCATCCTTCTGAATGCTTCAAAGAGGAGACGAGAGGGGGCTTAGTGCTAAGCACTATTTCAGTATTGGGAGCCGCGATAGCTCAGTGGTTAGTGAACTGGACTGCAAAAGACAAGAGGCAGCGTTCGATCCCAACCGACGGCTTCACCCGTTCACCCAGTCTTTAATGGGTACCGGATTTTATGGCATCGGAAGATAGACATTCGGTCAACATTTTAGATATCGTTAAAAAAACGCCATACTGTATATGCGTTTAACATCTATGTGAGTGCATATTCTGTTAGCATAAATTCTGCCAATAATATATTATATCTCTGTGATACATATTACCGTTTGACGGTATATATATATATCAAAGTCTAATGCTTCTGGTGTCGTCACTATTCGATTTAAAACAAAAGACTCGCATATATTCCTTTAGTCTTTCTTGTTGCATATATATACATATATATATACTTGCAGAAAAAACGACAGAACACAAAACTTATATATAGCCTTCATTGGCCTGAAAAAAGCATTCGACAGAGTAAACAGAGAACAACTGTGGGAGATACTAACAACATACGGAGTAAGCCAACATCTAACCAACCTTAGTCTCTAAATCAACAGCAGCTGCAGGGTCAGAACAGCAGCAGGCTACACAGACCACTTGGAAGCTAGATCAGGTGTAAGACAGGGGTGCGTACTATCCCCCCTACTGTTTATTACATACATGGACCATATATGCAAGCTAGCCAACCCATCAGAGACAGAGGGGATCAACAAGCTTTTATTTGCAGACGATCAAGCACTAATACATTAAACAATAGAAGACCTACAAGAACACTTAAAGAAACTCAACATCTCAGGCACAAAATACAACATGAAAATCAACATCAACAAAACAGAAGTGATGAATGTCGCCAAAAATAAACAGAACATCAACATAACTATAGAAGGCAGACCACTAAAACAAGTAGAGGAATTCAAATACCTAGAAAGTCTAATGACAAACGATAATTCTCAAGAGAAAAGAATCAAGATGCAACAAAGCTTTTCAAATCATTGGACAGTTATCACCACTATTGTCCAACAAGGAAATAACTCTGGAGGCAAAACGAGCACTATACAATACAATCTTCATCCCAACGTTGTGCTACCAATACCAGACCTGGACCCTAGATGCAAGAACACTAAGAAAAATAACCTCTACAGAGGTGAAGTGTGTTAGAAGAATGATAGGAAACAGTCTGAGAGACAAGATCAGAAAAGAAGAACTGAGAAAAAAAGCTAGGAAGAGCCCCGCCATAGAATATATAAGGAAACAACAGATACAATGGTTTGGCCACGTGACAAGGCAGAAAGAACAAAACACAACACAACGAGCCTTCAACAAACGTTGTGAGAACACCAGACTCAAGGGTCGACCACGAAAAAGATGGGTCCATGGAATATTAGAAGCACTAGGCAACATAACAGCAGCAGAGGCGAACAGAAGAGCAAAAGACCGCAAAATTATATCTCCCCTCGACGCTGAAAGACAAATGAGGAAGGAAAGAAGAAGATATATATATATATATATATATATATATATATATATATATATATATATATATATATATATATATATATGAGCCGCGATAGCTCAGTGGTTAGTGAACTGGATTAGAAAGGACAACAGATAGGATTCGATCCCAACCGACGGCTTCTGGTTCACCCAGCCTTTGATGGGTAACATATTTTTTTTTCTGGGAAAGTAAAGCGGCACGGGCAAAATACCGACCACATTACCCCAAAAATCTTGTTCCAAAGGTCTGTAAAAATGATGGTCACTAACACCATATTCTCTATACGCCACTTGACGTGACGGGGGTACTTTACTTTACTTACTATTTCAGTATTATTGACCCAGGCATAGCAAGCAAACAGACCTGTCAATTCCATCCTCCATTGGATACAGTAGAAAGAAAACACCACCTCTTACTCGGCACATGGAATGTAGGACCATATGTTCTGGATTAAATTTTAAGAACCTCTCTAATGTAGAAAACAAGGAAAACAGACCTTATCGACATGAGTCGCAGTGGTGCTTAAACAACGTGTAGCCAGTCCTGCAGCTATGTCATTAAATAACACACACCTTGAATCTGTGAGAAAGTTCACCTATGTCGGTTATACGGTCACAACCCCTGTCTCCCTTGAAGAAGAAATAAATTCCCGAATCGGAAAGGCAGCTTCCATATTTGGTAAATATAAAGATAGAGCATGGGCCAACACAAAAGTAGCACCCAGGACTAAGATTCAGATTTACCAAAGTTGCTAGCTTAGTACACTTCTATACGGATCATAAACTTGAACCACCTATGCAGGGCAGGAGCAAAGGTTAAATAACTTTCATGAGTGTTACCTTCGAAAGATTATGAACATCAAATGGCAGGACAAAGTAATCAAACACTGTCTTACAACGATTCAAACTCTCATCCATCATGACAACAGTTAGGATTCGTAGACTAAGGTGGCTAGGTCATGTAAGAAGAATTGCAAATAATTGTATTCGAAACAAATATTGTATGGCGAACATAAGGACGGAAAGAGACCAAAGAGCAGACCAGTGCCTAGATATAAGGATGTTTGCAGGAGAAATGAGACGAGGCCAGGCACCACGAATACATCTTGTTCGTTCAGCGGATGGATCTGTCTATTCGATGTCGGCAGATTCAGCCACGAGAAAAGTAGTTCAGCAAAGCAGCATACAGCATAAGACACTAATATTTTTACCAAACTACTGACTTATTAGGATTGCTTGCTACAAACCGTCTGTCATGATGCCCAACGCCATGTATATATATATATATATATTTATATAAATGGTCTTTGGCATCATGACACATCTTGATACCTGTCTTGATACTTACCAACTTACTTATACTTACATAAACTCATCCTCATCACCAACTTACTTACATAAACTCATCCTCATCACTAACGTACTTACATAAACTCATCCTCATCACCAACTTACTTACATAAACTCATCCTCATCACCAATTTACTTACATAAACTCACCCTTATCACCAACATACTTACATAAATTCACCCTCATCACCAACTTACTTACATAACTCATCCTCATCACCAACTTACTTACACAAACTCACCCTCATCACCAACTTACTTACATAAACTCACCCTCATCACCAACTTACTTACATAAACTCACCCTCATCACCAACTTACTTACACAAACTCATCCTCATTACCAACTTAATCCACTAGCTTATCCTCAAACACTAGCTTAGTTCACAAACTCATGCTAAAACGCCAACTTAATCTGCAAACTTATCCTCGTTACCAAGTTAATCCATAAACTCATCCTCGTTACCAACTTAATCCATAACCTCACCATCTTTGCCAACTTAATCCATAGCCTCATCCTCATTACCAACTTAATCCATAAAATAATCCTTGTTACGTTCCGTTTCTATGATGGCGGATCTAGTCCACGTTCTCTCGATTGCTGCAAAAAGTGCATTCGATGTCTGATTAATTTCAGTTCTCCATCGCACTCCTATGCGTTAAAGTCAAGATAATGATCTACTTATTACATCTGCGCTGATAAAACAATGTCGTACGCCGGCGATATTCCATTTTGACCAATCAAGTGTTGTGAATGCGACCTTCCATCGTCTAGGCTTGTTCTGCGCTTTACATCACTTTGGTGCTGTTCATGACCGTTGTTGGATTTGCTTGACGCAAGTTATTTCCATGTTACTTATTAATGTGAAATGCTTCGTCAGCCGCAGTTTTATCTCTTTCGGGAATTTGCACCGTGTTCTGTTCGTCGTAGGCTGCATTCACTAGAGTATTCAAGAATCTAAAGGGCGCGTCATCGCCGTGCTTGCGCCATTGTTATGTGTGATACGTCATCGTAATGGGTCATCGTAAATCCTTAAACTGTTGTACGCTAATATTACGGTATGTTGTTTGATGCGTGACGGGGATAATCTGACGACTAACTGTGTGTTTATATGTTCGAAATTGGAGTCAACAACGATGACCTAGCATCATCAAGCGCTATACATTTTTTAAAGAAATATGACGATCATCACTTTCGGGAGGACGTGAACTTCTGGTATATAGTGGATAGGCGGAGGGAACCATTGAAGGCTATGCATGAAGAGTGTTCCTTGTTGCAGTTACCTCATATTACAAGCCCATGGGGGACTGTTTGGTCTCGAGGCAGGACGCCGGCCTCGGGACAGAGAGGTTGTGGGTTCAAATCTCTCTGCGACAACCACCCCTGGTCTCAGCAGCGAGGCCCGACTTGAAACGTCAGTTACTCATCGACGGAAAAAACATGAGTACCCACGAAGTCGGAGTTATCTGCCTGTGCGGCGAGGGACCCCTGCACACACGGCTGCCAGGGACAAATGGATTAACACGCAAAATGCAGTTCCTGGTCTCTAGGGACTTCGTCAGAGTTGAAAGCTGACGAACGCAACAACAACAACAACAATCCTTATTACCAACTTAATCCATTACCCAATCCTCGTCAGCAACTTACATCTTCAGAAAGATATATGAATCAATGATAAAGAAGTGGCTATTTGTTATACTCTTGCAAGCATTTGGATGAACTAATTATAATTACAAATTGCAGAATAAAACTACGACCATCATCAGAGACTAGAACACTCAGTGGACAACATCACGCAATATCTATTTTCACAGCATTTATCCATTTTATGGTAAATATGAGTCACATACCTTGTGCAGTCATCACAAGGTGGTTTTAAGATGGCAGGAAAGATTCCAATATTTTGTATTTAAAATAGGTTTTTGGTAACAGCTGTGCATTGATAATGTGCGTCAAAAAGATAATCCGATGCTGCTGCTCAATATAAGCCTTTTGTTGGGACACAGACCATGCACGGAAACATGTAACAATGACTTTAATAAGTTACATCAACAAATCTAAACTCAATACAATAATGGTAATAGTAAAAATGTTTCTATGAAAATGTAATACCACTTTTTCTGTCTTTTTTTTCTTCTTTTTTTACTTCACTGGGTCTATTTTTCTAGGTCCAACATAGCGTCATTATTTTCCGATGATGTCACTATAACGTTAATATATGGCGATCGCTCACAAATTAGGGGGGGGGGGTAAGTTTGTGTGGTCTAGAGGTAAGAGGTCGGCCTCTAGACAGAAAGGTTTTGAGTTCGAATCCCGCCGCAGGCAGTGTGAATTTTTCATTTCGAATCTGTGGTTTCTTTGTGGCTTTATCCATCTCGGGTATCTGGGTAGTGAGATCCGATGTCTAGCCATCTCTGGGTAGTGCGATCCGATGTCTAGTCATCTCTGGATAGTGAGATCCGATGTCTAGCTCTCTCTGGGTAGTGAGATCCGATGTCAAGCCATCTCTGGGTAGTGAGATCTGATGTCTAGCCATCTCTGGGTAGTGAGATCCGATTTCTAGCCATCTCTGGGTAGTGAGATCCGATGTTAGCCATCTCTGGGTAGTGAGATCCGATGTCTAGCCATCTCTGTGTAGTAAGATTAGATGTCTAACCATCTCTGGGTAGTGAGATCCGATGACTAGCTCTCTCTGGGTAGTGAGATCCGATGTCTGGCCATCTCTGGGTAGTGAAATTCGATGTCTAGCCATCTCTGGGTAGTGAGATCCGATGTCTAGCCATCTCAAAAAAAAAAAAAAAAAAACGGAGGTCAAGTGTGCACTGGTCGACATTAAAAGAGGCCTTGGCAGTGGACTTTCGAGTTAGCCATGATTGCCTCTGCCCGAGATAAAAAAAAAAATTGTGAAAAATAAATAAATCTATGCATGCCAAAGACGGATGTGTCTGACCGAAAGGCGCAGATATTGCATCTTTGTCGTAAACTAGCGACATAAAGAAACTACGCCCACTTAGCGGGTGAACGCTAGAAAGAAAACTAATTAAACATATGGGACCATCGTGTTCTTTTTTTCAGAGATATCGGCTCTCAAAATAGATGAGATTGAGTTACTTTTTTTTTGTTTGCTCTGTAGCCTTTGAGTGATCACTTATATTATGTGTACTCTAAAGAATCCAACTAATATCTTCAGTAGTCAAAAAAAGACGATGGTTATATGTTGGACATGTGATGAGGAGAGATAATAACCGAATAACAAAGCAAGTCCTCTTGTGGGAAACAACAGGTAAGAGGAAAAGAGGCCGACCCAGAGAGACACTGAGAAGAACATTGATCAGAGAGACAAGAGCAGCAGGTATCGGCTCCCTCAGTGAGATAGAGTTGCTTGCACAAAACAGAGACAAATGGCGAGATTTGATAAAAAGATCTTTACAAGGACTGAAAACTGCTAGAATAAAATGTTAAATAAGAGAAAGTATCTGGGTCTAATGCCTATGGACCGGCTACGGTTCGAAAGGTCAATAGATAGATATAAAGTATCCAAAACCACGCATGTTAACGATATTTAGATTAAAACATGACATTTCATGTCAATGAAATTCTCAGGTCGCCAGGATTTGAAATTTAGCGTGTTGTATGACAACGCATCTACCACTGATCTTAGAGTTGGTTTCGCAGCACAGCTGGCATGCCGAAAGGTGCTCAGTGAATTCCAGCAGACAATGATGGATCCATCTGTTCCCCAGTTCGCACCTGATTGTTGTATGTTCACTAGCTGCTTAACGCTTGTTTCAAATTCTTGCTGTCTCATGGGACGTATGTTCAGCAGTTAAATTGAAATATAAGGAAGGCAGCGTATTAATGGTAGGTTGTTGAATAGATAACTATTTTTACAAATATTTATGATGACGGGTTGTAGAAAGATTCTTGATGACGGGTTGTAGAAAGATTCTTGACGACGGGTTGTAGAAAGATTCTTGATGACGGGTTGTAAAAAGATTCTTGATGACGGGTTGTAGAAAGATTCTAGCACGTTTTAAAACTTTTTAATGTTTTTAAAGTTTTTAATCATTATTTTAGCATTTTTAAAACATTATTCTTAATAATTGTTAAGTTTAGAACAAAATATCAATTGGTTAAAACATTCATTTGAAATATTTTAAAACATCGTTTTAACACACTTTAAATCTTTTTTTTAACATGTTTAAACCATTATTTCAACAGTCGTAACGAATTTAATCATATTTCTCAATAATGGTTTATTTTTTTGGCACAGAATGACCGCGATATAATTAATAATTAATTGTTTTGCGCTTCTGCGCAGTTCCTCATGACTGTTGTCGCATTCATGCCATCGACTGCCTTCTTCGTCTCCTTTTGTTCTCGTCTTCTTTCTTCTTCTGCTGCTTATTCTTAATTCTATTCTTCTTTTATCACTTGCCGTGAATTGGAAAGCTACCAGGCCCTTTATGATGAGTTGTCAAGTAACAACAAAAGAAAAGTTTCATTATCTTGCTTAGTGATCATCAGTTGCAGAGTTCTCCAAGTCTGGGCCAAACTGTGAGCATCAGCTTCCATTATCATCATGTGCCGTACTGGTTGGTGTAGGCGATCATGACCTTCCACAACCTTCTATCCATCGCGCATTGTATCAATTCTGTGTTGACTGTTTTCCATGCCATGACACCAAGCTATCCAGTTCTCTCTTTCTCGTCCGCGATCTCTCTTTCCCTGTATTTTTTCAATTGTAACCAAGTATTCCAATTTTCCTCTTCTCAAGATGTGCCCGAAGAATGTTGATTGTATCTTTCTGATATTTTTTAGGAGCTCCCTTTTTGTGTTGGCCTCTTTGAGAACTTCCTCATTGGTCTTTTTAGCTGCCTAGGGAACTTTTAACATTCTTCTGAGAAATCCCATCTCTGTGGCCTCTAATCGTCTTTTAATTTGTTTGTTTACTGTCCATAATTCTCTTCAATTGATAAGAATTGGTTCTACATAGCACCGATTAACTCTCTTTCTCACTTCTATTGAGATATATTTGTTGCTTAAGACGATTTTCATTTTCTGAAATGATTTTTTTGGCCTGAGCTATTCTACTTTTTATTTCTGTGGTGCATCTTCCATACGATGTTATTACTGTGCCTATGTATTTCACGCGTTGCACTTGTACAGCTTCCATAGGATGTTATTACTGTGCCTATGTATTTCACGCGTTGCACTTGTACAGCTTCCATACGATGTTATTACTGTGGCTATGTATTTCACGCGTTGCACTTGTACAGCTTCCATACGATGTTATTACTGTGCCTATGTATTTCACGCGTTGCACTTGTACATCTTCCATACGATGTTATTACTGTGCCTATGTATTTCACGCGTTGCACTTGTACATCTTCCATACGATGTTATTACTGTGCCTATGTATTTCACGCGTTGCACTTGTACAGCTTCCATAGGTTGTTCCATAGTCTCTTCCGCTTTCACATCGGATTTGCTGTTATTGTTCTTCGCCTTTATGAACTACTTTTCAATGAAACTACAATACTGGTTTCAGTTTCTGGATTACAACGTGCAGAATGGCCCACTTTGGTATGGTAACATGATTTTAAGGTGCATGTGGAGACAAACGCGGTGTACGTAAGACAGGAAGAAAACACAATACCAGTAAAGATAAACAACCAACATATATACGACCAATTATGATCATAGAAGTCATACAAGTGAAGTATATTTTACGCTACAATTAAACTTTGCAGTCATGTCCGCAGTGATCAGAAATCATATACGATCACATATGCCTTCAGCTGTTGTGATCACTGTTTGCAATGGGCGCTATTGTTATTAGTTAATTGATTATTTCGGAACTTAGATTTTTTTAAGATACAATTTTTTTTTTCCATATCAACATATGATTCTAAAACATGGGCAATAGACATAGGTTTGCTGGAAATAATACAATGTATTTGAATTCTAGTATTAAAGAAGAATACTCAGAATACTACAATCGGAGAAAATAATAAACTTACCAGCTGTGCAAGAATGTAATATTTAATAAAACTGGTTGACAGAGGAAACAAAAACAAATATAATAAAATGATTGTCATGTAAAATGACATAATGGTCTAAGGGTGATAGATTATACATAGATTCAGGTAAACGATAGGGAGCCTCGGTAGCTTAGTTGGGAAAATCACCCGACTGTGCTACAGAAGTTCGGACAAATCGTGTGTTCGATTCCCACTGGAAACAGTGTGAGTTGTACTCCTGGTTGGAAAAAAAGAAACTTCCTCAATCGACACAGCCGCTAGCAGAAATGGAAACCAGGGTAGTACTCTGGGAAGGTGAGGATCGGATCGTGAGTTTCGATGCTTGAAGCGACACTATCCAGAAGTCTCCGAACACTTCTGGATAGGCGGTCGAGCACATATGGGTGAAAACTCGCGTGCTCTGATGCCGGTTCAAATCTCGTAATTTACCTTTATATTTAGGTAAACGAGAGAGAGAGAGAGAGAGAGAGAGAGAGAGAGAACAAGACCTAGAAGAAAGTGGGTGCATGATACCACAGGTATGCCCGAAAAGACTGCTGCAGATCCTGGACATCTCATGTAGGACCTGAGGCTGAACATCTCATGTAGGACCTGAGGCTGGACATCTCGTGTAGGACCTGAGGCTGGACATCTCATGTAGGACCTGAGGCTGGACATCTCATGTAGGACATGAGGCTGGACATCTCATGTAGGACCTGAGGCTGGACATCTCATGTAGGACCTGAGGCTGGACATCTCATGTAGGACCTGAGGCTGGACATCTCATGTAGGACATGAGGCTGGACATCTCATGTAGGACATGAGGCTGGACATCTCATGTAGGACCTGACGCTGGACATCCCATGTAGGACATGAGGCTGGACATCTCATGTAGGACCTGAGGCTGGACATCTCATGTAGGACCTGAGGCTGAACATCTCATGTAGGACCTGAGGCTGGACATCTCATGTTGGAAAGAGAAATCTTCTGAGTAATTGACACGGAAGCCAAGTTCCAACAAGAACAAGCTAGGTGACGATTAAATGGTGACTTCAGTGACATTTTTTAGTGGGAAGTACAAGGCTTATGTAATGTTTGAAGTTTACCTGTTATCGTTGTAAACAGTTCCTCTTCGCGTGACTATTTTTTTTAAAGCAATAAAAAAAAAATACTTCGCTAAAGTATTTTAAGAATCTTTCTCCTTCTTTCGCTTTCCGTGTCTAATGGATAATTCGGTCGCCCCTGGGGATCGGAAAAACAAATAAAATTGTCTAGATATCGGCCAACTCTAACCGACGACTAGTTTCCCACCCAAAGTTGTAGCCATGAGCGGGCTGATTGACCTAGTTAAGGTTACAAGTTCCGAACGCGCTAGCCAGTGGAATAAAAACTTGTGGATTCAATATATTCACTTTCAGTGTGATTAACTCTTTGTGATAGAGTGATCGAGAGTTTCTTTTAACTGGTAAGAGCTATCAGATCAATCAGAAATGTCAATCGTATGTTGCGTGCTATAACGTTTATGAAATTATATTTTCTTTCTTAGATATTTTGAAATGTATTATGGAACTATACAATTATAGAGTTAATGTAATTAATTACTAAAATGCACGGATCAGTTTAAGTTCTAAGTGGTTCATTTTTAAAATTATAATTATTGCTAAACATATGCTTATGTATATTATAACTCTCAGTGGAGGCGAAGGCGCGCCCCCCAGCACCAGAGCTGGAAGTCGTCAGTGACTCACAACTGATGGCTTGCGCCAGGATCGGTGAACCAGAACCATCCAGACCCTGCTACACCTCTTCGTGGTGCCTCTAGAAACAGACTAACCTGTCTAGTCTGGCCAAGCGAGCAGGGATCGAAGTGGGAAGACGAACCCGGTACACAAAAAAGCGTCGGCTGAAATCGGATGTGTTGGGCCGAAAGGCGCAGATATCACAGTGTTACACTGCAAACTGCAACACAACGTAACTACGTCCACTTAACGTCCTTTTAAGGGCGGATGACGAGGAGGAAGTCTACGGTTCGTATCCGTTAGAATACCTCAAATCATCGGACGAACGCATCATCATCATCATCATCATAACTCTCAGCAGATATGTCTACTGAGTGGATGTCTGTAAATCCAAACTTAATTGACCCCAGTGTCCGTTTTGTAGATTTATAGTAATTTGCATATTTTTTTTTTTTTTTTTTTTGAAAAATTAACTACCTAATTGTGTTGGGTTTTTTCTTAAATTTATATTTATACCATGTGCAGTTATAGTTGTGCATTAGAATAATCTATTTAAAAGCACTGGTTTTGTCACAGCTAGATTTGGATAGTAGTAGTAGTAGTAGTAATAGTAATAGTTGTGGTAGTAGTAGTAGTAGTGGTAGTAGCAGAAGCAGTAGTAGTAGTAGTGGTGATGGTGGTGGTAGTAGTAGCCTCCGTCAGTCATAGTTGACTATGTATTTTTCAGCGCTCCTAGACATTTTTATTTTTTCCTTTTCTTTCTCCGAATGTTCTCTTTTTCTATGAATATTTGGGCATGATTTGGATATATAATTAATATAGTAGCATCCGTCAGTCATAGTTGACTATAGTAGCCTCCGTCAGTCATAGTTGACTATAGTAGCCTCCGTCAGTCATAGTTGACTATAGTAGCCTCCGTCAGTCATAGTTGACTATAGTAGCCTCCGTCAGTCATAGTTGACTATAGTAGCCTCCGTCAGTCATAGTTGACTATAGTAGCCTCCGTCAGTCATAGTTGACTATAGTAGCCTGCGTCAGTCATAGTTGACTATAGTAGCCTCCGTCAGTCATAGTTGACTATAGTAGCCTCCGTCAGTAATAGTTGACTATAGTAGCCTCCGTCAGTCATAGTTGACTATAGTAGCCACCGTCAGTCATAGTTGACTATAGTAGCCTCCGTCAGTCATAGTTGACTATAGTAGCCTCCGTCAGTCATAGTTGACTATAGTAGCCTCCGTCAGTCATAGTTGACTATAGTAGCCTCCGTCAGTCATAGTTGACTATAGTAGCCTCCGTCAGTCATAGTTGACTATAGTAGCCTCCGTCAGTCATAGTTGACTATAGTAGCCTCCGTCAGTCATAGTTGACTATAGTAGCCTCCGTCAGTCATAGTTGACTATAGTAGCCTCCGTCAGTCATAGTTGACTATAGTAGCCACCGTCAGTCATAGTTGACTATAGTAGCCATCGTCAGTCATAGTTGACTATAGTAGCCTCCGTCAGTAATAGTTGACTATAGTAGCCTCCGTCAGTCATAGTTGACTATAGTAGCCTCCGTCAGTCATAGTTGACTATAGTAGCCACCGTCAGTCATAGTTGACTATAGTAGCCTCCGTCAGTCATAGTTGACTATAGTAGCCTCCGTCAGTCATAGTTGACTATAGTAGCCACCGTCAGTCATAGTTGACTATAGTAGCCTCCGTCAGTCATAGTTGACTATAGTAGCCTCCGTCAGTCATAGTTGACTATAGTAGCCTCCGTCAGTCATAGTTGACTATAGTAGCCTCCATCAGTCATAGTTGACTATAGTAGCCTCCGTCAGTCATAGTTGACTATAGTAGCCTCCGTCAGTCATAGTTGACTATAGTAGCCTCCGTCAGTCATAGTTGACTATAGTAGCCTCCGTCAGTCATAGTTGACTATAGTAGCCTCCGTCAGTCATAGTTGACTATAGTAGCCTCCGTCAGTCATAGTTGACTATAGTAGCCTCCGTCAGTCATAGTTGACTATAGTAGCCTCCGTCAGTCATAGTTGACTATAGTAGCCTCCGTTTGTCATAGTTGACTATGGATTTTTCAGCGTCCCTAGAAATGTTATTTTTTTCTTTTCTATCGCCGTGTATTCTCTTTCTCTATGAACCTGTCTGCTTCTTGTTTGAGGTGAACCTTCAGAATGTGTTTCCAGAGATTAACCAGTCGACACCAAAATGGTGATTCTGGAGTGTCCTCTCCAGGGCGCGAGCTTGGGCAGAAAAAGAAAGAGACAAGTTGTTGCCCATGCAACATGTTTCTTCACTCCACGCAGCCGAGCGGTCCAAAGGTCTAGCAGGGCAAGAACAGTTTGGTGTCAACTGCGTCGCAGGAGTTGCCAGAGCAATGTTGAAATCAACACTATAATTAATATATTTATATATATAGGTCTATAATGTCTGATCACGTCACTCACAATGCTATTGTTAACAGTTCTTCTATTGATTTAGTCATGTTATATATAATTTACGTTGTTTATGAGTATTTATTAAATGTATGGTAAGTGCATTTATTGGAGACGCAATAGCTCAGTGGTTAGTGAACTGGACTACAAAGGACAAGAGGTAGGATTTGATCCCAACTGACGGCGTTCGGTTTACCCAGCCTTTAACGGGTACCGGAATTTTTTCTGGGAAAGTAGAGCGGCACGGGCGTAATACCGACCACATTACCCCACAATTTATGTGCTAGAGGTCTGTAAAATTTATGGTCACTAACACCATATTCCCTATACGGCACTTGGCGTGACGGGCCTCTTTACTCTTTTTTTAAAGTGCATTTATATCTCCCAGACTATGTGTATATTGTCTAAGTTGATAGTTTGTGGTCAATGAGTCTATTTTCAGTCAGACTCAATATCTTATACGCAAGTCTATTTAAATCTATGAGTAAATATTCCGTACACGAGTCTATTTTCAATCTATGAGTAAATATTCCGTACAAAAGTCTATTTTCAATCTATGAGTAAATATTCCGTACAAAAGTCTATTTTAAATCTATGAGTAA
Source organism: Megaustenia siamemsis (assembly GCA_032433765.1). Taxonomy (NCBI): domain Eukaryota; kingdom Metazoa; phylum Mollusca; class Gastropoda; order Stylommatophora; family Ariophantidae; genus Megaustenia; species Megaustenia siamemsis. Next base: position 54,984,468 of record JAVIAB010000106.1, read on the forward strand.
ATATTCCGTACAAAAGTCTATTTTCAATCTATGAGTAATATTCCGTACAAAGTCTATTTTAAATCTATGAGTAAATATTCCGTACAAAAGTCTATTTTCAATCTATGAGTAAATATTCCGTACAAAAGTCTATTTTCAATCTATGAGTAAATATTCCGTACAAAAGTCTATTTTCAATCTATGAGTAAATATTCCGTACAAAAGTCTATTTTAAATCTATGAGTAAATATTCCGTACAAAAGTCTATTTTCAATCTATGAGTCAATATTCTGTACATAAGTAAATGTTCAGTATTCAAAATGCGAGCAGACTTTTTTTTTTTTGCCAGAATGGTCCTGAAGACATTCGTGTAAACTGTTACAACTTGTAACGATCCTGAGACACATGTTTGATATGTACTTGTCCTCATTTCACATTTTCATGAAAATGTCGTTGACGAGAACAATAGAAATGTAAGCGCATCAGAGCTTCAGAGACCTGCTGTACCACGTTTTTCTAATTTTATGGCATCGGAAGATAGACATTCGGTAAACATTTAGATATCGTTAAAAAAAAAAACCGGGAGCCGCGATAGCTCAGTGGTCAGTAAACTGGATTACAAAGGACAAGAGGTAGGATTCGATCCCAACCAACGGCTTCAGGCTCACCCAGCCTTTAATGGGTACCTAATTTTTTTCTGGGAAAGTAATGCGGCACGGGCGTAATACCGACCACATTACCCCGAAAATCATGTGATGTTCCGAAGGTCTGTACAATTTATGGTCACTAACACCATATTCCCTATACGCCACTTGGAGTGACGGGAATACTTTACTTTTTTTTTTTTAACTTAAAAAAAACAGCACTGTATATGCGTTTAACATGTATGTGAGTGCATAATCTGTTAGCATAAATTCTGTCAATAAAATATTATATCTCTGTGAAAAACATTACCGTTTGACTTACATATACCACAGTCTAATGCTTCTGGTGTCGTCACTATTCGATTTAAAACAAAAGACTCGCATATATTCCTTTAGTCTTTCTTGATGCATATATATAATATATATAAATATATATATATATATATGAGCCGCGATAACTCTATACTCCTATATATTCCCGTTCTATATATAGACACTATATTCCTACCGGATCTTTACATAACTTCCGTTACCAAGATGGTGGATCTAGTTCACGTTCCCTCGATCGCTGCAGAAAGTGCATTCGGGGTCTGATTAATTTCGGTTCTCCATTGCACTTTTCTGCGTTAAAGTCAAAATGATGATCTACTTATTACATCTGCGCCGATAAAGCGGAGTCCTGCGCCGGCAATATTCTCTTTTTGACAAACCAAGTGTTGTGAATGCGACCTTCCACCGTCTAGACTTGATCTGCGCTTTGCGTCATATTGGTGCTGTTCCTAACCGTTGTTGGAATTGCTTGACGCAAATTATTTACATGTTACTCATTAATGTGAACTGCTTCGTCAGCCTCAGTTTTATCTTCGTCAGCCCCAGTTTTATCTCTTTAGGGAATTTGTCCATTGTTTTTTTCGTCGTAGGCTGCATTCACTAGAGTAATCAAGAATCTAAGGGGCGCGACATTATTGTTTGTGCTACGTCATCGTAATGGCTCATCGTATATCCCTAGACCAGCCATATGCCAATCTTACGGTCTGTTGTTTGATGTGCGATGGAGATAATCTGACGACTAACTGTTTTTTTATATGTTCGGAACTGGAGTCAACAACGATGGCCTAACATCATCAAGCGCTATACATAAAAAAAAAAAATATGACTCATCATTTTCAGGAGGACGTGAACTTCCGGTATATGGTGGATAGGCGGCAGGAACCATTGAAGTCTATGTGTGAAAAGAGTTCCTTGTTGCAGAATCCTCATATTCCAAGTCCATGGTTGGTCTCGAGGTAAGACGCCGGCCTCGAGACAGAGAGGTTGTGGGTTCAAATCCCGCCAATACCGGTTGGGAGTTTTATTTATGGTTTCTCTCTGCGGCAACCACACCTGGTCTCAGCAGCAAGGCCAGACTTGGAACGTCATTTACTCATCGACGGAAAAAACATGAGTACCTCCGAAGTCGGAGTTTTCTGCCTGTGCGGCGAGGGACCCCTGTGCACACGGCTGCCAGGGACAAATGGATTAACACGCAAAATTCAGTTCGTAGTTTCTAGGGACTTCGTCAGAGATGAAAGCTGGCGAACGCAACAACAACAAATATTCCTACTCCTGACATATAGCAGACACTTTATTCCGAGCCCTGACATATAACATACATTATATTCCTGACTGTCCTTTTAAGGGTGGATGATGAAGAGGAATTCTAAAGTCTACTAGAATACTCTAGAATACTTTAATCATCGGGCGAACGTCAGCAAGCAAGCATATTCCGACACCTGACATATAGCAGACACTATATTCCGACCCCTGACATATAGCAGACACTATATTCCGACCCCTGATATATAGCAGACACTATATTCCGACCCCTGACATATAGCACACACTATATTCCGACCCCTGGCATACAGCAGACACTATATTCCGACCCGTGACATATAGCAGACACTATATCCCGTACCCGCCCACAGTAGTGAGTATTTGATCGTTGAAATCCATGTAGTTGTTGATATAACATCATGACAGGATCTAAATCATTGTAATCGGGAAACACATTTTTTGCTGCGTCGAGACACATTAATCGCTTCGTTTAGCCATGAGATGATGCTCGATTTCAATTCTATTATGAAGCGATTGGGAATTTTCCAATGATCAGTGAGCGCACTGAGTGTAAGTGAAATCGAGTTTCTTGTCATATCGGAGACGGATAACATAGTGCATGTTCCGTGCATAATCTGAATGTGGAAATTGCGTTTGTTAAATTAAAATAGAAACAAAAAATAACTCAATTCCGATACCACTTGGGATAGGCAGAAATATGAGTTATACAATATACTGGATATCATGATGATTGATACCACTTAGGATAGGCAGAACTATGAGTTCTACAATATACTGGATATCATGATGACTGATACCACTTGGGATAGGCAGAAATATGAGTTCTACAATATACTGGATATCATGATGACTGATACCACTTGGGATAGGCAGAAATATGAGTTCTACAATATACTGGATATCATGATGACTGATACCACTTTTTATATGCACAAATATGAGTTCTACAATATACTGGATATCATGATGACTGATACCACTTTTTATATGCACAAATATGAGTTCTACAATATACTGGATATCATGATGACTGATTACACATTTTATATGCACAAATATGAGTTCTACAATATACTGGATATCATGATGACTGTTACCACTTTTTATATGCACAAATATGAGTTCTACAATATACTGGATATCATTATGACAGATACCACTTTGTATATGCACAAATATGAGTTCTACAATATACTGGATATCATGATGACAGATACAACTGCCCAAGTTATGATGCGAGAGTAACATATAAAAGCCCAAAAGGAAAGCAAATAAAAATAATAAAACAGAATAACAATTTTCAACTCCAATGTTAAGTCAGTCCTATTATATGGCTGTGAAACTTGGAGAACAACAAAATTGACAATCATGAAGATCCGGACTTTCATTAATGGATGCTTACGCAGAATAAAAGGATGGAAATGGCAGGACAAAACATACTAACATAGAATTATGGAAATGTACCAGCCAAATACCAGTGGATAACGAGATACAGCGAAGACAGTGGCGCTGGATAGGACACACACTGCGGAAGCCAAATGAGAGTATTACACAACAGACCCTTTTTTGGAATCCCCAGGGGAAAATGCAAAGAGGAAGACCAAGGAATTCTTGGAGAAGACAGATATAAGCAGAGATGAAGATGATGGGGAAGACATGGAATGATATTAAAAGAACGGCAAGAAATAGAACGACTTGGAAAGTGTTTGTTGAAGACCTATGCTCCACAGGGAGCTGAAAGTTAAAAGAAGAAGAAGAAAACGAACGCGTAATAAAAGTGAATGCTGCGTAGCGTGCGGAGAAGAATAAAGTGATATTGTATCGCTATCCTGTAGTACATGAAGAAAGACAGAAACAGCCCTGTCACTCCATATCGTGGCATATAGAAATATAGTGGTAATGCCAATATTTTATAATCGACCTCTGGTACATTATTTTTGGGGTTATATATAACTCCAGTGCTGTCTTTATTTCTTATTTTTGGCTAATGTTTAATGTGAGAGTTGTCTTTCTTTCCTAGTTTGAGGTAATGTATAACGCCAGAGCTGTCTTTCTTTCCTAGTTTGAGGTATCGTATAACGTCAGAGCTGTCTTTCTTTCCTAGTTTGAGGTAATGTATAACGCCAGAGCTGTCTTTCTTTCCTAGTTTGAGGTATCGTATAACGTCAGAGCTGTCTTTCTTTCCTAGTTTGAGGTAATGTATAACGCCAGAGCTGTCTTTCTTTCCTAGTTTGAGGTAATGTATAACGCCAGAGCTGTCTTTCTTTCCTAGTTTGAGGTATCGTATAACGTCAGCGCCGTCTTTCTTTCCTAGAAAACACCTGTACTCATTTACAGCTGCTTGAAACTGGAAGCCGTCGATCAGGATAAAACCGCATATCTTAGTATTCCAGGTCACTAATCACTGAGCTATCGCGGCTACACCATGAAAGAAGAAGAAAATGAAGATTCTAATATTGATGATAATGAATAAAAAAAAGAACAATTTAATTAATGTTCTGTACTTACTCATGGTTCCATCATTAGTGCTAGGGCTTTCTTGCAATGTTCGATGTTGTTTCCGTGTAATTATCAGTGTTCTAGTGAACAACATTCTTCAACTACAGTGATGATTCTCCTCTATTATATATTCGATGATGAAGATGATGACGGTGAAAAGAAACTAATTATATAAAGCTTTTCAAGAGGAAGGGAGCCGCTATAGCTCAGTGGTTAGTGAACTGGACTACAAAGGACAAGAGGTAGGGTTCGATCCCAACCAACGGCTCCGGTTTCTTCTTCTTCTTCTACCTTTTAGCTCCCAGTGGAGCATAGGTCTTCAACAAACACTTTCCAAGTCGTTCTGTTTTTTGCAATTCTTTTAAGATCATTCCATGTCTTCCCCATCATCTTCATCTCTGCTTCAATCTGTCTTCTCCAAGAATTCCTTGGTCTTCCTCTTTGTCTTTTCCCCTGGGGATTCCAAAAAAGGGCCTGTTGTGTAATACTCTCAGTTGGTTTCCGTAGTGTGTGTCCTATCCATCGCCATCGTCTTCGCCGTATTTCTTTATCCACTGGTATTTGACCGGTACATTTCCATAATTCCACGTTTGTGACTTTGTCCTGCCATTTCCATCCCTTTATTCTGCGCAAGCATCCATTAATGAAAGCCTGTACCTTCGTGATTGTCAATTTTGTTATTCTCCATGTTTCACAGCCATATAATAGAACCGACTTAACATTGGAGTTGAAAATTTGTATTTTTGTATTTAGCCTAATTTCTTTGGATTTCCATATGTTTCCCAGTGCAATGAAAGCTCCTCTTGCTTTTGATATCCTTATTTTGGTATCGTTTTCTGTTCCTCCCTCTTTATCTATATTACTGCCCAGATATATATAAGATTGTACGTCTAGTAGAGGTATTTCTCCTAGTTTTATTTGGTTATTGCCAACTGCATTAATTCTCATAATGTTGGTCTTATCTCTATTAATCTTTAGTCCTAGCTGTTGTGATCTCTCATCTAATATACTCATTTTATCTTGCATCTGTTGGTGGCTGTGTGATAGGAGAGCTATGTCATCAGCAAAGTCTAAATCATCAAGTTGTTTGGTCAGTGACCACTGGATCCCATTTCTGTTGTTTTGAGTTATTTTCATAATCCAATCTATGGCCAGTAGAAAGAGAAATGGAGACAGAAGGCATCCTTGCCTTACTCCTGTTCTTATTTCAAATGCTTCTGTAAGCTGTCCTTCATGCACCACACTACATTTTGTTCCTTCATACATTGTTTTTATCAGGTTAATAAACTTTATGGGGATTCCAAAATGACTCAGCAACTTCCAAAGCATTCGCTTTTAATGGGTACCGGATTTTTTTTCTGGGAAAGTAAAGCGGCACGGGCGTAGTACTGGCAAAATTACCCCAAAAATCATGTGCCGAAGGTCAGCAAAATTTATGGTCACTAACACCATATTCACTATACGCCACTTGGCGTGAAGGGGGTACTTTACTTCTTTTTTTTTTTTTTTTTCCTTTTTCAATAGGAAACAGTCTGGTCTTGGCAGATTGCCCCAAATGTTTCAAATCTTTAATATATATATGTAAAAATAAGAAGCAAATAAAGGCAAATGTGTTTACTATCTCCCCTATTGTTTGTTACCTGTATAGACTACAAATGTAAGTTAGTCAAACTATCGGAGACAGGAGATTAACGAGTTTCAATTTGCAGACGATCTGGCACTAAAACATGGACAAATAGAAGATATACAAGAATACGGATATAGACGTAACAGCATAGACCCTCAAAACAACATGAAATTCAACATCAACAACATGGAAGTCATGAATATCGCAAAAGCGAAAAGGAATATCAACACAACTATAGACGGCAGACAACTGAAACAAGTAGAGGAATTTAAATATCTAGGAAGTCTAGTGACAAACGAAAATTCACAACCAACATCAACAGACACAAGATGCAATAAAGACTGTCAAATAATTGCACAGATATCACCACTATTCTCCAACAAGGGAATAACTAAAATAAAGAGTCAAAATGGGGACGAATGACATGTAACATATAGCATGAGAGATAAGATCAGAAATGAAGGACTAAGGGGAAAAAATTCTAGGAATAATTTCTATCATAGAATACGTAAAGAGACAACAGACAAAATGTTTTTGTCACATGATAAGGCAAAAAGATAAAAACTCAACTCAACGAACCTTCAATAAACGCTGCTAGAACACCACACCTAAGGGTCGACCACAATAAAGAAAGATTGATCGAATATTAGAAATACTAGGAAACATAACAGCGGCGGAAACAAACAGAAGAGGAAAAACCAGCAAATGATATCTTCCATCGGCGCTGAAAGACACACGAGGAAGGAAAGAAGAAGAAATATTAATAACAAATATATATTTAAAAAAAAAAAAGTCCCCCCTCACGCCAAGTGGCGTATAGGGAATATGGTGTTAGTGACCATACATTTTACAGACCTTCGGCACATGATTTTTTGGGTAATGTGGTCGGTATAACGCCCGTGCCGCTTTACTTTCCCAGAAAAAAATCCTGTACCCTTTAAGGGTGGGTGAACCGGAAGCTGACGGTTGGGATCGAACCCTACTTCTTGTCCTTTGTAGTCCAGTTCACTGACCACTGAGCTATCGCGGCTCCCAAATATATATAAATGAATGCAAATATTCTATCAAGTGAACTTTGAAAGACGCACAATTCTATAAATTTCATGCTTTTGATATTCCACGATTACTGTTGTGTTCTGACGCCAAGGGCAAAATGAGTATTTGTGGTGATATACTGCATTGTGTTGTATCAGACATGGTTCTCATCGTAATGTCTGCTACGTCATTGATATCTGGTTTACTTGTTAACCTCAGATAGAAGATGTACAACAGAGGTGAGATGAAGAATGGCTCAGGAAAAAGCAGCTTTCCAAAAAATGAAGAAGATACTATGCAATCCATTTTTGACAATAGAAACAAGAAAAAGAGTTCTTAAATGTTATGTAGCGTCAGTCTTAACATATGGATCTGAATCATGGACAATAGGACAACAGACAAGAAAATCACTGGCGTCTGTAGAAATGTGGTTTTACAGAAGGATGTTGAGAATACCATGGACAGCTAAGAAGAGTAATGAAAATGTTCTGAAAGAGAACAAAGCAAAAAGAGAGCTAATTGCCAATATTAGGAAGAAACAATCATCATTTTTTGGTCATGTAATGAGAAGAGAACAACTGGAATATATTGTAACAACTGGAAAAATTGGGGGACGAAGAGATAGAGGGAAGCAAAGAGAAAAGATACCAGACAGCTTAAGAGAATGTTTTGGCAGAAGGTCAACAACAGAAATGATAAATAACTGTCGTAATCGAAAGTTGTGGAGACACAGGAACACCTACGCCAGCAGGCCCGGTACTTGATGATGATGAATGAGAAGAGAACAACTGAAATATATTGTAACAACTGAGAAAACTGAAGGACGAAGAGATAGAGGGAAGCAAAGAGAAAAGATACCAGACAGCTTAAGAGAATGGCTTGGCAGAAGGTCAACAACAGAAATGATAGATAACTGTCGTGATCGAAAGTTGTGGATAGACATGATCACCTATGCCAGCAGGCCCGGTACGTGATGATGATGATGATTTGGTTCACATTAGAGCTTTTGTTGCTGTTCATTGATTTCGGGCGCTAATGTTGTCAATCCTGTCAGTGTATGCCAGAAATGAGTTTCCCGCCGATGACGTCATTATCTGATTAATTTAACTCACACCTTCTGCATATAAAAAATGTTTCGGCTGTTTCCGGTTTGTTTTTATGTGTTTCATTACTCTTATTGCTATAATTTTTATTTCTCTCCATTCTAATTATATTTTCTTATTTTTCATTCCTCATTTACCTTTCAGCGTCGAGGGAAGATATAATTTGCGGTCTTTTGCTCTTCTGTTTGCCTCTGCTGCTCTTGTGTTTCCTAGTGTTTCTAGTATTCCGTCAATTCATTTTTTTTCGTGTTCGGCCCTTAAGTCTGGTGTTCTAGCAACGTTTATTGAACGGCTCGTTGTTTTTTATTTTGTTATCTTTCTACCTTATCATGTAGTCCAATCATTGTATCTGTTCTTTCGTTATATATTCTATGTCGGGGATTATTCCTAGCTTTTTTCTGTGTTCTTCATTCTTCATTCATTCTGATCGTGTCTCTCCGGCTGCTTCTTGTCCTTCGTTTAACATATTTCATCTCCGCATTGGTTATTTTTCTTATTGTTCTTGCATCTACGGTCCATTGATAGCACAACGTTGGAATGAATATTGTATTGTAAAGTACCTGTTTTGCCTCTTGTTATTTCCTTGTTGAACAAAAATAGTGATAATTGTCCAATGATTTAACAAGCTTTGTTGCTCATCGAGTCTACTTCTGATAATTGTGAACTGACTTTCTAGGTATTTAAATGTCTCTACTTGTTTGAGTGGGAGCCGCGATAGCTCAGTGGTTAGTGAATTGGACTACAAAGGACAACAGGTAGGGTTCGATCCCAGCAACGGCTTCCGGGTTCACCCAGCCTCTAATGGGTACCGGACTTTTTTCTGGTAAGTAAAGCAGCATGGGAGTAATACCGACTACATTACCACAAAAAATTATGTGGCGAAGATTTGTGAAATTTATGGTCACTAACACAATAATTAGATTAAATACAAAAATAAAAATTTTCAACTCAAATGTTAAGGCGGTTCTATTATATGGCTGTGAAACATGGAGAACAACAAAACTGACAATCACGAAGATACATACTTTCATTAATGGATGCTTATGTAGAATAAAAGGATGGAAATGGCAGGACAAAATCACTAACATAGAATTATGGAAAGGTACCAGTCGAACACTAGTGGATAAAGAGATACAGTGAAGACGATGGCGCTGGATAGGACACACACTACGGAAGCCAACTGAGAGTATTACACAGCAGGCCCTTTTTGGAATCCCCAGTGGAAAAGACAAAGAGGAAGACCAAGGAATTCTTAGAGAAGACAGATAGAAGCAGAGATGAAGATGATGGGGAAGACATGGAACTATCTTAAAAGAATAGCAAGAAACAGAACGACTTGGAAAGTGTTTGTTGAAGACCTATGCTCCACAGGCAGCTGAAAGGTAGAAGAAGTAGAACACCATATTCCCTATACGCCACTTGGCGTGACGGGAGTGCTTTACTTTTTAATACTTGTTTGAGTAATTGTATAAATAAAATAAATATGTAAGAAAAGAATACATGGGCCGTGAAAAGATTAAAAACTGGAAATATTCAGTCAACAGTTTAACACGAAGTAAAAATGAAAAAGTGTCAATTAGAAAAGATGAAAGAAGACGTTTAGAAACAGGGTTATAGAAAAAGAAATAAACACATAAACTAAAGAGAAGGTCTACATTTGTTTAATAGAAGTTTATCAAGCGCGTAATAACTAAGTAGATGTGAGTTATATTATTAAGAATCAATACGACGACACGCATGAAACACTCTTCGACCCTTTAGCAGAAAAGGATATATAACTGATGACTCACATTACACACAGACTGAACACGCGTCTCAAGCTTTCGTTCATGTTTTTTTACAAAATCTATTACCCCCATCATTCCTTGCTCAGTTCTAATTTCACGCGTCAGAGGCCGTTACTACTTTGATATTGCTAGTTACTGATGTTAGTCCACAAGTGGAACAAATAAATAGATATTTCTGGCGACATGAGCAATATCTCGATAAAAAGTCAAGGTTAATAATGTCGTTCACTCAACACGTGCTCTCTTATTATTACTGCAGCGGTCGGGCTAGTTAAATCAGAAGAGTGCTGCGCATTTTTTAGTTTTAATTTAATTTTTTTTTTTCTATTATTTTTTAATCCATGAAGCTTTAGCTTGAGTTTTCTTTTCCCCTAGTTTCTGATTCTGTGCTTTACCTCAGCTGAAGACCAGGCAGCAAGGTCGGATGCTTTTATTTAATTTTTTTCTTCACCGCACAATTATAACCATTTAAAAAAATATCATCATCATGTGCCATACCATAGGCGATCATGTCCTTCCACAACCTTCTGTCCACCGTGCATAGTGTCAATTCTATTTTTGAATATTATCCATACCATGATACCATTCTATCTAGTATCTTCTCTGTTTGTCGTCCGCGATCTCTCTTTCTCTGTATTTTACCAGTTGTAACCAACTTTCCTCTTCTCATACTGTGCTCGAAAATTGTTTCCTACTGTTATTTCTTAGGAGCTCTCTTTTTGTGTTGGCCTCTGAGAATTTTCTGGTTGGTCGTTTTAGCTATTTTTAAAATATATATTTTCCTTTAGTGAATGTTGATCATACTTCCTATATCACGGAAGCTTCATAGATCAAGAAGGGGACACAAAGAAAGAAATTAGAATCAGAATAGCTTACTAAGTAAAGTAAAGAAGTAAAGAGCCCCGTCACGCCAAATGGCGTATAGGAAATATGGCGGTGGTCGGTATTACACCCGTGCCGCTTTACTTTGCGAGAAAAAAATCCAGTAAGGATTAAAGGCTGGGTGAACCTGGAAGCTGTCGATCAGGATCGAACCCGACCTCTTGTCCTTTGTAGTCCAGTTCAATAACCAGTGAACTATCGCGGCTCCCTTAGCTTATTAAACACAAAATCAAAGCTTAGGATTTTCACATGAAATGTATTATCCACCCTCCCTTGTGTACCAGAGAGCTAGAAAATATCTTTTAAAAAATTAACTCTTTCCATACAGAAGCTTTTTATCGACGCAATGGAGGAGATTTCAGAGACAAAAATTTTCATGGTTTTAAGAATCAATCTACATATTTATATTTATCTAACATATAACATATTATATATGAATTTTTAGATAATTGAACAAGCTATTAGATTTCACCAATACCAAGATGATACAAGACATGTAAAAAGAAATAGGTATGATGACGGTTCACACTAATCAAATTGAGAGTGACGCACTACGCGTTAAAACGTACGGAAAGAGTTAATTAGATGTACCTGGAAACAAATAGCCGCAATTGCTCTGTGGTTAGTGAACTGGACTACAAAGGACAAGAGGTAGGGTTCGATCCCAACCGACGGCTTCCGGGTTCACCCAGCCTTAAATGAGTACCGGAATATTTTTTATGCGAAAGTAAAGCGGCACGAGCGTAATCCCGACCACATTACCACAAAAATCATGTACTGAAGGTCTGTAAAATTTATGGTCACTAGCACCATATTCCCTATACGCCACTTGGCGTGATGGGGGCTCTTTACTTTACTTACTACCGGGAAACAAATACCTCAGGAAAATGTTTCTTGTACCATGCAATGAATTAAAAATTAGTGCAGGAATAAAAGAAATGACAAAGCATGCAGCAATATCATTTATAATCAAGAGAAGAAGATGGAGGTATGTTGGTCATGTGATGATAGCAACTCATAGCTGACTCTTTGGGTCATCATCAGCGGTAAAAGCTGCCTGAGATCATATTGCCAATCCTCCAGGTGCCTCTTCAAACAGGCTAACCATTTCGGCCTGGCAAATAGGGAAAGCAAACCCGGTACTACAAAATGCCATGCTGAAGACTTATGTGTCTGGCTGAAAAACTCAAATATCACATCTTGCTGTAAACAACAACACACCACATTTACTCTCGCATAACGACCTTTCAAGGGCGAACGATGACTAATAGATTTCATCGGGTAATTGCAAATAAGGAAGTATAGATTATATACTGTTGAAACTTTGATGAGAAAGGGATCTTAGCACCTATGGACTTGCTTGGAGTGCAATGATGATGGCCCGCAAATAACTCAATAACAAACATCACAAAATATATGTAAACGATTCTTTGAAGAAAATTATAAATATCAGATAGTTTGACTACATCAGAAATGAAGGTACCTTGGTCAGAATAAAACAAGGACCAATCGAGCAACACATTATTAATAGAAAATGGAAATGAACTGAACATACACTAATTAAGCTTTAAGCCACCATAGTAAGGACGTCATTGCATTGGAACCCACACGGAAAGAAAACGGTTGGAAGGCCCAGGGATACATGGAAAAGAGAAGTCACGGAAACCGCCAAGAACATTGGCCTAGACTGAAGGGAGGTAGAGAAAATGTACTAGAATAGGAATGGATGGGAAAGTGTTGTCTGAGGCTAGAACACTAACAAGTCTATAGGGCTTTGATTGATTCATTGATTGATGGAGACTAATTGAGAATCACTAGGAACGTTGACCCGGATTTAAAAATCAAAAGCTTAAATTAATAAAAAAGAGTTCTCTAATTTCCGTCTAGTATTGAAAAATTCGATAATAATAAAATTGGTGTATTTGTTGTTGACTTTGAACTTGATGCATTTTTCATCATTCTGTGTACTGTGATGTATTTTTAATCATTCTGTGTAATTTGATGTATTTTTAATCATTCTGTGTACTTTGATGTATTTTTCATCATTCTGTGTACTTTGATGTATTTTTAATCATTCTGTGTACTTTGATGTATTTTTCATCATTCTGTGTACTTTGATGTATTTTTCATCATTCTGTGTACTTTGCAGAGCATTTCACTTATCACAACAAGTCGGAAAGAATCTCTGTCTTTATCCAGGTTTCTCACTTCTTCTCTTGTCATATTTAAGTCCTTTTTGATGTCTTGAAATCACCTTCTTTTTGGTGCGCTCCAATCTCGTATTCCTGAAACCATACCTTTCAGTGTTTCTTTTTTTTTTTCCTAGCTCACTAGATGTAGTTTTAACTTTATATAATAAAAAAAGAATCTGAGATTGACTTGTGGTAAGAGCAAAATGATAACGTTTCAGTAATGCATGAAACTACCGAAGAAAGGAAGTTTACAGGAGCGCACAAATTATAGTGGAATTATGCTATCAATGCCAGGAAAAAATACTAACCAGAGTCATTTTGGACAGACTAAAAGAGGCCGCAAAGAAACGTTTGAGAGATGAACAATAAGGTTTTAGGAAAAACAGATCACGCGCTGATCAGATAACTACCTTACTTATAATCGTGAAGCAAAGCTTACAACTACATTCCCCGCTTCATATCGGATTCATGAATTACAAAAATGCATTTGATAGTTTAGACAGAGGAATGCTTTGGAAGTTACTAAGTCATTATGGAATCTCTATAAAGTTTATTAACCTGCTAAGAACAATGTATGACGGAATAAAATGTGGCGTTGTGCAACGAAGTGCAGCTTACAGAAGCATTTGAAAGAAAAACAGGAGTAAGGCAGGGATGATTTATGTCTCCATTTTTATTTCTGCTGGCTATAGATTGAATTATGAAAATAACTCATAACAACAGAAAAGGAATCCAGTGGTCATTGACCAATCTATTTCAAGACTTAGAATTTGCTGTTGACATAGCTCCCATGATCATCAATAGATGCACGATAAAATGTACATACATGATGAGCGATCATTACAGCTGTTCATCATCATCATCTTGTGCCATACCGGTTGGCGTAGGCGATCATGTCCTTCCACAATCTTCTATCTACAGTGCATCGTATCAGTTCTGTTATTGACTGTTTTCCATGCCATGACACCAAGCTATCCAGTATTTTCTCTCCTCTCTTTCTCGTCCTCGATCTATCTTTCCTTTTATTTTGCCAGTTGTAACCAAGTATTCCAATTTTCCTCTTCTCATTATGCGCCCAAAAATGTTGATTGTTTCTTTCTGATGTTGTTTAGGAGTTTTTTGTGTTAACCTCTTTGAGAATTTCTTTATTGGTCTTTTTACCTGTCCAGTGAACTTTCAACATTCTTCTGAGAAATCCCATCTCTGTGACCTCTAATCGTCTTTTCATTTGTATGTCTACTGTCCATGATTCGCTTCCATAGGCCAGAATTGGTTCTATATAGCACAGATGAACACTCTTTCTCACTTCTATTGACATAGATTTGTTGCATAAGATATTTTTCATTTTCTGAAATGTTATTTTGGCCTGAGCTATTCTGTTTTTTATTTCTGTAGTGCATCTTCCATCCGATGTTATTATTGTGCCCAAGTATTTGACGGGTTGCACTTGTTTCAGATTGTCCTGTTTATTTTTATGCTGCATGATGGTGATGATTGTTTCTTTGATATGATCATTACTTTTGTTTTCTTACATTTCAGACTGATACCCTTTTTTGTTGCTTTTCCTTTCCACTATTATGTCTATCATTTCTTGTAGTTCATTCTCAGACCGTGTCATCCGCATATCTTAAATTAATTATGTTGTGACCGTTGACTTCATTTCCTTTTTTTTGTCTACTATTGTTCTCATAATATGCTCGATGTAAAGTGAAAGTTCCTTTTTTTGTCTACTATTGTTCTCATAATATGCTCGCTGTAAAGTGAAAGTTCCTTTTTTTGTCTACTATTGTTCTCATAATATGCTCGCTGTAAAGTGAAAGTTCCTTTTTTTGTCTACTATTGTTCTCATAATATGCTCGATGTAAAGTGAAAGTTCATTTTTTTGTCTACTATTGATCTCATAATATGCTCGATGTAAAGTGAAAGTTCCTTTTTTTGTCCACTATTGTTCTCATAATATGCTCGCTGTAAAGTGAAAGTTCCTTTTTTTGTCTACTATTGTTCTCATAATATGCTCGATGTAAAGTGAAAGTTCCTTTTTTTGTCCACTATTGTTCTCATAATATGCTCGCTGTAAAGTGAAAGTTCCTTTTTTTGTCTACTATTGTTCTCATAATATGCTCGCTGTAAAGTGAAAGTTCCTTTTTTTGTCTATTATTGTTCTCATAATATGCTCGCTGTAAAGTGAAAGTTCCTTTTTCTGTCTACTATTGTTCTCATAATATGCTCGATGTAAAGTGAAAGTTCCTTTTTTTGTCCACTATTGTTCTCATAATATGCTCGATGTAAAGTGAAAGTTCCTTTTTTTGTCCACTATTGTTCTCATAATATGCTCGCTGTAAAGTGAAAGTTCATTTTTTTGTCTACTATTGTTCTCATAATATGCTCGCTGTAATGTGAAAGTTCTTTTTTTTGTCTACTATTGTTCTCATAATATGCTCGATGTAAAGTGAAAGTTCCCTTTTTTGTCCACTATTGTTCTCATAATATGCTCGATGTAAAGTGAAAGTTTCTTTTTTTGTCTACTATTGTTCTCATAATATGCTCGATGTAAAGTGAAAGTTCCTTTTTTTGTCTACTATTGTTCTCATAATATGCTCGATGTAAAGTGAAAGTTCCTTTTTTTGTCTACTATTGTTCTCATAACATGCTCGCTGTAAAGTGAAAGTTCCTTTTTTTGTCTATTGTTCTCATAATATGCTCGATATAAAGTGAAAGTTCATTTTTTTGTCTATTGTTCCCATAATATGCTCGATGTAAAGTGAAAGTTCCTTTTTTGTCTATTGTTCTCATAATATGCTCGATGTAAAGTGAAAGTTCCTTTTTTTGTCTACTATTATTCTCATAATATGCTCGATGTAAAGTGAAAGTTCCTTTTTTTGTCTACTATTGATCTCATAATATGCTCGATGTAAAGTGAAAGTTCCTTTTTTTTGTCTATTGTTCTCATAATATGCTCGATGTAAAGTGAAAGTTCCTTTTTTTGTCTATTGTTCTCATAATATGCTCGATGTAAAGTGAAAGTTCCTTTTTTAGTCTACTATTGATCTTATAATATGCTCGATGTAAAGTGAAAGTTCCTTTTTTTGTCTACTATTGTTCTCATAATATGCTCGATGTAAAGTGAAAGTTCCTTTTTTTTGTCTATTGTTCTCATAATATGCTCGATGTAAAGTGAAAGTTCCTTTTTTTGTCTATTGTTCTCATAATATGCTCGATGTAAAGTGAAAGTTCCTTTTTCCTTCATCACCTACCAATGTATTGTTTATATTGACTTAATAGAAAATTATCTCCACGTTCAAGAAAACAAAATAAGTGGAAAGTGGTTAAAGAAATAAAGAAATAAAGAGAGTAAGAAAAATAAGTCAACAAATATTATTGATTGTAAGAGTTTGAAAGTATAAACGAAATTCATGTAAGCTAATCCATCAGTCAATACATTATGGATTAATGGCATTGTAAGGGCCGGCAACTCTATTCATGAGCAGAAGAAAGTAAAACTGACGTGTTTTGTCATGAAAGTTTAGCTCGTACCGTTGCTATTTTATTTCATTTTAGGCTCTATAAAGATCTTCAAGATTCATTTTGTTGTTTCGCATTTTCACATTGCATTATATTTTAGTAAATTTGTTCTTCTTATTAGTTTGCTTTCATTTATTCTACTTTGGTAGAATGATTTCTTCCTCATCTTAGTCCGTTCACATTGAATTATATTTTAGTCAACGATTTCTTCCTCAACTTAGTCCATTCACATTGAATTATATTTTAGTCAATGATTTCTTCCTCATCTTAGTCCGTTCACATTGAATTACATTTTAGTCAATGATTTCTTCCTCATCTTAGTCCGTTCACATTGAATTATATTTTAGTCAATGATTTCTTCCTCAACTTAGTCCGTTCACATTGAATTATATTTTAGTCAACGATTTCTTCCTCAACTTAGTCCGTTCACATTGAATTATATTTTAGTCAACGATTTCTTCCTCATCTTAGTCCGTTCACATTGAATTATATTTTAGTCAACGATTTCTTCCTCATCTTAGTCCGTTCACATTGAATTATATTTTAGTCAACGATTTCTTCCTCAACTTAGTCCGTTCACATTGAATTATATTTTAGTCAATGATTTCTTCCTCAACTTAGTCCGTTCACATTGAATTATATTTTAGTCAACGATTTCTTCCTCAACTTAGTCCGTTCACATTGAATTATATTTTAGTCAATGATTTCTTCCTCATCTTAGTCCGTTCACATTGAATTATATTTTAGTCAATGATTTCTTCCTCATCTTAGTCCGTTCACATTGAATTATATTTTAGTCAATGATTTCTTCCTCAACTTAGTCCGTTCACATTGAATTATATTTTAGTCAACGATTTCTTCCTCAACTTAGTCCGTTCACATTGAATTATATTTTAGTCAACGATTTCTTCCTCATCTTAGTCCGTTCACATTGAATTATATTTTAGTCAACGATTTCTTCCTCATCTTAGTCCGTTCACATTGAATATATTTTAGTCAACGATTTCTTCCTCAACTTAGTCCGTTCACATTGAATTATATTTTAGTCAATGATTTCTTCCTCAACTTAGTCCGTTCACATTGAATTATATTTTAGTCAACGATTTCTTCCTCATCTTAGTCCGTTCACATTGAATTATATTTTAGTCAACGATTTTTTCCTCAACTTAGTCCGTTCACATTGAATTATATTTTAGTCAACGATTTCTTCCTCAACTTAGTCCGTTCACATTGAATTATATTTTAGTCAATGATTTCTTCCTCATCTTAGTCCGTTCACATTGAATTATATTTTAGTCAATGATTTCTTCCTCATCTTAGTCCGTTCACATTGAGTTATATTTTAGTCAACGATTTCTTCCTCAACTTAGTCCGTTCACATTGAATTATATTTTAGTCAATGATTTCTTCCTCATCTTAGTCCGTTCACATTGAATTATATTTTAGTCAATGATTTCTTCCTCGGTAATTTCCTAGTTTGATCAGATATAGTATTTCAGTTTGGAAGAGTGATGTCCCCTAAAATATGTCTGCCAAAATACAGTGGTTCTACGCATTCTTGGCGTTGGGGTCATTACGCTGGCATGTAATCATTTCGGAGTATCTGTTGATTGGGCGTTGGGTCCAGGGGTTAGGTTTAGCTTTAGTGTTAAATATTTATAAATATATTATAACGCGTGACAAAAACGACGCCACTCGGCCTAATTATGATCTTCTGATCGAAGGGAATTGTGCGGTTGATTACCAATCGCCGTAATGACCCCAACGCCAAGAATGCGTAGAACCACTGTATTTTGGCAGACATATTTTAGGGGACATCACTCTTCCAAACTGAAATACTATATCAGATCAAACTAGGAAATTACCTCTTCCTCATCTTAGTCCGTTCACATTGAGTTATATTTTTGTCAATGATTTCTTCCTCATCTTAGTCCGCTCACATTGAATTATATTTTTGTCAATGATTTCTTCCTCATCTTAGTCCGCTCACATTGAATTATATTTTAGTCAACGATTTCTTCCTCATCTTAGTCCGTTCACATTGAATTATATTTTAGTTAATGATTTCTTCCTCATCTTAGTCCGTTCACATTGAATTATATTTTAGTTAATGATTTCTTCCTCATCTTAGTCCGTTCACATTGAATTATATTTTAGTTAATGATTTCTTCCTCATCTTAGTCCGCTCACATTGAATTATATTTTAGTCAATGATTTCTTCCTCATCTTAGTCCGCTCACATTGAATTATATTTTAGTCAATGATTTCTTCCTCATCTTAGTCCGTTCACATTGAATTATATTTTAGTTAATGATTTCTTCCTCATCTTAGTCCGTTCACATTGAATTATATTTTAGTTAATGATTTCTTCCTCATCTTAGTCCGTTCACATTGAATTATATTTTAGTTAATCATTTCTTCCTCATCTTAGTCCGTTCACATTGAATTATATTTCTTTAAAGCTATTTGTTCTTCACTTTCGTCTGCTCTCCTACATCAGTTCATGCATGATTAAATGGCCTTTGTCATGTTTCCGTCATAGAACGTCATTTACCACCGCAATAAAAATGGCGCTATGTCCAAGACAGTGCTTCCCAAACTGTGAATCTAGGTATCCAAAAAGGGTCTCCGAGTGTTGGTCACCTAAGTTTACTTTCAATTATAATTGCTTTCATGGGAAATTTCGTCATTTTTTTTACAAATTCCTGTTAGGCTTAAATGCTTAAATTCAGATTTAAATAGATGAGAAAATTACGTTGCTTTTATTCAAATGGGTCGCAGGTTACTTAACTTTCATAATTAGAGGTCACATTTAGCGAAGTTTTATACAAAGGAGATCGCATGTTACTTTGTTTTTATAATTCATTCATTCATTGTGTGACGTCTCCACATTGAAGGTTTGGCTACCACGGAGCGCCATTTTACTCTATCGCTTGTCTTGATGATGAATGTTGTCATAGGTTGACCTGACCACCTCTTCATATTATCAGTCCACTTTAGTCTTGGTCTGCCTCTACCTCGTGTGCCTTGTACCTTCCCTTCCAAAATGACTTTTAGAAGGGTACTATGTCTCTTCACATATCCACAAAATATCGGTTGTCTTTTTCAAATGATGTTAGGTGTTTTTTTTTTCATTTTCAGCTGAATCAGAACTTCCTTGTTTGTCTAATAAAAATGATTTAATAAAAATAATGTTTAATAAAAAAATGGATATCATCTTTTACTGGGCTATTATTCAAAGTAGATCTAATGGTATTTTGCTGTAATAAAAAAAAAAGAATTATATGTTACCTTTATCATATAAAATGGGGTAACCTGTATTTAGGTATGATAGAAGGTATTGTTACTCGACAAAGTTGGGAAACATTTGTATACCTCTTTCCTAGCCACCCTGAGAGTGTCAAAGGCCACGCTATAAGACCACGTCCATTTTTCCAAGTTTTGGTTTATTGAACATGTGATAAATTAACATACAGTTCTTCCTCTTCTACTTTTCAACTCCCTGTGGAGCATAGGTCTTCAACAAACATATTCCAAGCCGTTCTATTTCTTGCCATTCTTTTAAGATAGTTCCATGTCTTCCCTATCATCTTCATCTCTGCTTCTATCTGTCCTCTCCAAGAATTCCTTGGTCTTCCTCTTTGTCTTTTTCCCTGGAGATTCCAAGAAAGGGCCTGTTGTGTAATACTCTCAGTTGATTTCCGCAGTGTGTGTCCTATCCAGCGCCATCATCTTCGCTGTATCTCTTTATCCACATGTATTTGACTGGTACATTTCCATAACTCTATGTTAGTGATTTTGTCCTGCCATTTCCACCCTTTTATTCTTCGTAAGCATCCATTAATAAAAGTCTGTATCTTCATGATTGTCATTTTAGTTAATCTCCAATATTCACAGTTACCAGTTTTTAATCTGGTAGTTATCACTTTATCATCTAATTATCAAATTCAACGCATTTCTGGCATCAATTTTCCGATCCTCTACATGGAATTTTATTTTCATTGTTACATTTAGAGTAATGTTTTACTTTCTTTGTATATACCGCTTTTTCAAACTGCTGGCTTTGTGATAATCTCCCCTGATACTATTTCGTAACTGTAGCTGTGTATAATTTAAGGTGCTGACTTATTAATCAATACTACCCTAATAAGTTGTCTGGTGTTTATTGTCAGTTTAGTTTAGTCGACGGATCATACTGCACGACGCATACATCCATAGGTGCTCATATCTCCTCCCAATATTTCCCCTCAGTTTGTGGAGACTGACGATTCCAGTTCTGTGTACATTTGTTATTCTCCTGTCTCCCCGCATAACGCTCATTTCTGGCATCTCCAATTTTGACCCGGTGTTCGTGCAGTCTGGACTTGGTTGTAGATTCAGGATCATTAATTGAGCCATCAGCGTGTCCTGTATTCTTCCCAATTGTTAGTGTTTTCCCCTACCTCCTTTCATTATTTTTGTTCAGTTGTTGCAGTATGTTTAAGTTTACAACTTCTCATGTTATGATATGTGAGCTGTGTTTTTTATCTGGATCATATTTCGATGTTCCGATAGCTTACTATGAATGATGACATCGTCTGACGAAGGCCGGTTCGGCTGCGTTCACTTTCGGTGCCCATTGGCGTTATGTCTTCTGGCGTGTGCTGCGGCTGCTGCGATGGGGACTGCAGCTGCCTTTCATTGTGTGGATCCTTCAATGGTATGAGTTTTAATTCGGAAGATTCCACTGGCACGGGCGGTTGAGCAGTTGAGCAATTTGGATTTTAATTCGTTTGCAGTGATACCGGATCCTTTGACTATCCATAACCATGTTATGTTAGAAGAACAATGAATATAACTACCTCCTCATCTTATTAATAACTTTACCTCTTGCCTTGGTTTCTTTTACAAATTCTCACATTTAGCAATATGTTTCTTTTTGTAGAGCGGGAGGGCGAATCGATAACTTGCCGTGCTCCACACCAGGAGATCAAGAGTACCACAGGTGTTCTTTTTTTTTTCTATCGGGAGTGAAATAAAAAAAAAAAAACTTAGACCCGAAAACCTCGTAAAGAACACACTGGACAAACTGCCATTATTTTCCGCTCTTATTAGCCCCTCGCCTATCCTAAAAATGGGATAATTCTGTAACGATAGTTCCTTTATCTGGGCTCGTCTGACGACTACTGATCTTCCTCGCTCCAACCTTTAAAAAGACGTTTATTTGACGTTATTGCGCTGTGCCGTAATTTCCAACAATCTGTGATATTCGGCCAAAAAGGAGTGGCATTATTGGGAATCGATTATCATCTCTCTTTGATACGTACTTACTTAGCCAGAATGGTTAATCTATTCCCAGAAAATCAAGGGATGGTGATGTGGGATAATGTTCATTTCTGTCTGACTGATTCTGTCAACAGTTATCTATGTTACTGCCCGCTTTCAAATGTCCTTGGCCCCTATTTTTTCAATCAATGATACACTGAACATTCTTCAGCTTAAACCACAATTATGTATCCTCCACGTATGTTTTTCTTTTCTTTTCGCCAGATCATAATTTACTTCTATATATCGGTGCTTAAGAAAGTAAGCAAAGAGCTCCGTCAAGCTAAGTGGCCTATAGGGAATATGATGTTAGTGACCATACTTTTTTATAGACCTTTGGCACATGATTTTTGGGGTAATGTGGTCGGTATTTCTCACGTGCCGCTTTACTTTCTCAGAAAAAAATCCAGTACACATATAAGGCTGGGTGAGCCCAGAAGCCGTCGATCAGGATCTAATCCGACCTCTAATCAAGTTATCTCGGCTCCCATCTATAGCGGGGCTTGCTGTACCTAACGCTGAAGACTTTTTCTGCCTTATTTATTACTGAAAAAAAAATATTTAAAATTGTAACACTCACAAACAAAACACTTGATAGATTTGTCTACTTCTTGTCGAGGCACGATCCGCTCAACCCCAGGCTAGGTCTTCTAGGTTACATTTGACCGTCAGTTCCATCCAAAGTGACAGAGAGAACTCTTATTTATTGTACGTGTCGTTGGTTCTCTTGAGGTTTTCCTTGAATGTCTCTTGTGGTGTGAAACTCTGGCAGCACGATACGGAGTTTTAGCTCTTTATCTGCTATCAGGGAGCCGCGATAGCTCAGTGGTTAGTGAACTGGACTACAAAGGACAAGAGGTAGGGTTCGATTCCAACCGACGGCTTCCGAGTTCACCCAGCCTTAAATGGGTATCGGATTTTTTCTGGGAAAGCAAAGCAGCACGGGCGTTATACCGACCACATTACCCAAAAATCATGTGCTGAAGGTCTGTAAAATTTATGGTCACTAACACCATATTCTCTATACGCCACTTGGCGTGACGGGGCTATGTCACTGGAGTCTGTAGAAATGTGGTTTTACAGAAGAATGTTGAGAATACCATGGACAGCTAAGAAGAGTAATGAAGAGGTTCTGAGAGAGGTCAAAGCAAAAAGAGAGCTAATTTCCAATGTTAGGAAGAGACAATCATTATTTTTTGGCCATGTAATGAGAAGAGAACAACTTGAATATATTGTAACAACTGGAAAAAATTGAGGGACGAAGAGATAAAGGGAAGCAAAGAGAAAAAATAACAGACATCTTAAGAGAATGACTTTGCAGAAGGTTAACAACAGAAATGATAAATAGCTGCCGAGATCGAAGTTGTGGAGAGACATGATCACCTACGCCACTAGGCCCGGTACTTGATGATGATGATGATGTTCACAGACACTCTACAATACAATCTTTATTGCCACGTTGTGCTACCAATGACAGAATTGTATCCTAGACTCAAGAACAATAAGACAAATAACCTCTACCTAGATTACACTCATTAGACCAATAATATTCAATAGCCAGAATGATAAGATCAGAAAAGAAGAACTGAGAAAAAAAGCTAGGAATAATTCCCGCCATAGAGTACATAATGAAACAACAGATAAAATGGCTTGGACACGTGATAAGACATATATACAAAATACGACATAAAGAACCTTTAATAAACATTGTGCTTTCAGCATTGTTAAGACATCTAAACATTTCTATAGCAGCTAAACAACAAATGATAAATAGCATTTTCATACCAACTTTGTGCTATGAAAGTCAAACATGGACCCTTTCTAAATCACATTTAAGAAAGATTAATACATGTGAGATATGATGCTTGAGAAAAGTAACAAACAACACAAGAAGAGATAGAATACCAAATGAAACCATAAGAAAAATGGTAGGAATAAAACCCTGCCAAGAATATATAGAACAACAACAACTTAAATGGTTTGGTCACCTGGTCAGAATGAATCCTCACCAATCATCATCAAGGGCGTTCTTCTCGAGAATGCATTGAAAAAGACCAAGAGCAAGACCTAGAAGAAGATGGATAGATGCAGTGATAGAGACATGTAACGGCAAAGGAAAATCGCTAATTCAGGCAGTTCAAGAACGACAAATGATATAACCACTACGCCTTTTCGGTATCAGTGAGATAGAGAAAAGAAGAAAAGAATACACATTGTGAGAACACAAGACTCAAGGTCCGACCACTAAAAAGATGGATTGACGGAATAATAGAAGCACTAGGAAAGATAACAGCAACAGAGGCCAACAGAAGAACAAAAGATTGCATATTATATCTCATCTGAGGCTAAATGGCAAATGAGAAAGGAAAGAAGAAATGTTCACAAATATAATACAATCACGATTATAAAAATATAATCATATACCAGTAAATATATTCCTAATACATACTCGATATACATACTACATATGAACATCAAAAAGACTATAACTATGATCATAAAGAAAGGAAATACTCAAAACCAACTCAATGAATATTAAAATTGAAGGAATAGACATTGAGACAGTTCAGAACTACAACTACCTGGGACATACTATAACCAGTGATGGAAAATGTACAACTGAAATAAGCAAAAGAATAGGAAAAAGTAATTTTAATGAAATGAAGAACATACTAACATCAAAACAAATAACACCAGGGCTAAAACTAAGAATAGCAAAATGTTACATCTTCTCAATATTCCTATATGGTGCAGAAACATGGACATTAGACAAGAAAACAGAACAGAGAATTGAAGCCTTTGAAATGTAGATATATAGAAGAATAGATAGAATTGGATGGAAGGAAAAGAAAACAAACGACGAAGTATTAAAACAACTAAAAATGAAAAAGAACTACTAAACACAATTCAAACAAGACAAATGCGATTTTTGTGCCATGTTAAAAGACACAGCAGCCTACTAAAAGTAATACTGGAGGGGAAAATACAAGGTAAAAGAGACAGAGGCAGACCAAGACTAACATGGACGAGTAACATCAAAAGATGGACAAATCAGCCTATGACAACCTGCACCATCAAAGCAAGAGACAGAGCAGAATGACGCTCCATGGTAGCCAACCTTCGTTGCGGAGACGGCACTCGATGTTGATGAATACATACTCACAACTATGATATATGCACATTTTGAACAAAAAAGCAATGTAAGGATAATACAGAAATACACAGAAAAATAAAAAAATATAAAGTACTTGCTGCTATACAGTTTTCATGCTAGCTTATATAAAATGATATATTGTTATATAAACTAACACATGTTCTTGTTGACGTATATTAATATTATTTATATTTCACATTCTTCATATATTGAGAGAAAAATAAAGAAAAAAAGAATATTTAAAAATCACTTCTGCGGTCATAAAGTTTTGAAGTTAACTTCAAGCAAATGTTATTATTGATCAAATCAATTATGAGTTCTTCTGAAACATAAAAGTAAATTTAAAAGAAAATAAAGCTAAATGGAACATTCTAAAATTCTATATAAACGATCATTTTGTCGGTAAAGGCAACATACAATTGCGCATGACGGCGTTTTTTTCTCAGCAGAGTAATTACTTCAGATCTGGCCCAGAGGGCGCTGTTATCAAAGAGTGGGGCGTCGTCTCCAGGGGAGAGCATTGCCATTATACTTCCTGTAATTGTGGGCCCAAAAAGCTATTTCCTACGACTATTTTTATAACATTTTCTACAAAGTTCTCATAATCTACCTTTTGAATATGCCAGTGGTATGTATGTAGCAAAACAGTTATTGTGGCTAAAAAAATATTGTTGTCATTTTTGTAAACGTCCTTTGGCAATTCTCAAGGTTCTTATTTCTTAATCTTTTGTTAACCTTTCAGTATCAATGGCTGTCTTTCAAAATGATTACCTCCATTTCCTACGAGTTATTTACCTTCGTTTACAGGAGAGATAACCATGACATCCTTTAGTGTTGTTATGTCCCCTTCAAGGTTAATGAGATCGGCAATTCAGAAAACCCCACCTGGTTAGATGTCAAACCTTATCTTTGCTGCAGCTCCCTTAAACATATTTACTACAGTTTTGCATAACTTTTCTTTTTACAGATTTATATAAATTTATCTTTACTACAATTTCACATAAACTTACCTTTCCTAAAGTTTCATATAAACTTATCTTTGTTTAAGTTTTATATAACTTTATCTTCATTGTAGCTTCACATAATCCTATCTTTACTGCAGTCCTACAAAACCTTATCTTTACTACAGATGCGCATTTCTTCTTCTTCTTCTGCGATCATGACTCTTTCAGAGTAGGATTCCGGACTCTCTCACGAAGGCAGCTGTCTGTTTAAGTGATTCGGTTGCCCCGTATAGTTTCTCTTCCAGAGAAGTGGGTGTGGTGGACCACATTGTACGTACGTCAGCTGCGCATTTGACCTAAATGTCAATATTTATTTAATGAGATCAAGTACTGTATGTACGATGGGAGTTCAATAAAAAATACAACACATCATTGTTTAGCTCAAAATTTGTTCTATTAACATTCGGAATATACACAATGTTCTTCCATTATCTGGCCACAAAGTGCTATTTTTCTACACGATCTCCATGTGAATATGTGACGTTGCGTCTCGAGACACCAGATCTTGATGAATGATCTCTTGGTGCCACTCTGGTCAACAGTTAGGCTTCGAGGTGCCAACCGTGCACAGACCTTTGAGTATTCCATCTGGTGGATAACTGTGTTGACACTCCCTACAGAGATGTCAAGTTGAGATGCAAGTTCTTTAATTATAGGGTAAATGCAAACAAATGCACATAAATGCATCAAGATACATCATATTTATGCCATCATATGCCAACGATGCCACATGACCTATATTGTTGAGTCTGGGAGAAGATTAGCGGAAAGATTTTGTGAACATCATTGGGATGTCCAACAGAATACTGGTACTCCAGTGTCTTCCCACTTTAACTCCCCTGATCACAAGGGTAAAGGCGACATCCGTGTCACTGGAATTGTCCTTTGTTACTCTGGCGACCGCAGCCGCTATACTTTGGAAAATCGCCTCACAGTCCAGTACGGTTCGGTGACCCCACGAGGCATGAATGTATCACACTCATACACATAGTTTCCTTTTGGTTGCTCCTTCCCTTTTGCATAACCTTCTCTACTGCACATATTTGGGTTCTTTGGTCTATTTACTATGCCATGCTATTTATAGTTCTCCTCTTCTAGTCCCCAATTAGACACTTCTGTGTTCTCCTTTATACCTTTTTTCTGTGCTCCTTACCCCTCATTTGTTTTTATTGTACCCCACTCTAGACATCTCACTCTTACTGCCTTTTGAGCACCTGTTAGTCTACTGTTCTATTCTTTCTCCTTTGTGTTTGCACACTGACCCCTGTGTGAACCTCTGGTTCTGTGTGCATGACCGCACATTTCTGCACATTCACGACAGCCACACTCAGGTTACCATTTCCTTTTCATTTTGACCTCGGCCTGACACACAGGATAGACATATTTCGATTATTTTTGTTTTGGATGTTTCGTTATTAGTTTTACTTACTTATCCGTGGGTGTGTGTGTTTTGTTTGTTCCTGCTGAAGGCCTATTGGGTCGAAACGTCGTTTAGTCTGTGTCGTCCACTAGTCACGTAAAGCTTCTTACATACCATTTTTTTCTATTTTTTCTCTATTTTTTAATTTTTCCTTACTTTGTTTTGCCATTTGATATTCATAATTCTTCGAAAACAACGCACATTAAAGCTGTTTAACCTTTTCTCCTGCCCTGCATAGATAGTGCAATTTTTGGATCCGTGTAGAAGTGAACTAAACACGCAACTTTGGTCAATTTGAATCTTAGTCCTAAATGATTGTAGTGTGGTCCTGGTGCTCTAATTTTCCTCTAATATAAATTTAATAATTGTTCTTTATTTGTAGCGCACGTTACTCTCAGACTCCATTTTGAAAGCTAAGTTTATCACGACCATCTTTGGAAAATAATGAATCTTAATGTTGTTTTGCACGAAGTTCCAAGATTAAAAAAAAAAGTAAAGTACCCCCGTCACAGCAAGTGGCGTATAGGGAATATGGTGTTAGTGACCATAAATTTTACAGAACTTCAGCATGTGATTTTTGGGGTAATCTGGTCGATATTACGCCCGTGCCGCTTCACTTTCCCAGAAAAAAAATCCAGTACCCATTTAAGGCTGGGTGAACCTGGAAGCCGTCGGTTGGGATCGAACCCAACCCTTTGTCCTTTTTAGTCCAATTCACTAACCACAGAGCTATCGCAGCTCCTTAAGTTCCAAGACACTGAATATAAAATTAAAAAAATGTTAAAATTAGCAGAGAAAATAAAATATTGTTGCATTCATTACTTATTGAACACCCCCAGGATATATGTAGTTCATGAGGAATCATTAAGTAGAAGTTGAAGTGAGTAAAGAAGACATTAGAATGCAAAACACGATATGTTATGATAAAGAAAATATTGCAGGAAATCAATAACGGACTAACAATTCGGTGTGTAGCTTTAGAATTGAGAGTCTGTCTTGGACTGTGTAATGTGGTTTCATTGGAGAATGAGGAGAATTATGAGACTGACGAGCTACCTACTGCGCTACCAAGGCGACCATGATCAGTACACACCGTGGGCTGTGTGTTTCATCCGTTTTGATCATGTTTCGATATTCCAATTGTTTACAATGAATGATGATATCGTATAACAGGGAACAATTTGCTGTGTTCACTTTCTGCGCGGTTTCGCCTTATGTCTTTTGGCGGGTGCTGAGACTGCTATGATGGGGGCTACAGCTACCTTTCTTTGTTTGGGAGATGAGATAGTAATTCGGATGATTCCACTTGCACGGGCGGTTGAGTAATTATGGATTTTAATTGGTTTACAGTGATACCGGGGCCTTCCATAACCAAAGAACAATGATGAGAATACCACTGACAGGTCTGAAGAGTAGCAAGGATGTACTAAAAGATGTGAAGTTAAGAAAGAAATTTCAGAAATTTATTACCAACAGCAATGGAGTGGTCTAGAAATAAGATGTAAACCTTTTACCAAGAGCTTCCGCGTTCTAATCCTTCTACTAGAGGTGGAACTTTTTCTCTCCAAATCCGTGGGTTCCACATGTCTCCCCCTCCTCCTGGAAAAGGTGAGATCCGATATCTAACCCTTTTCGGTATCAACGATATACTGGACGGCCTGTGTGCATGTTGCCCATGTTAAAGAGCCATTGGCAGTTCATAATCGAAAAGTAGACCAAAACTGCCTACTGAACGGGCAACATTGTGAAGCAATTTAAAAAAAATCTACTCTTGTGTCGAATGTGTCAAACCTTAAGATTTTCTTTGCGCGCAGCTTGTCGTAAATTTGCGACACAACGTACCCATACCCACTTAACGCCTAACGTTGCTGATCAGGAGAAGGCAATTTTTATTTGTGGTCATGTTTTGAGGAAGATACAACAGGAAAAATGAAGGGGAGAAGAAAAAAGTGAGAAAGAAAGAAAAAACATATCAAACAGCATAATAGTGTAGCACAGAAGAAAGTCTAGTAGAATTTTTACACAAATTTACGCAAAAACAAATGGCGGTTTGTCTTCGCCGGACTGTCGTCAAGGACGCTTAATTTATTTAATTTGTAAAAGGCTCAAAGTGTATCCGCGTGCTGCAGAGGGATTTACTGGAGTTGGCCAGTCTATAACGTGGAAACGGATTCTGGACCGTGCGACTGAGTGAGTGCACGTGAGTCTAGACCATCCACAGCATCGACATTCAGCGACAAAATCATCTATGACTATGGACATATTCGGAGTTCAATGATGATAACCCGCAAATAACTCAGTAACTGTTACACAAAATGTAGAGCCAGAGTGTTGTGGAGAGGCACGCTCGCCTACGTCAGCATTCTCTTGGTGATGATTGCGTTATGAACACGGATAATAACCTGAAGTGACAATGTCAAGAAAATGGTCTCGATTCGTCTTGGCAATAGAGAGTCTTCTTCTTCTTCTACCTATTTAGCTCCCAGTGGAGCATAGGTCTTCAACAAACACTTTCCAAGTCATTCTGTTTTTTGCCATTCTTTTAAGATTATTCCATGTTCACCCCATCATCTTCATCTCTGCTTCTATCTGTCTTCTCCAAGAATTCCTTGGTCTTCCTCTTTGTCTTTTTCCCTGGGGATTCCAAAAAAGGGTATGTTATGTAATACTCTCAGTTGGCTTCCGTAATGTGTGTCCTATCTATAATAGAGAGTACCGATAGACAAAATGGAGGACATTGTGTTGTTAGTGTCCCTTAGACCAACCAAGTCGCGTATTCTGCAAGGAAGAGATAGCATATCAAAGAACATTAGATATACAATCTCAAATGTAACATTGTGAAACTAATTTTTGTCTTCTGTTTGAAGAAAGCTTCGCATGCTTTTGACAGTTGAGAACTTAATTGAAAAGATATCAGAATCAAATTAACATCAACAGAACAATTATGACAAAACTAACCCACGATAAAGGGAGCCGCGATAGTTCAGTGGTTAGTGAACTGGACTACAAAGGACAAGAGGTAGGGTTCGATCTCAACCGACGGCTTCCAGGTTCACTCAGCCTTTAATGGGTGCCGGATTTTTTTTCTGAGAAAGTAAAGCGGCACGGGCGTAATACCGACCACATTACCCCAAAAATCATGTGCCGAAGGTCTGTAAAATTGTTGGTCATTAACACCATATTCCCTTTACGCCACTTGGCATGACGGGGGTACATTACTTTTTTATTTTTAACCCCCGACGCTCTGGACATAAACTTTGTAAGAACGAACTATGACAATTAGTGACAAAGGTAAAGATCGAGGGCGAACTGAGGAAAAACATAGCAGAGCAACATATGAACAGAATGATAACATTGTTGGCAACAGAATAATTACGTGATAGAAGGCAATGTTCTATAGATAAGAGTTGTTTGTCGATTAACTTGATTACCAATTCAACAAACAGTATGTCTCAAAACATAATGATGTTTATCTTAAGGGGTTCTGTTTCGATTAGGCGAAAGGCATATTAACATACGCGTGCGACATTTGCAATCATGCACAGATAAACTTTAACTGATTTATCTGTTATTGTACCGGATTGTCTTGACATAGAGGAATATTGGTGAATTTCGTGCGCAGGACATGGAATAAAAGAAAATTAAGATGCATGTCTAATGATTGTCGAGATATAGGTCTAATGTGGATTTTAAATATCTGCGAAAGGAAGTTTAACCGAAGTTGATTATAAGGATAAAGACATTGACATCTGATGCAAATGCAGTCACATATTTGAATAGCTGGTCCCTTTTCTAAATCACGAAACAGTGTCTAGAAGCCAAAAACAGTGTCTAACTTTACAAAACAGTGTACAATAACACAAAACAGTGTCTAACTTCACAAAACAGTGTACAACATAAGTGTACAACACAAAACAGCGTCTAACAATACGAACACAATTATTATATAAATTATTTTCACTTCAATTATATACGGCCAGTGGCAAACATGGTCACTAGTCAAAGATGGAAGATGATCACTACATAATAGAGATGTCTGAGTAGAGTAGCAAGAGTGACCAGAAGATATAATATTAGATATGAAACCATAAGTGAGACTCAAATATGGAGCCAATATTGTGCTACATAGAGACGATAAATAAGAGTCATGAAGATGGAACTAATCTTGAACTACACAGAGACGATAAATAAGAGTCATGAAGATGGAGCTAATCTTGAACAACACGGAGACGATAAATAAGAGTCATGAAGATGGAGCTAATCTTGAACTACACAGAGACGATAAATAAGAGTCATGAAGATGGAACTAATCTTGAACTACAGGGAAACGATAAATAAGAGTCATGAAGATGGAACTAATCTTGAACTACAGGGAAACGATAAATAAGAGTCATGAAGATGGAACTAATCTTGAACTACACGGAGACGATAAATAAGAGTCATGAAGATGGAACTAATCTTGAACTACACAGAGACGATAAATAAGAGTCATGAAGATGGAGCTAATCTTGAACAACACGGAGACGATAAATAAGAGTCATGAAGATGGAGCTAATCTTGAACAACACGGAGACGATAAATAAGAGTCATGAAGATGGAACTAATCTTGAACTACACAGAGACGATAAATAAGAGTCATGAAGATGGAACTAATCTTGAACAACACGGAGACGATAAATAAGAGTCATGAAGATGGAGCTAATCTTGAACAACACGGAGACGATAAATAAGAGTCATGAAGATGGAACTAATCTTGAACTACACGGAGACGGTAAATAAGAGTCATGAAGATGGAACTAATCTTGAACTACACAAAGACGATAAATAAAAGTCATGAAAATGGAACTAATCTTGAACTACACAGAGACGATAAATAAGAGTCATGAAGATGGAGCTAATCTTGAACTACAGGGAAACGATAAATAAGAGTCATGAAGATGGAACTAATCTTCAACTACACGGAGACGATAAATAAGACTCATAAAGATGGAACTAATCTTGAACTACACAGAGACGATAAATAAGAGTCATGAAGATGGAACTAATCTTGAACTACACAGAGACGATAAATAAGAGTCATGAAGATGGAACTAATCTTGAACTACACGGAGACGATAAATACAAGTCATGAAGATGGAACTAATCTTAGACTACACGGAGACGATAAATAAGAGTCATGAAGATGGAACTAATCTTAGACTACACAGAGACGATAAATAAAAGTCATGAAGATGGAACTAATCTTGACCTACACAGAGACGATAAATAAGAGTCATGAAGATGGAGCTAATCTTGAACTACACAGAGACGATAAGTAAGAGTCATGAAGATGGAACTAATCTTGAACTACACAGATACGATAAGTAAGAGTCATGAAGATGGAACTAACCTTGAACTACACAGAGACGATAAATAAGAGTCATCAAGATGGAACTAACCTTGAACTACACAGAGACGGTAAATAAGAGTCATCAAGATGGAACTAACCTTGAACTACACAGAGACGATAAATAAGAGTCATCAAGGCGCAGAACACAGTGCAACATTTTAACGGGTGTTCAATCAGAGTGGATCTGGCAGACTCTAATTGTGATGTTATGTCTGTGGGGGCGATCAACACACTTAACCTGACAACTGACTTCATGTGAGAGTCTGGAATCCTACTCTGATTGAGTCCTGATCGCAGAGAGAGAGAGAGAGAGAGAGAGAGAGAGAGAAAGAGAGAGAGAGATCTTCATTATTTGTTTTTCTTCGTCCATCCAGTTCTTCACATTCTTCTATAAATTCACTTTTCAATGTCTATTTCAAAACAAGGGTTGTTAATTGTGCAAAACACAAAAAGAAAGACCATCGCTCTAAATTTGGTTCTAACTGGGCACCTTCTGGTTGTGAAGGTATGATCAGACATTAACACTACAGCGACCACTACAACTGAATACGTGAGCTGCTGGAATCAACACGATCTATACGCTTTTCTTTATTTTCAAAACTTATAACAACTACATTCGAGACTACCACCAGGGCAACGAGATCACTTTTGTGACGTAAATAAATTACCAGCAGTAATGTCTTCTCTAGGCCAAGAGATAATAATGGAGGGCATATTTTAAGGTTAATGTAGGAGAGGATGACATAGAAGAAAATGGACGCATATATCACAGAGAAGCTTGCATTGACAGCTGCAGAAGATGGACATTTTGCGCAGGACAGAGACAACATCAAAGTAGCTGTCGTTGGAGCCATGTCCTACCGGGGACCAACTAGATGATGATGTTTGTCCTATTCTTGGGGTAAAGTTCTTATTCAAGAAGAGTAATGAAAATGTTCTGAAAGAGGTCAAAACAAAAAGCAGAACTAATTTCCAATATTAAGAAGAAAGAATCATCATTTTTTGACCATGTAACGAGAAGAGAACAACTGGAATATATTGTAACAACTGGGAAAATTGAGAGACGAAGAGATAGAGGGAATCAAAGAGAAAAAATACCAGACACCTTAAGAAAATGGCTTGCAGAAGGTCAACAAAAGAAATGATAAATAATCGAAAATTGTGGAGAGACATGATCACCTACGCCAGCAGGTCTGGTACTTGATGATGATGAAAGGTCTTATTAAACAAAACGAATAAACAGAATTTGAAATATTTTATATGTTATTTGGTACGGTAAAAGGAACTAAAGATAATAAATCCTCA
Source organism: Megaustenia siamemsis (assembly GCA_032433765.1). Classification (NCBI taxonomy): domain Eukaryota; kingdom Metazoa; phylum Mollusca; class Gastropoda; order Stylommatophora; family Ariophantidae; genus Megaustenia; species Megaustenia siamemsis. The sequence goes on from JAVIAB010000106.1 coordinate 55,018,931, forward strand.
GTGATATAAATTGTGTAGTAAAAGTGGAAAAGAAAAAAAGCCCCGTCACGCCAAGTGGCGTTTAGGGAATATGGTGTTAATCTCTATATTTTTTACAGACCTTCGGCACATGATTTTGGGGTAATGTGATCGGTAATACGCCCGTGCCGCTTTACTATGCCTGAAAAAAATCCAGTACCCATATAAGGCTGGGTGAACCCAGAGGCCGTCGAACAGGATCTAACCCGCTCTTCTCCTTTGTAGTCCAGTTCACTAACCACTGAGCTAATGTGCCATCCAAATTATGTAGAGTGGGGGGGGGGGGAGGGGGTTAAATTATTATACTTCACATTATTAAGCTACAACTTTGAGTGGTCCGGACAGTCCAGTGTTTATTATAACACAAAATCCGGTGTTTATTTTGAAGGCACACAGTTCGATGTTTATTATAACACACTCACAATCCGGTGTTTATTAAAACAGACACAGTCCGGTATGTATTAGAACACACACAGTCCAGTGTTTATTTGAATACATAAAGTCCCATGTTTTTTAGAACACAAAGTCCCATGTTTTTTAGAACACAAAGTCCCGTGTTTATTAGAACACATAAGGTCCTGTGTTTATAAGAACATACAAAGTCCCGTGTTTATTAGAACACACAAAGTTCCGTGTTTATAAGAACATACAAAGTCCTGAGTATATGAGAACATACAAAGTCCTATATATATATATATATGAGAAATGCCCTATTGTTAGTAACATTCTATGATATAGAAAACCTAACTGAGATATGCCCTATTTTTAGTAACTTGTAATGATATCGACCTAACTGATGCCACAACGCTAGTTTAGCTAACAACAAGCATGAGGGGCTCTGGGTGAATGCAGAATAAGAGAATATATAAAGTCCGGTGTTGACGAGAACATAAAATCCGGTGTTTATGGGAAGGTATAAAGTCCGGTGTTGACCAGAACATAAAATTCGGTGTTTATGGGAAGGTATAAAGTACGGCGTTGACGAGAACATAAAATCTGGTGTTTATGGGAAGGTGTAAAGTACGGTGTTGACGAGAACATAAAATCCGGTGTTTATTGGAAGGTATAAAGTACGGTGTTGACGAGAACATAGAAGGCACGGTGTTGACGAGAACATATAAAGTGCGGTGTTGACGAGAACATATAAATTCCGGTGTTTATATGAACATATAAAGTACAGTGTTGATGAGAATATATAAACTAAAATGTTTATGTGAACATATAAAGTACGGTGTTGACGAGGTCATATAAAGTCTGGTGTGTATTGGAACATATAAAGTGCGGTAATGACGAGAATAATTTAAACTCTGATGTTTCTGAGAACATATAATGTCCGGTGTTTATGAGAACATTTCTTTTAAGCATGGGTAGCATTTTATCTCTGATGAAGTCTCTAGAGACTAGGAACTGAATTTTACGTGTTAATCCGTTTTTCCCTGGCAGCCGTGTGCATCGCCGATCAGGCAGATAACTCCGTATTCGGAGGTACTCTTATTTTTTCCGTCCATGAGTAATTGACGTTTGAAACCGGGCCTCGCTGCTGTGAACAGGGATGATTGCTGCGGAGAGAAATAGTAAATAAAAATCTCAACTAGTGCATCCGGAATTTGAACCCACAACCTTCCTGTCTCGAGGCCGGTGTCTTGCCTCGATACCAACCAGTAACCCATATGAACATATCAAGTCTGGTGTTTATGAGAACATACATCTCTTGTGTAGAACTCTTCTGTTTTCTGTTTCTCTCTCTCTCTCTCTCTCTGTGTGAGTGTGTGTGAGTTTGTGTGTGTGTCCGATGAGTGCTGCACATGAGGACGAAGATATCGTTTTTGTATCGTTCTCTCATATAAACCTCTCATAATATACTTTGTTCACCTCGTCCCTGGCTCTCTCATATAAACCTCTCATAATATACTTTGTTCACCTCGTCCCTGGCTCTCTCATATAAACCTCTCATAATATACTTTGTTCACCTCGTCCCTGGCTCTCTCATATAAACCTCTCATAATATACTTTATACACCTCGTCCCTGGCTCTCTCATATAAATCTCTCATAATATACTTTATACACCTCGTCCCTGGCTCTCTCATATAAATCTCTCATAATATACTTTATACACCTCGTCCCTGGCTCTCTCATATAAATCTCTCATAATATACTTTATACACCTCGTCCCTGGCTCTCTCATATAAATCTCTCATAATATACTTTATACACCTCGTCCCTGGCTCTCTCATATAAATCTCTCATAATATACTTTATACACCTCGTCCCTGGCTCTCTCATATAAATCTCTCATAATATACTTTATACACCTCGTCCCTGGCTCTCTCATATAAATCTCTCATAATATACTTTATACACCTCGTCCCTGGCTCTCTCATATAAATCTCTCATAATATACTTTATACACCTCGTCCCTGGCTCTCTCATATAAATCTCTCATAATATACTTTATACACCTCGTCCCTGGCTCTCTCACATAAACCTCTCATAATACATTTTGTTCACCTCGTCCCTTGTTCTCTCATATGGACCTCTCATAATACACTGTGTTCATCTCGCCCCTCGTTTTCTCATATAATCCTCTCATAATACACTGTGTTCATCTCGCCCCTCGTTCTCTCATATAAACCTCTCATTATACACTGTGTTCACCTCGTCCCTGGCTCTCTGTTCCATTCTTTTGATCAAAACTTACTACAAATTATCTGAGATAATGACAAATTCGAATGATGGTAGACGATCAAACGGCTTCCAATGTCAGATCCGTACTGACTAACCTGATAATGACACATAAACAAGGCGTGAGATATGTGAAGACCAATGAAATCACTGAGCTGTTCAAGTTGTCAATTAGTCAATGAAAAAACGTATTTTCGTTTCTTACCCCCCAGGAAGAAACACGCTTTACCTGTTGATTGTATAATCGCTTCTCCAGATTACTTTTCCTCTTCTGAAATCTTTTTTCCAAACCACTTTCCCCTTATCTTTCTTCTATCTTTTTCCCTATCTTCTACTCCTGCATTCAAAGGCTGTTCCCAGTATATTGGTTGCTTGCGTTTGCCCGATGACTAAAGTATTCTAGAGTATTCTAGAAGATTATAGAATTCCTCTTCATCATCCGTCCTTAAAAGCACGTTAAGTGGGTGTGTCTGCGTTGTGTTGTGGTTTACAGTATAACTGTGATATTTGCGCCTTTCGGCCCAACACATCCGACTTCAGCACGACATTTTTGAGTTCCGGGTTGTCTTCCCTCTTCGATCCCTACTCGCTTGGCCAGACTAGACAGTTTAGTCTGTTACTAGAGGCACCGCGGAGAGGTGGAGCAGGGCCTGAATGGTTTTGGTTCACCGATCCTGGCGCAAGCCATCAGCTGTGGGTCGCTGACAACTTCCAGCTCTGGTGCTGAGAAAATAATAGGAGAGCACATACACGGACCCCGTGTGATATATTTTTTCCCCTCTAAAACCGATGAAACCACAGCCCAGAAAACTCTATAAATAAAGAGTGGTACAAGCAGGAAACTGCGACTAGGAAACGGAAATTATGCCTAACCAGCGAGATACTTTATGACCTAGAAGTGAATAGTCATAAATGGAGAGTTTTATGACTTGTGCCCTACGTGTCGTCTTCTGTTCTAGAGGAATTTATGAAACGAGAAGCTTCATGCGTGGACTTTTTTGTATTGACAGACAGTTAACAGTCGGTTGTGTATATAGTATTTGTTAGGCGCTGTTCTACCAAGCGACTTTTTTCATAGATGGTTTGTCAAAAACTAATGTGGAAGACAGTTTCTTCAGCAGAATAAACAAGGTACACTTATGTTGTAGTTTTCCAGATTTTGCGTCTGATTTTAGTTCGTCCTTCACCTGTGACTGAAACACTAGAAAAGTACAGGAAGAGCACACAAAAAAAACACACCTGCTACTGAAACATTAGACATGTACAGGGAGAGCACGAAAACACACCTGCTACTGAAACATTAGACATGTACAGGGATAGCACGAGAACACACCTGCTACTGAAACATTAGACATGTACAGGGAGAGCACGAAAACACACGTGCTACTGAAACATTAGACATGTACAGGGAGAGCACGAAAACACACCTGCTACTGAAACATTAGACATGTACAGGGATAGCACGAAAACACACCTGCTACTGAAACATTAGACATGTACAGGAGAGCACGAAAACACACCTGCTACTGAAACATTAGACATGTACAGGGAGAGCACGAAAACACACCTGCTACTGAAACATTAGACATGTACAGGGAGAGCACGAAAACACACCTTGATTTACCTCAAAATGCTAACCAACTGTTTGATTCCAGAACTAGCTGTTGAAGGTGATGACAACATTTCACCAACAAGATAAAGCACCGCCCCACTGCTGCCTTGCTGTTCGCAAATTTCTAACAGACGGGTATAACGCGCTGGACAAAATGACCAGGTTTTCTGCAAGTGACCAATGGGATCACCAGACCTACCTATTTGTGACTTTTTATCTTGGGGGGCACGGTGTATGTAGCTCCACTATCAGCAATCTTGGATGATTTGTAGGAACTGAAGCTGTAAACTTGATCACACCGGTTATGCTGCAGAGAGTTTGGCACGAGCTAGATTATCTCATCGATAGTTGCCGACTAACGGGGCGCAAATCAACTGTGTATGATGCTAACCAATAGCACATGAAACTTGCTTTATTGGTGCAACTGTAATCACAAATCTGTAAGAGTATTCCACTAAAGTTACATTCTCTATCAAGCAACTGTAGAAGAATGAACGCATCTGGAATTTGATTTCTTTCGTTTATCTCGTGACTATGAGAGTACCAGGGACACTAACAATAGAGGGTAACTATTTTCCTTAAATTTGCTGCCCCCAGAAAAGCGATTTTAAGGGAAGCAACAACAGCATGCATCCTTTCCATTTAGTAGAAGTGAGAATCTTGTCCATGCAGGGACTTGTTGAGAGACATCGAAACATTGCCGGTCACGTGTAAAGTCTGATAACTATGACAAGATAACAGCAAGGAATTCTTCACTCGAAGAAATTATTTGTAGTATATTTATTTTATGCCATGCGCGTGGCCGAGCGGCTAAAACCACCGGTTTGTTGGCTGACTGAAAAGCCGGCGTACGGTGTTCAAAATCCGCGGTAGATAGAAATGATTTTTTCTTTCGGTGGTGAATTAAAAGTCCTGAGTCTCACACGTCGTGGCGACTGCTTTGACCAAGCATCCTTTATCCCTCTGGTTCTATTGTGTACCCCCCTCCCCGCATCATACACCAGCAATGGTACTATGTGACGTAAAGATAGTTATTTTTTACCTTCATTTGAAGAATTTATTCGTAATAATTTTTCTGTCATATCTTCATTTGAAAAATGTATTGTTAATCATTGCTCTGCCCAATATGCCATGCCATCATCGGGGCGAAATAAACCGACAGTTGTTTGATGTAAACATTAATGATAAGGTCGAAACCGGCAATCTATTGATGTTGTCGCTCAAGCTCTTCTTCTATGCCATGGTGCATCACTTACTTCACAGTTCTCTTGTAAGATTAAAATAAGGTGTTTTCTTTTGGGCCAGGCTTAGAAATGGTGTTATGTGGCCGTAGTGCAGTGATTCTCAAACTGTTGACACCCGCGGCTTCATTTTCCTGTTATCATATGCCGGCGGTGGCCTCATGGCGGTAACAATCTCCTAAGTTGAGTAAACTCAGATTCCGCTAGAAAGAAAGTCCGCTCTAAAACTTATGCCGCTCTTCACAATGCTATAAATTAATAATCGTTTGGTTTCAATTGTTGAAATTGTGTATGCGAATTGTTTATTGTCATGACGTTGAATAAAAAAAAGTCATTGAAAACAAACTACACGATTTTTACTTTGTTTTATTTGCGGTGTATACTATAAATATATTATTGTCTATATATATATATATATATATATATATATATATATATATATATATACAGGGTGTTTTTAAAGTCGCAGTGCAGTGAATATTTCTAATATTCAGTAAATGACGTAATCATCATCTACGTACCACCATTTTGTAAACCACATTTATGAACAAACCGCTGCTTCTTTAAGGTTTTATTTACGTAAAGGACGGGCACTACGCTACTTTCACTGTCTCATTGCTTGAAGGAAATGGTGTTGACGATTGAAAACAGGGTATTTCTGGTTGAGCATGTCTTTCGTAATGGCGGTAAATATACGGATGAGGTCATTAGACAATTCGTGAGGAAATTTCCAGACTCACAAGTCCCTCACCGAAATTCTGTTACAAAATTGATCAAAAAGTTTCGTGAAACCGGTAGTGTGGTAGATGCATACCGATCTGGAAGACCTTCAATTTCACAAGACCAAATTATGGAACTCCAAGACAGAATTACAATGAGTCCAAATGCATCTTTAAACCACTTGTCTCAACAGGTGCAAATATCTAAGAGTTCTGTTCACAAGGTTTTAAGAAGTGAACTACACTATCGTCCATACAAATTAACTGAAGTGTCTCAACTCCAAGAAAGAGATTATGAATCCCGTTTAAACTACTGCATGTGGTTTCAGAATTTTATTTATGAACATGGCGCTGCCATCCTTGACGTCACTTTTTTCACTGATGAGGCCTGGTTTCATTTATCCGGTTATGTGAACAGTCAGAACAATCGGCTGTGGAGCAGTGAAAACTTCCATGAATTTCATCAAGTGCCGCTTTACGATCAAAAAGTCGGAGTGTGGTGCGCTATAAGTCGTATGCGGATAATAGGACCTATATTTGTTAATGAAACAATAAATGCAGAACGTTACCGTACTTTAATTCTGGAACCGTTCATAGCACACCTTACAGAACGGGAAATTATGGAATCCTGGTTTCAGCAGGATGGGGCAACAGCACACACAGCCACAACAACACTCAATTATTTAGAAAGCATATTTGCAAATCGCATTATTTCACGTGGAATCTGGCCTGCTCGTTCACCAGATCTAACACCCCCAGATCATTATCTGTGGGGGGGGGGGGGAGGGGGGCATTGAAGGGGAAAGTTTATGAAAATAATCCGCAGACAATTAATGACCTAAAGACTGAAATAGTAGACAAGATTAAACAAATATCACCAGACATTATTCTGAAGGTTTTCGCAAATATGGAAAGACGAATCGCGACATGTCTTGAGGCCCGTAGTGGACATTTTCAACATATGCTTTAGGCACAACTTTATTGTGTTAATACCAACATTACCCATTATAAGCTCGCCGATAGCAGTAAAGTATATTTGAATAATACCATTTATTTTACAATTTGTGTGACGCATTAGTTAACCGCATTTCTGGTGACGTTTTTTCTTCCGAGAGTAGAAATTTACTGCACTGCAACTTTAAAAACACCCTGTATATAGACAATTATACTAGTGTAAAGAAAATAATAGAATCTTTACAGCTTCAATTCGTCAATATTATATGTGCATTTACAAAACCTTAATTTGAGCGCAAATTATCATGTCTGTTGAACAAAAGTCGTGCAAACTTAGTGTCCGTTACGATAAAGTAAAAGTAAAGAGCTCCGTCACGCAAAGTTGCGTATAGAGAATATAATGTTAGTAACCATAATTTTTACAGACCTTCGGCACATGATTTTTGGGGTAATGTAGTCAGTTTACACCCGTGTCGGTTTACTTTCCCAGAAAAAAAAAATCCGGTACCCATTTAGGACTGGGTGAACCCGGAAGCCGTCGATCAGGATTGAATCCGATCTCTTGTTCTTTGTAGTCCAGTTTACTAACCACTGAGCTATCGCGGCTCCCTGTCCGTTACTGTGGCTTATCAAAAGTCTACAAATTATTCAAATCATTCACTGTAAAATATACTGTTTAGGGACACAATAGTTACTAAACCGACAAAGATTTCTTTTTTTAAATGCCGCTTTAATGAAATCGTACAATCTCAATTATTCTAAATTATGAAGTCATAACGTCACGGAAAAAAATATAACCACATGCAAAATGTGATGGTCATCCGTCCGCGGATTTCGGAGATATTTGATGTAGCTTGAGGGCATGTCTTTTTATGGAACAAGCTGCAGCAAAAGTAACCCACAGCATACTTATGTTTCGTCTATTCACTTTAGATCCATTAATGTTAACTAGTGGGCTTCCATACATGACGACAGAATTAACACAATCCTGTAGAAACTCGTTTATGTAGCCAAACAAATAGTAAACCTATGTGAATGTTGTCACTTGATTATTTCTAACTGCTGATTAGACATGATAATACACAAATAAAAATGTTCAACTCCAATGTTGTCAGTCCTATTATATGGCTGTGAAACATGAAGAACAACAAAACTGACAATCATGCAGATACAGACTTTCATTAATGGATGCTTAGGCAGAATAAAAAGATGGAAATGGCAGGAAAAATTCACTAACATAGAATTATGGAAATGTACCAGTCAAACACCAGTGGATAAAGAGATACAGTGAAGATGATGGCGCTGGATAGAACACACACTGCGGAAGTCAACTGAGAGTATTACACAACAGGCCCTTTTTTTTTTAATCCCCAGTGGAAAAGACAAAGAGGAAGACCAAGGAATTCTTGGAGAAGACAGATAGAAGCAGAGATGAAGATGATGGAGGAATACATGGAACTATCTTAAAAGAATGGCAAGAAACATAACGACTTGGAAGGTGTTTGTTGAAGACCTATGCTCCAAAAGGAGCTGAATGGTAGAGGAAGAAGAGGCTGATTAGACATACGACTATATCCTCGGGGCAGCGCCCGTACTACGGCGCCCCTGGGAGCCTCTTTGGGAATCGCTGTAGTAATTTCCGAGCCATTGTTCATTATTGATAGTGAAGTGATAACAACTTCCGTTTTGGTTTCTGTGCTGTGCTATCTTTATTGCTAATGATCTCATAAGAATAATAATGTTTTTATCTGGGTGCAGGGGTCCTGCTGGTTCAATGGGAAGACATCGGTCCTTGGACGAGAAAGTTCCAGTCCCGCCAAAGTTCGAGTCCCGCCAAAGTTCCAGTCCCGCCAAAGTTCGAGTCTCACCAAAGTTCCAGTCCCGCCAAAGTTCCAGTCCCGCCAAAGTTCAAGTCCCGAAAAAGTTCCAGTCCCGCCAAAGTTCCAGTCCCGCCAAAGTACGAGTCTCACCAAAGTTCCAGTCCCGCCAAAGTTCCAGTCCCGCCAAAGTTCCAGTCCCGCCAAAGTTCGAGTCCCGCCAAAGTTCCAGTCCCGCAAAACTTCGAGTCTCACCAAAGTTCCAGTCCCGCCAAAGTTCCAGTCCCACCAAAGTTCGAGTCTCACCAAAGTTCCAGTCCCGCCAAAGTTCGAGTCTCACTAAAGTTCCAGTCCCTCTAAAGTTCCAGATCCCGCCAAAGTTCGAGTCCCGCCAAAGTTCCAGTCCCGCCAAAGTTCCAGTCCTGCCAAAGTTCCAGTTTCACCAAAGTTCGAGTCTCACCAAAGTTCGAGTCCCGCCAAAGTTCGAGTCTCACCAAAGTTCGAGTCTCACCAAAGTTCGAGTCCCGCCAAAGTTCGAGTCTCACCAAAGTTCGAGTCCCGCCAAAGTTCGAGTCTCACCAAAGTTCGAGTCTCACCAAAGTTCGAGTCTCACCAAAGTTCTAGTCTCACCAAAGTTCCAGTCCCGCCAAAGTTCGAGTCTCACCAAAGTTCGAGTCCCGCCAAAGTTCGAGTCTCACCAAAGTTCGAGTCCCGCCAAAGTTCGAGTCCCGCCAAAGTTCCAGTCCCGCCAAAGTTCGAGTCCCGCCAAAGTTTGAGTCCCTCTAAAGTTCCAGTCCCAATAAAGTTCCAGTCCCGCCAAAGTTCCAGTCCCGCCAAAGCTCCAGTCCCGCCAAAGTTCGAGTCCCTCGAAAGTTCCAGTCCCGCCAAATCTCGTGTCCCGCCAAAGTTCGCGTCCCGCCAATGGTGGTGGTGATTTCTTTCTTCGAAATTGTTGTTTCTTATGGCTTTACATTCAATTCCAGATGTGGTCATAGTGTTCCAGGTCGTCACTACATTAAGGTTCGTCCATCCTCTCAAAATGAGTTTCTCTAAAAAAGTAATTTCCTGTGACATATGTCGTAAGTGAGTAAAATATTTTAGTGTGCTAGCGACATCAGTTGGATGTGGGTGGACCAGTGTTCTCTCTCGTTGCCATTACTTTTTTCAAGCTTAGAGAGCAAGGGAGCCTTAAATGATAAAGTCTTAAAACAACTAAAAAAAAAACAGAGAACTACTCAACATAATTCAAACAAGACAAATGAGATTTTTGGGGCACGTTAAAAACACAGCAGCCTACTAAATGTAATCTTCAAAGGGAAATGCAAGGTAAAAGAGGCAGAGGCAGATCAAGACTAACTTGGACGAGTAACATCAATAGATGGACAAGTCACACAAACTGCACCATCAAAGAAAGAGACAGAGCGGAATGGCGCTCTACGGTAGCCAACCTTCGATGCGGAGACGGCACTCAATGATAATGATGAGATGACCAGTGCTCTCAGTCGTTGCCATTACTTTTCCCAGCTTAGAGAGCCATGTGCTCATTCCTTCGTGTCCTAGGTCTGCTGGGAAGTGTCTAGCTGCGTTTGAACCGACATGGGTTTTATCGCCAAGCCAGCGAGTCATCACTCATCTACTGACGCTCCCCCATAGAGAGTTATCACTCATCTACTGACGCTCCCCATAGAGAGTTATCACTCATCTACTGACGCTCCCCCATAGAGAGTTATCACTCATCTACTGACGCTCCTCCAGAGAGTTATCACTCATCTACTGACGCTCCTCCAGAGAGTTATCAGTCATCTACTGACGCTCCCCCATAGAGAGTTATCACTCATCTGTTGACGTTCCACCAGAGAGTTATCACTCATCTACTGACGCTCCTCCAGAGAGTTATCAGTCATCTACTGATGCTCCACCAGAGAAGATTTCCTGATAAAGTAGTGCGGTCTGTCTTTGTACCAACCATATCATCTATAAAATATATCCTAGACCATTTCACATATGGGACTAGAGAAACCCTTGACTTTTATACTAAGGCTGTTTTGGTAGAAAGTAAGTAAAGTACCCCCGTCACACCAAGTGGCGTATAGGAAATATGGTGTTAGTGACGATACATTTTACAAACCTTCGGCACATGATTTTTGGGGTAATGAGGTCAGTATTACGCCCGTGCCGCTTTACTTTCCCCTTTCCCAGAAAAAAAATCAGGTACCCATTAAAGGCTGGGTGAACCCGGAAGTCGTCGGTTGGGATCGAACCCTACCTCTTGTCCTTTGTAGTCCAGTTCACTAACCACTGAGCTATCGTGGCTCCTTTTTTGGTAGAGCTCTGAACAAAATCCCTACTAACAAGAAAACAAAACACAAACTAGGTAGCTTGATATCTTGTTTTTAATTCTATGATTATGAAATATAACGGAATTACAACTGATTCGATTGGCTATGAAACGAATTTGCTGTCTGGGCAATTACACGCCTGTGAGATGCTTATTTAGCCTACAGAGTACTTTATTGCTTATGAAATTCCGTTGTCAAAAGTGAATTATTGTTTATTTGTGAATTTTTGAGGCTCAATAATCTGAACTTGTTTTGTCCGTAGAATGGTTCTTGTATCGCGTGTTCCTGTTTTTATTCTTGTTCAAAGAACTACACAGCTAGCCAATCCATCAGAGACAGAGGAGATCAACGAGCTTTTATTTGCAGACGATCAGGCACTAATACATGAAACAATAGAAGACCTACAAGAACACTTAAATAATCTCAACAGCTCAATCACAAAATACAACATGAAAATCAACATCAACAAAACAGAAGTCATGAATGTCGCCAAAAATAAACAGAACATCAACATAACTATAGAATTCAAGCAACTAAAACAAGTAGAGGAATTCAAATACCTAGGAAGTTTAATGACATACGATAATTCTCAAACAACAGAGATAGAGTCAAGATGCAACAAAGCTTGTCAAATCATTGGACAGTTATCACCACTATTGTCCAACAAGGAAATAACTCTGGAGGAAAAACGAGCACTATACAATACAATCTTCATCCCAAAGTTGTGCTACCAATGCCAGACCTGGACCCTAGATGCAATAACAATAAGAAAAATAACTTCTAATGAGATGAAATGTGTCAGACGAATGACAAGAAACAGTCTGGGAGATAAGGAATGAAGAACTGAGAAAAAAGCTAGGAATAGCCCCCGCCATAGAATATATAAGGAAACAACAGATAAAATGTTTTGGCCAAGTGACAAGGCAGAAAGATCGAAACACAACACAACGAGCCTTCAACAAACGTTGTGAGAACACCAGACCCAAGAGTCGATGAAAAAGATGGATTAGAAGCACTAGGAATCATATCAGCAGCAGAGGCGAACAGAAGAACAAAAGACCGCAAATTATATCTCCCATCGACGCTGAAAGACAGATGAGGAAGGAAAGAAGAAAAAGATAGAACTATAAATCTATGTCAATTGAAGTGAGAAAGCGAGTTCATCGGTGCTATATAGAGCCAATTCTGACCTTTAGAAGCGAATCATGGACAGTAAACAAACAAATGAAAAAACGATTAGAGACCATCGAGGTGGTATTTCGCAAAAGAATGTCGACAGTTCCCTGGACAGCTAAAAAAACCAATGGAGAAATTCTCAGAGGCCGGCACAAAAAGGGAGCTCCTGAAAAAAAAAACATCATAAAGAAACAATCAACATTTTTTTTCGGGCACATCACGAGAAGCGGAAAGTTGGAATACTTGTTTACAACTGTAAAATACAGGGAAAGAGAGATCGCGGACGACAAAAGGAGAAAATACTAGATAACTTGGTGTCGTGGCATGGTAAACAGTCAACAACAGAATTGATACAATGCACTGTAGATAAAATATCGTGGAAGAACATGATCGCCTACGCCAACCGGTATAGCACATAATGATGATAGAACTATCACATATACTTGTTTTCTTGTAGGAGCACATATAACCATTACATTTGTTTTACATTTTTTTTTTCATGCACTTAGAGCCATTACATTTGGCTTTACAATTTGTTTGTTTGTTTTTGTTCATGTACATCATCATCATCATCATCTAGTGCCGTCTCCGCAACGAATGTTTGCTACCATGGAGCGCCATTCCACTCTGTTTCTTGCCTTGATGGTGCAGGTTGTCATTGATTGACTTGTCCATCTTTTGATGTTACTCGTCCATGTTAGTCTTGGTCTGCCTCTGCCTCTTTTACCTTGTATTTTCCTTTCCAATATTACTTTTAGTAGGTTGTTGTGTCTTTTAACGTGTCCCAACAATTTCATTTTTCTTGTCTTAATTGTACTTTGTCCCTCCTTCGGAAATCCTTGAAACGAAGTCGAGAGGGGGATAGTGCGACTGGGTAAAGCACTATCTCCATATCCTGTGCCCAGGCAGAGTAGGCAAAGTGAAATGAGGAAGAAAGCCAGTACAGAAATTTACATATCTTGGATCCACAGTTACGCAAACCATCTCTCTTGATGAAGAAATAAACTGTCGAATTGGTAAGGCAGCTACGACATTCGGCAAACTCACAAAAAGGGCATGGAACAACACGAAACTAACTCAAAAGACTAAACTCTTAATATATGAAACTTGTGTGCTTAGCACACTACTATATGGATCCGAAACCTGGACAACATACTCAAACCAGGAAAAAAGACTAAATGTCTTCCACATGCGATGTCTCCGCAAAATAATGCACATCAAATGGCAGGACAAAATAACCAACTTAACTGTCCTGCAACGTGCTAAGACCCTAACAATCATGTCGATGCTCAGAAGTCGAAGGCTAAGATGGCTGGGGCATGTCCAACGGATGGAAGAAAAACGCATTCCTAGGCAAATACTATATGGCGAGCTAAAACACGGAAAACGACAAATCGGCAGACCTAAACTACGATATAGAGATATCTGCAAATCATCTCTGAAAGACTTCGCCATCTGTGAAAACGACTGGCAACATCTGGCAAGTGATCGCACATCATGGAGAGCACGTATAAGGAACGGTATAACAACATTTGAGACTGTTCTAAGACAGGACTTAGAAGAGAAGAGACTCATGAAAAAGGATGGTAAACCCTGTGGACCAGCGAGCCTGACCTGTTCATTATGTGACCGCGTGTGTTTGTCAAACATTGGTAGAATTAGCCACGAGAGAAGCTGTTCGGCAAAAACAATACCTCAAAAAAATACGCAATAGCCTCCACTAGACCGTCTGACAAGACGAAAAGGGCCATATATAATTGTATTTAGTAGTTCTCTTTTTATTTTTAGTTGTTTTAAAACTTCATCGTTTGTTTTCTTTTCTTTCCATACAATTCTACCTATTCTTCTATCAATTGTGCCACATTTCCCACTTTTTGTTCTTCATAAATCTACCCTATTATGTTGATTAGCACTCCGATTGCTTGCTCGATTACACTATAAGATGTCAGCACAGAGCAGGAACAGATGCGATACTCCCTGAAACAATTTGAGAAAACTGGTCAATTTTATTATTTTTCTGTTCATTAATTTTGGCAACAGCTATGGCGTTGTCTGCTTGCTCCTTTCATAATGATTTCACATGCACCTTAAGGCGTCGGGTAACATCCTGTTATAGAGTCCCTATTTCTCAATGGTCAACAGCATGTTTTCTGGGAGATATGGTGGATATCATGCCTGCCCACCCTAATTTTTTTGTCCAGAAAAATTCGCTATGGCTGGGTGAACCTAGGAGGTGCGTATCAGAATAGAATCCGGCTTCTCGTTTTTATTAATCCCATTTGCTAGCCGCTGTACTGTAGCTGTTCTCATAAAGGCTTTAAAAAAATAAAATTACTAAATGTGAACATATGGTACGTCTTGATTATATTAGTCATTACTATACTTAATGTGAACATATGGTACATCTTGATTATATTAGTCATTACTATACTTAATGTGAACTTATGGTACGTCTTGATTATATTAGTCATTACTATACTTAATGTGAATATATGGTACGTCTTGATTATATTAGTCATTACTATACTTAATGTGAATATATGGTACGTCTTGATTATATTAGTCATTACTATACTTAATGTGAATATATGGTACGTCTTGATTATATTAGTCATTACTATACTTATGTGAACATATGGTACGTCTTGATTATATTAGTCATTACTATACTTAATGTGAATATATGGTACGTCTTAATTATATTCAGTCATTACTATACTTTTTAATGTGAACATATGATACGTCTTAATTATATTCAGTCATTACTATACTTAATGTGAACATATGGTACGTCTTAATTATATTCAGTCATTACTATACTTAATGTGAACATATGGTACGTTTTAATTATATTCAGTCATTACTATACTTAATGTGAACATATGGTACGTCTTAATTATATTCAGTCATTACTATACTTAATGTGAACATGTGGTTCGTCTTAATTATATTCAGTCATTACTATACTTAATGTGAACATATGGTACGTCTTAATTATATTCAGTCATTATTATACTAAATGTGAACATATGGTACGTCTTAATTATTTTCAGTCATTACTATACTTAATGTGAACATATGGTACTTCTTAATTATATTCCGTCGTTAATATACTTAATGTGAACATATGGTACGTCTTAATTATATTCAGTCATTACTATACTTAATGTGAACATATGGTACGTCTTAATTATATTCAGTCATTACTATACTTAATGTGAACATGTGGTTCGTCTTAATTATATTCAGTCATTACTATACTTAATGTGAACATATGGTACGTCTTAATTATATTCAGTCATTATTATACTAAATGTGAACATATGGTACGTCTTAATTATATTCAGTCATTACTATACTTAATGTGAACATATGGTGCGTCTTAATTATATTCCGCCATTAATATACTTAATGTGAACATATGGTGCGTCTTAATTATATTCAGTCGTTAATATACTTAATGTGAACATATGGTACGTCTTAATTATATTCCGCCATTAATATACTTAATGTGAACATATGGTACGTCTTAATTATATTTCGTCATTAATTCACTTATATAAGTAAACAACGAACTCATGCCCACTGAGAAGAGGGACCACCATGGTAGACGATAACAAAAATGTGCTTGCTTGAGTGTGGAATTCGTGCCCGGTAGCTATTGAACGTAAGTCGACAACCTCAATCGGTTAATGCTGAGCAAGCCACATGTTTTCATTTTGAAATAACTTTCTTCTGAAAATTGTAATTTGTTTTATTAGCTCCCTTTAGTGTCCTCAGCCATTATTTTGTAAACTCAGTTTTCTATAGCAGACTTTAGTCTGGTTCCAACTCTTTAGCTACCTCTGAAAGAAATGTTTATAACTTTCCTTACGTCTCGACAAAGACGAACTCCTACCCCTTTGACGCTCTTAGGCGGGTACCGAATTACCTAAAATCCCAGATGGATTGAATATAACGTGCATCATTTCCGTTTCTTTGACCTTTCAACTGCTTGATTTCCACCACGTGCGCTTCGTTTCTCCGTATTTGCCAATAACTCTTTGACGAATTTTCAAATAAATTACTTTATTTTGATGTTTCTCTATTTTAAGCCATAATTCTCTTTGATTTTTTGTGTGAATTAATTTCATTATTCAAAATTAGCGCACATTTTCCTTCTTATTTTTCTAATTTGTTACGGAGATAACCCATCATTTCCAATTTGGTTAAAAATGCCACTGACCAATGTACGAAACTGTTCTCTTATTAGTCAACATTTTTTGTGCAGGATTATTTTTGTCTAAATATAACGAAAAATCGCCCGTGCCCTGCCGGGGCCCAAAAGAGGAGTAAAGAATAATGGCGCTGTACCCTACCAGCCATGTTCGTAAGAGGCGAGAAAAGAAGGGCTGGGCATGGAACTGGCTATTCCAAACTGTAAAAAAATAAGCCGTAAAAACTTCACAAACATGGACAAGTCAAAGAGAATTCTTGGAGACGACAGATAGAAGCAGAGATGCAGATGATGGGTATGACATGGAATGATCTTAAAAGAATGGCAAAAAACAGAACGACTTGGAAAGTGTTTGTTGAAGACCTATTCTCCACAGGGAGCTGAAAGTGTTTGTTGAAGACCTATTCTCCACAGGGAGCTGAAAGGTAGAAGAAGAAGAGAACGAAAAATATTTAGGTTGCGTTGTAATCGCCATAATATTACATTATTATTTTATGATTAAGGTAAAGGTAATCACAAAGCATGTTTTGGTCAGGGTCCACTTAAGCTTTATAATGTTACAAATGCAACTATATTATGTTCTGTTGTTTAGTTTGACTACGTAAACTATATGATGTATTTATTTAAATTAACTTGCTGGGGAACTGGTTGCGAGACAGAGAGGCTGTGGGTTCAAATCCCAGCTGCACCAGTTTGGATTTTTATTTATGATTTCTCTCTTCGGCAACCAACCCAGGTCTCAGCAGCACACATAGAGTGCACTTTTTCTTTTAAATAAATCACAAATCTTAGTGGAAATAAATGTGACAGCACTGCTTTTTGTTGAGTACCGCCAGAAAAAAAAGGCACTGTATGTTCGAGACACATACGCATGCACACAATCCTTTTCCCCTCATTCCTCGCTCACAGATCGACACTAGAAGAAGCTCTCATTAACCATTTTTGCTGATAGTCGGAGCACTAATTATGAAATTGGAACATCAAGAGGTATACAAGTTAAAAATGTTGAGAAACACTGAACATTATCCAATTTCTTTGTCTTTCTTAATGGTTCGACAACACCACAGCAGAATTATTCGTGGATGGGGCTAACCTGTGCTACTTACTTGCGGGATTATTATAATAGGGGTTTATGCAGCGGGGTTTGTGTAATATAATAAATTACTTTAATTTTGTGTATAATTCTGCAACCAATGTACCCATTTTATTACAGTATTTTGACTAAATGATGTCTGTTCGGAAATTATAAGTTAAGAATGGATAAATTCAAATTTTCATTCCAGTCTAGCTTAGATAGATAATAAACAACACAGTAGAAAGTTTTCTTTAATTAAAAAAAGTTATCCAAAAAGTTTGCCCTTACAGTTCAAGTTACAAATGTTCACAACACGAATTGAAAATATTTCAAAACACAGTTGAGAACATGTTAAAACACAGTTGAGAACATGTCAAAGCACAATTTAGAACATTTCACAACACAATTGAGAACATGTCAAAACACAATTGAGAATATGTCAAAACACAGTTGAGAACATTTCAAAACACAATTGAGAACATGTCAAAACACAATTGAGAACATGTCAAAACAGAATGGAGAAGATGTCAAAACACAATGGAGAACATGTCAAAACACAGTTGAGAACATGTCAAAACAGAATGGAGAACATGTCAAAACACAATTGAGAACATGTCAAAACACTATTGACAACATTTCACAACACGAGGGATAAGAATTTCCAGAACAAGTGAGAACAATTCACAGCAGAATTAAGAACAATTTTCCGCACAAATGAAAACTGTTCGCAGAACAATTAAGACATTTACTGCACTACTGAGAACAGTTTGGAGTATATTTGAGAACGATCAAAGTACAATGGGAAACACATCAATTTTATAAACGAAAAGATCTTAACATGTAATGTTGTTGAGGAAAGAATGATTGCACTGCATTGTTGTTGGTCACAGTTTGAGTTAATGAAAGTTATTGAGTGTTACTGAGTTATTTGTGAGTTATCATCAATGCACTTTTGACATGTCCATGGGTGCTCAGATCCCCTCCTCATCATGTCCTGCAGTGTCCAGCGACTGACGACTCTAGCTCCATGTTGGTTGATAAATCCTCTGATGCGCCCACAAAGCTGCTCGTTTCTGGATGTGCCCATCCTTACTTCTGTCTCTTTCATACAAAGTAGAGACGTGGACTCTTAGTTCTCAAAGTCATGTGCCCTTTCCGCATCTCGAAGGGTATTACCTCTGCCCGTACGGAAGCTTTTTATCGACGTAACAGAAGAGATTTCAGAGACAAAATTGTTCAAGGTTTTAAGAATCAATCTACATATATATATATATATATATATATATATATATATATATATATATATATATATATATATATCTAACAAAGAACATATTATATAGGAATTCTTAGATAATTGGACAAGGTATTAGATTTCACCAATATCAAGATGATACAAGACATGTAAAAAGAATATGGTTTGATGGCGTTCACACTAATCAAATTGAGCGTGGCGCACTATGCGGCGAAACGTACGTTGCCGAAATCGGAGTGGCGCAGAGTGAAAAGAGTTAATAACGTTCGCCTGATCCATCGGTTGACAGTCTTCAACGACATGGCACAGCTAGAAAGCATGTCTGCATGTAAAGGGCGCAGACAAAGATGACTGCGTATAGTTTACTTCCGTAATGAATCGACCCGCTACATGCAAACAGAGCTCGTACTGTTTTCTGGAGGGGCGGGGGAAAACAAGCTTTTCTTCGCTACTAATATCATCATATTCATTGTTCCAGGTACCTATTATTTTCCCAAGCAGGTCGACTGTAGATCATCATCTTGGATCTAATCACCGTTCTCATTATTGCTAAGCGAGCACCCGAATCACTGCACCACTGAAGTTCTGTTTAGAAAAACATCACGTTTTTTAAAATTGTGTTTACTCTTCTATCGCAAATGACCATATGATGAGGTAGTATCAGAGAGTATGAATTCGACTCTTGCATGTTAAACTATTACAAACTCCGCTGCACAAACCTCGCTCCATAAACCCCACTATACAAACCCCGCTATACAAACCCGGCCATACAAACCCTGCTATATAAACCCTGCTATATAAACTCCGTTGTATAAACACCGCAGTACAAACCGTACTATACATACCCCGCTATACAAACCCCGCTATACAAACCCGGCCATACAAACCCGGCTATATAAACCCTGCTATATAAACTCCGTTGTATAAACACCGCAGTACAAACCGTACTATACATACCCCGCTATACAAACTCCGTTACACAAACCCCGCTATACGAACCCTGCTGCACAAACCCCGCTGTATAAACCCAGCTGAACAAAGTCCGCTGCACAAACCCTGCTATACAAACCACGCTGCACAAACCCTGCTATACAAACCTCACTATATAAACCCCACTATATACAACCCGCTGCATAAACTCCGCTGCATAAACCCCGCTATATAAACCCCGCTGCATAAACCCCGCTATACAAACCCCGCTGCACAAACCCCGCTGCATAATCCCTTCTGTACAAACTCCGCTGCACAAACCCCGCTGCATAAACCCCGCTACATAAACCCCGCTGCATAAACCCCGCTACATAAACCCCGCTACATAAACCCCGCTACATAAACCCCTCTGCACAAACTCCGCTGCACATACCCCGCTACATATAACCCGCTGCATAAAACCCGCTGCATAAACCCCGCTGCATAAACCCCGCTATACAAACCCCTCTGCATAAACCCCGCTGCATAAACCCCGCTATACAAACCCCTCTGCACAAACCCGCTGTACAAATACATGTATGTACCACGGCTAGAAGAGTTTAGTAAGAACGTAACATAGACAAATCTACTGCCAGATATCGATTCATCTTTAGTATTTCTTACAAGAATCAAGATCTCTGTTCCAAAAACAGTAGATGTTTCATTATGATCAGCGTCCATATCAAATATGAAAGAAACATGAAAACAGCTTTGTAAAGGAACCAGGAAAGAGACTTTGTATACAATGGAATTAATTCAAGATTAGTGCAGATGTAAGATAAATGGCATGCAACCAATAATCTCACTTATAATAAAAGTAGAACGTGGCCATATGTCGGCCACGTGTTGATGAAAAGAGATAACAAAAGCATTACAAAGTTAGCCCTCATTTTGAGAGATGTGTCTGAATGATGCATAATTATGACTCATCTCGTTCATTTGTTTCTATTTATTTTCTTGTTAAATTTAAGTTTGATTCATTTTAAATTTTAAAAAATTTCCAGACTGATTCTTTTGCACACGCAGGTTGTATTTTAAAATGAATCTCTCTCTTCTTTCTCTTACTTCTTTCTCTTCTTTAAAAAAAAAATTTCTTTCGTTCTCTCAAATTTCGCGTTCTTTCTTTCTCCTCTTTTTTCTTCTTACAGAGTTGAAGGAAAAATTAAACGTTTCTGGTTTCGTTACTGCGTTTTCTTTCACTCCGTTGCAAATTGTGTAGTATTTGGTTTTTCCTTATTGTGTGGATAAAACGGGGTTTCTTCTCCATTTGTATTCTAGCGCCGTAATGTCAAGGGAAGGGGTGGGACCGGGTAAGGAGGAGGAAGAATGATGAGTCCAGCGATGGAAAAGGGAGCATGTCGATTCGGAGTCCTTAGTGGGAAAAGCAGATGCATCTACAATCAACACCTTACGGTACAAGAACAGTTGATCTATAAACGTTTCAAGAAATGCTGGGACTAGCGGTGGAGCGGATATGCGGATGCCCTGACTGCAATGAAATAGATTTCATTAACAGAAATGTTCATATTTTTTTTTTTTTTTTTTTTGCGAAATGTTGTCGGCTGATAATGATGGTAGAGGAACAAACGGCTGATAACGATGGTAGAGGAACAAACGGCTGATAACGAAGGTAGAGGAACAAACGGCTGATAACGATGGTAGACGAGCAAACGGCTGATAACGATGGTAGACTAGCAAACGGCTGATAACGATGGCAGAGGAGCAAACGGCTGATAACGATAGTAGAGGAACAAACGGCTGATAACGATGGTAGAGGAACAAACGGCTGATAACGATGGTAGAGGAACAAACGGCTGATAACGATGGTAGAGGAACAAACGGATGATAACCATGGTAGACGAGCAAACGGCTGATAACGATGGTAGAGGAACAAACGGATGATAACGATGGTAGAGGAACAAACGGATGATAACGATGGTAGAGGAACAAACGGTTGATAACGATGGTAGAGGAACAAACGGATGATAACGATGGTAGACGAGCAAACGGCTGATAACGATGGTAGAGGAACAAACGGATGATAACGATGGTAGAGGAACAAACGGCTGATAATGATGGTTGACGAGCAAACGGCTGATAACGATGGCAGACGAGCAAACGGCTGATAACGATGGTAGAGGAACAAACGGCTGATAAGGATGGCAGAGGAACAAACGGTTGATAACGATGGTAGAGGAACAAACGGCTGATAACGATAGTAGAAGAACAAACGGCTGATAACGATGTTAGAGGAACAAACGGCTGATAACGATGGTAGAGGAACAAACGGCTGATATCGAAGGTAGAGGAACAAACGGCTGATAACGATAGTAGAAGAATAAACGGCTGATAACGATGGTAGAGGAATAAACGGCTGATAACGATGGTAGAGGAACAAACGGCTGATAACGATAGTAGAAGAACAAACGGGTGATAACTATAGTAGAGGAACAAACGGCTGATAACGATAGTAGAAGAACAAACGGCTGATAACGATAGTAGAAGAACAAACGGCTGATAACTATAGTAGAAGAACAAACGGCTGATAACGATAGTAGAAGAACAAACGGCTGATAACGATAGTAGAAGAAAAAACGGCTGATAACGATAGTAGAAGAACAAACGGCTGATAACGATAGTAGAAGAACAAACGGCTGATAACGATAGTAGAGGAACAAACGACTGATAACGATAGTAGAAGAACAAACGGCTGATAACGATAGTAGAAGAACAAACGGCTGATAACGATAGTAGAAGAACAAACGGCTGATAATGATAGTAGAAGAACACACGGCTGATAGCGATAGTAGAGGAACAAACGGCTGATAACGATAGTAGAAGAACAAACGGCTGATAACGATAGTAGAAGAACAAACGGCTGATAACGATAGTAGAAGAACAAACGGCTGATAACGATAGTAGAGGAACAAACGGCTGATAACGAAGGTAGAGGAACAAACGGCTGTTAACGATAGCAGAAGAACAAACGGCTGATAACGATAGTAGAAGAACAAACGGCTGATAACGATAGTAGAGGAACAAACGGCTGATAACGATAGTAGGGGAACAAACGGCTGATAACGAAGGTAGAGGAACAAACGGCTGATAACGATGGTAGCGAAACAAACGGCTGATAACGATAGTAGATGAACAAACGGCTGATAACGATTGTAGAGGAACAAGCGGCTGATAACGATGGTAGAGGAACAAACGGCTGATAACGATGGTAGAGGAACAAACGGTTGATAACGATGGTAGAGGAACAAACGGCTGATAATGATGGCAGAGGAACAAACGGCTGATAACGATGGTAGAGGAACAAACGGCTGATAACAATGGTAGAGGAACAAACGGCTGATAACGATGGTAGAGGAACAAACGGCTGATAACGATGGTAGAGGAACAAACGGCTGATAACGATAGTAGATGAACAAACGGCTGATAACGATGGTAGAGGAACAAACGGCTGATAACGATAGTAGATGGACAAACGGCTGGTAACGATGGTAGTGGAACAAATGGCTGATAACGATCGTAGAGGAAACACGGATGATAACGATGGTAGAGGAACAAACGACTGATAACGAAGGTAGAGGAACAAACGGCTGATAACGATGGTAGAGGAACAAACGGCTGATAACGATGGTAGAGGAAACACGGCTGATAACGATGGTAGAGGAACAAACGGCTGATAACGATAGTAAAAGAACAAACGGCTGATAACGAAGGTAGAGGAACAAACGGCTGATAACGATGGTAGAGGAACAAACGGCTGATAACGAAGGTAGAGGAACAAACGGCTGATAACGATAGTAAAAGAACAAACGGCTGATAACGAAAGTAGAGGAACAAACGGCTGATAACGATAGTAGAGGAACAAACGGCTGATAACGAAGGTAGAGGAACAAACGGCTGATAACGAAGGTAGAGGAACAAACGGCTGATAACGATGGTAGAGGAGCAAACGGCAGATAAGGAAGGTAGAGGAACAAACGGCAGATAACGAAGGTAGAGGAACAAACGGCTGATAACGAAGGTAGAGGAACAAACGGCTGATAACGATGGTAGAGGAACAAACGGCCGATAACGATGGTAGAGGAACAAACGGCTGATATCGAAGGTAGAGGAACAAACGGCTGATAACGAAGGTAGAGGAACAAACGGCTGATAACGATGGTAGATGAACAAACGGCAGATAACGTTAGTAGAGGAGCAAACGGCAGATAACGATGGTAGAGGAACAAACGGCTGATAACGATGGTAGAGGAACAAACGGCTGATAACGATAGTAGAGGAGCAAGCGGCAGATAACGATGGTAGAGGAACAAACGGCTGATAACGATGGTAGAGGAGCAAACGGCAGATAACGATGGTAGAGGAACAAACGGCTGATAACGATAGTAGAAGAGCAAACGGCAGATAACGATGATAGAGGAACAAATGGCTGATAACGATGGTAGAGGAACAAACGGCAGATAACGATGGTAGAGGAACAAACGGCTGATAACGATAGTAGAAGAGCAAACGGCAGATAACGATGATAGAGGAACAAATGGCTGATAACGATGATAGAGGAACAAATGGCAGATAACGATGGTAGAGGAACAAACGGCTGATAACGATGGTAGAGGAACAAACGGCTGATAACGATGGCAGAGGAACAAACGGCTGATAACGAATGTAGAGGAACAAACGGCTGATAACGATGTTAGAGGAACAAACGGCTGATAACGATGGTAGAGGAACAAACGGCTGATAACGAAGGTAGAGGAACAAACGGCTGATAACGATGTTAGAGGAACAAACGGCTGATAACGATGGTAGAGGAACAAACGGTTGATAACGGTGGTAGAGGAAGAAACAGCTGATAACGATGGTAAACTAGCAAACGGCTGATAACTATGGTAGACGATCAAACTGTATAAATGTTGTTTCCTTACATATTAACTGTTGCCACATTATTCTGCGACTGAGAAGCACCAAGTAAACATTCAGGAATATCACACAAGTCAGCACAGTTCTAAGCAGCCAGGAAACGAATGCATGACTAACAACAGAAAATCTGCTCGACAAACTGTGTTGGAAAGCAAACGTACGGCCAGAACGAACGATCAATATCCATATGACTAATTTCGATAATACATTCCCCACATGTAGCACGACATTCTGTACCAAAACCGAACCTTAGAGTCACATTCGCACTCAAAAGAATGGAGCAATCACGAATGGTTCAACAATCTGTTACCATCATTACTTGTAATGGAAGGCTCTGTATAGAAGAGGTGAGGATCCCAAGTCCATGGCTCTGTTCGTGACCGTTGCAGATATAAATGTGTAGTAAGAGTTGATTATTGAAGAAACATGAATAACAAACTACTAGTGCATTTGAACATTAAAATGTCTGAGGGGATTATGGAGAATAACATCATCATCATCATCATCAAGTACCGGGCTTGCTGGCGTAGGCGATCATATCTCTCCACAACTTTCGACTCGACAGGTATTTATCATTTCTGTTGTTGATCTTCTGCCAAGCCATTGTCTTAAGCTGTATGGTATCTTTTCTCTTTGCTTCCCCCTATCTCTTCGTCCCTCAATTTTCACAGTTGTTACAATATATTCCAGTTGTTCTCTTCTCATTCATCATCATATGCCATGCCGGTTGACGTAGGCGGTCATGCCCTTCTACATTGTTCTATCTATAGTGCATCGTATCAATTCTGTTGTTGACTGCTTTCCATGCCATGACACCAAGCTATGAAGTATTTTCTCTCTTTGTCGTCTGCATTATCTCTTTCCTTTTATTTTGCCAGTTGTAACCAAGTATTGCAACTTTCCTCTTCTCATGATGTGCCCGAAAAATGTTGATTGTTTCTTTCGGAATTTTTTTAGGAGCTGCCTTTTTGTGTTGGCCTCTTTGAGAACTTCCTCATTGGTCTTTTTAGCTGTCCAGGGAACTTTCAACATTCTTCTGAGAAATCCATCTCTGTGGCCTCTAATCGTCTTTTCATTTGTTTGTCTACTGTCCATGATTTGCTTTCATAGGTCTATATTGTACCGATGAACTCTCTTTCTCATTTCTATTGACATAGATTTGTTGCACAAGATATTTTTCATTTTCTGAAATGCTATTTTAGCCTGAGCTATTCTGCTTGTTATTTCCGTGGTGCATCTTCCATCCGATGTTATTATTGTGCCCAGGTATTTGACGCGTCGCACTTGTTTCAGATTTGTCTCATTTATTTTAATGCTGCATGCTGGTGACGATTGTTTCTTCGATATGACCATTACTTCCGTTTTCTTACTATTCTGACTGAGACCTTTCGTGTTGCTGTCTCTTACTATTATGTCTATCATTTCTTGTAGTTCACTCTCTGTCTGCTATTAAGACTGTGTCATCCGCATATCGCAAATTATTTATGTTGTGACCGTTGACTTCAATTCCTTTTTTGTCTACTATTGATCCCACAGCCTTGTCTGACTCTTTATTTTATAAATTGAAATTGTCCTGTTTGGTTGCTAATTCGTATAACTGCTGTTTGTTGCCAGGACATTTTTTTTTTATGACTCGCAGACCCTTACCATCAATTTGTAATTTCTCAAGCATATTGTTTATTTCCACATGCTTTACTTTGTCAAATGCTTTTTTTTGTAGTCTATGAAGCAGATTTATAGATCTTTAGTTACATATATAAATATTTCTATAGATCAAAGAGAGAAAATACTGGATATCTTGGTGTCATGGCATGAAAAGCAGTCAACAACCGAAATGATACGATGCACTGTAGATAGAACAATGTGGAAGGACATGATCGCCTACGCCAACCGGTATGGCACATGATGATGATAGATCTTTTTATCAATGTTCTTAAGATGTATAAGATTGGTGCCCTTTCCTTCCACAAATCCACATTGTTCCTAACTTATTTCTGGTTTTATTTTGTTCCTTACACGTCTCATGATGATTCTTAGTAATATTTTCGTCATGTGGCTCATGAGACTAATAGTGCGATGGTCTTCACAATCAGTGGTGCCTGACTTCTTCGGTATGGCTACAAAGATAGATTTTAGTAGATCTTCGGGTATGTGTCCAGTGTTATATATGTCATTGAGTAGTTTTGTTATGACTTGTACTCCCAGCTCTCCTAATGTATTTATCTCTTCGATTGTTATATTGTCGGGACCTGGTGGGTTGCCTCTTTTGATGTGTTGAATTGCGTCCTCCATTTCACTCTGAATTATTGGGGTTCATGTGTCTTTATTTGAATTGTTTAGCTCTGGTCTTTCATCATCATAGAGTTTTAGCTTATTACGTCTCAAAATAATTCAGTTTTTGCAGCTTTTGTCTGTTCCATAAATTAATGTATTGATGGCCAATCATCTACGAGGGTAACTATTAGCCCCGATGTTGTTCTACGTCTATCTCCCTCTTTATGTCCCTCTCTAACTCCCTCTTTATATCGCTCTCCATCTCCCTCTTTATCTCCCTCTTATCTCTCTCTCTTTATCTCCCTCTTTATCTCCCTCTTATCTCTCTCTATCTACCTCTTATCTCTCTCTATCTCCCTCTTTATCTCCCTCTTACCTCTCTCTCTCTCTATCTCACTCTTTATCTCCCTCTTATCTCTCTCTCTCCATCTTCCTCTTTATCTCCCTCTTTATCTCCCACTTATCTCTCTCTCTCTCTCCGTCTTTATCTCCCTCTTATCTCTCTCTCTCCATCTCCCTCTTTATCTCCATCTTATCTCTCTCTCTCTCTCTCTCTTTATCTCCCTCTTATCTCTCTCTCTCCATCTCCCTCTTTATCTCCCTCTTATCTCTCTCTATCTCCCTCTCTATCTCCCTCTTATCTCTCTCTCTATCTCCCTCTCTATCTCCCTCTTTATCTCCCTCTTATCTCTCTCTCTCCATCTCCCTCTTTATCTCCATCTTATCTCTCTCTCTCTCTCTCTCTCTTTATCTCCCTCTTATCTCTCTCTCTCCATCTCCCTCTTTATCTCCCTCTTATCTCTCTCTCTATCTCCCTCTCTATCTCCCTCTTAATCTCCCTCTCTAACTCCCTCTCTATCTCACTCTCTCTGCGACTACGATCTGATGTGTTCAAGATTCCCCCGCTCATTGATGTCTTCCCGTATTCCGTTTCATCTCACAGTTCCTGTTGGATACTCTCCCTTGCCATAATTTTAAAAATGCGTTGTTTGGCTTAAGTTATGAAATCATTTATGTGTTTTATTTTGACTTCATTTCATTCCCATCTTAATTTAAGAATGCTTTATGTAGCATTCGTTTTTGTCATAGATTAAGAATGAGTTATTTGGCAACTGTATTTGTCATAGATTCATCATCATCATTATCGGGTGCCACCTCCACAACGAAGGTTGGCTACCATGGAGTGCCATACTGCCCTGTCTCTTGCTTTGATGGTGCAGGTTGACATAGGCTGATTTGTCATCTTTTGATGTTACTCGTCCATGTTAGTCTTGGTCTGCCTCTGCCTCTTTTGCCTTGTATTTCCCCCTCCAATATTACTTTTAGTAGGTTGTTGTGTCTTTTAACATAGCTCAAAAATCGCATTTGTCTTGTCAAATTGTTTTTAATAGTTCTCTTCATTTTTAGTTGTTTTAAGACTTCATCGTTTGTTTTCTTTTCTTTCCATCCAATTCTACCCATTC